>CANNZV010000057.1:0-570351 GCA_947561585.1 Caprella mutica | reverse complement strand
CATAAATCATCTTTCAATCTACCTATGATCTATCTAATAGAACGTATGGTGGGTGCGCCGTGATCTGGTGCGCCGCTCATCTTTTAGATATACGTATCAATATAGGCTATACTGGCGACTTTGTTCACAGTGCACACTTTGAAACATGGCTAAGGTATATAGCTATCAGAATGTGTGGACGAGTGGACCATTTAAAATAGAAGCCAACTAATTTGCTTAACTGACATCGGTAGTACTCTATAACTAATAACTTGAGTCGCCTGTTGGCTGTGAGCCTGTGGGTACATAGATATGTCACAGTGGGAGTAACTTGGACATAGGCTACTTAGAGTACAAGTTACAGTGCATTTCCTGATACCTATGTGCTAGTACATTATACATATAGCTAGGTGAAAAATCATTTATTGTCAGATAGATAACTGGTGTCATGAGTAGGCACCTAGTTAGGTAGGTAGTGAATTTCAAAACCCAAAAAAGTACAAATTAGCTATAGGCTATATCATATAATATATAGCCTAGCATAGCTATTTTTTTTTTTCAATAGGATACAATAACCACTGAACTCTTGAATACTATACACATGATAGATACACAATTCCACTTTCACCAATAAATTAATAACTTAAAACATTAATTCACCACAGAACCTTATTTTAAACTACCTAGAAACTATTCAAAATACGGCAGGTTCAATGGTTCTCAATAAAAAAATCCGATATTTTTCTTTAGAACGTACAAAATAATTGTTCTATATATTTCGTTTTGCAACCCTGTTTTTAATATTTTCAGCATGGAAATGATTTTATCTTTAAATAATTATTAAGAATGACCGATTTTTTCAATAATGATTTCGTGTTATTTGGAATTCTTGTATTCCAATATACCTATTTAAATGGCGCGGATGAAGAACAAATACATGATTAATGTTATAATAATATTAGTATATAATTTTAACTGGTTAGTTATTGCAATTTTTTCACTTATAATATTGAATCGTTGTTAGATGAACCAAATTAATTTTCTGTACTAACTATATATATGCAGTATATTGTATGCATCATATACAATATATACATATTGGAGTAAACTTATTAAACTAAGGCCAATGTCAGCTTGTTTATAAGAATGTCATTATATATTCCATATACCTATGATATATTTTATATATTCTCACATGCCAAAAGTTTAATTCGACAAATAATAACCTACATCAGGGTAAATAATTACCTAATATCTTATAAATTGAAAACATTATATGCAATGGTAGTTTAGTATGCTTATAAAATATCTTTATAAATCATATTATCTATAATCAAGCATCAGCACTTTGATATTCATGGAAATTATTTAAGAATGTCTCCTGTATCTACGATTCTCAGTCATATGTACGCATGGAAGTACTATTAGAACCTACATGATCGATGTGTGAGTCTGATGAGAGCAGTTTCAGTTCATTCAGTGAGAAGATACAGAAAAACTGTATTCTGATAAAGCCTGATATCAACATTGTCAGACTTCACTATTGCTTTGATCTTCTGTAAGTGTTACTTTAAAAAAATTTAGTGGTTCACTCTGACAAATTAGAAATATAAAAACGCATACAAATTACTCAATGATATCCGTGGCTAAATAAATATTAGGTAACAATAGATTTAATATAAAACTGAATGAGCTAAACCATAGCTGAGTACCAAGAACAATAGTGATTAATGTTTATTTTATATTAGGGCTATCCACCAATTAATTAACTATAGCTATTATTACCTATTATTAGCTACACTATCGATAAAGAAGTTGTATTTTTGTTCAAATTAATTTGTTGGATTATGATTCATGAGCAATATGTGGTGCTTCAATCTCTGGAGATTTTAGCCAATATTATCGACTATAAACTCTGAAGATTTTCTATGCTCTGTTCTCTAGAGTTTTCGGCAGATAATAACGCGTCAAACCTCCACAGATTATCTCGTCCTTATACTGCCGTGGCCTCCGTAGGTCGCGGTAAACATTTGTAGAAAGCAGAGATTATCTGCTGAGCGCTGCTTAGAAATGCTGAGACTGCCATAAACTACAGTAAAATGTCCGCTATACTGCACCGAATTTTAACTGGGACTAAACGACATAGTATATGACCTAATGTTTCTATGTACATGAATAATGTTTAAATTAAATCTAGATAGCTACGTAAGTAGTAATAGAACAAACCTAGTGCCACCTTTATAAATAGGTAAGTTTCATATTGTAGACCAATTTCACATTATCGTCCAAGTAAGATTATTAAAACCTTTTGAAATAAATCTCTTAATCTAATTTGGACGATAGAGTGAAACTGTTCGACAATTCGAAACTTGCCCTAACCCCATTATTTTCAGTAATATTTTAGTTATCAAAGTGAGTACGTAAGTACTCAGCTGCGGCTAATTACTTTATTGTTCATTTCACAATTACACTGTTAAAGCTTGATATTGACGTGACCAGTTATTCGAATCTTGTCAATCTTTAAGCAGCGCACTCGCTTCATAATATGACCATTATAAAACTGTTTTTAAAATAGAAGTGAACACTGAGTGCTCAACTTATTTGCAATAATTCCAGGTTGCTGGACCAGCAAATGAACTGCCGATATCTTCTACGCCCTGGCAACGTCCAGGTACCTACACTTACAGTCAGAAATTGTTATAAACTATAAAGTTACAAATCCGATTTAATTAAATGTATTCTTTTTCATCTAGATCTACCTAATCTTCTAAATGATGCTGCAATTCAGAATGCTGAAAATAACAATAACGGTCCTGCAAGCGGTCCTGCATGTCAAATTCATAAGGATCAAAGTAAGAATATATATTAGTAACTCGTTGAATACTTATATTATGATTAGTATTATTTCGAAATTAGCTTAAAATCTTTACGCAATTTGATAATTAATTCTCTCCATTCCAGGTTTGTTTAAAAATGGCTGCCCTTGTGTGACTAAAAATAGGAAGAGGGTGAATAGTGATGCTCGCCAAGTACCTGTCATCCTTAATGATGCGGATGAACATGCATCAAATACACCTGTAGAGGTTGAACCTCCTGTAACCCCAGTTGAAGATCTTGTGGTTCATACCACCCCTCCTGAGGTGATCAACGATCCATCTGTGTCTCCTGCGGTGATCAACGATCCAGCTGTGTCTCCTGCGGTGATCAACGATCCAGCTGTGTCTCCTGCGGTGATCAACGATCCAGCTGTGTCTCCTGCGGTGATCAACGATCCAGCTGTGTCTCCTGCGAGATCAACGATCCAGCTGTGTCTCCTGCGGTGATCAACGATCCAGCTGTGTCTCCTGCGGTGATCAACGATCCAGCTGTGTCTCCTGCGGTGATCAACGATCCAGCTGTGTCTCCTGCGGTGATCAACGATCCAGCTGTGTCTCCTGCGGTGATCAACGATCCAGCTGTGTCTCCTGCGGTGATCAACGATCCAGCTGTGTCTCCTGCGGTGATCGACAATCCAGCTGTGTCTCCTGCGAGGATCGACAATCCAGCTGTGTCTCCTGCGGTGATTGACAATCCAGCTGTGTCTCCTGCGGTGATTGACAATCCAGCTGTGTCTCCTGCGGTGATCGACAATCCAGCTGTGTCTCCTGCGGTGATCGACAATCCAGCTGTGTCTCCTGCGGTGATCGACAATCCAGCTGTGTCTCCTGCGGTGATTGACAATCCAGCTGTGTCTCCTGCGGTGATCGACAATCCAGCTGTGTCTCCTGCGGTGATCGACAATCCAGCTGTGTCTCCTGCGGTGATCGACAATCCAGCTGTGTCTCCTGCGGTGATCGACAATCCAGCTGTGTCTCCTGCGGTGATCGACAATCCAGCTGTGTCTCCCGAGGTGATCGACAATCCAGCTGTGTCTCCCGAGGTGATCGACAATCCAGCTGTGTCTCCCGAGGTGATCGACAATCCAGCTGTGTCTCCCGAGGTGATCGACAATCCAGCTGTGTCTCCCGAGGTGATCGACAATCCAGCTGTGTCTCCCGAGGTGATCGACAATCCAGCTGTGTCTCCCGAGGTGATCGACAATACAGCTGTGTCTCCCGAGGTGATCGACAATCCAGCTGTGTCTCCCGAGGTGATCGACAATCCAGCTGTGTCTCCCGAGGTGATCGACAATCCAGCTGTGTCTCCCGAGGTGATCGACAATCCAGCTGTGTCTCCCGAGGTGATCGACAATCCAGCTGTGTCTCCCGAGGTGATCGACAATCCAGCTGTGTCTCCCGAGGTGATCGACAATCCAGCTGTGTCTCTTGAGGTGATCGACAATCCAGCTGTGTCTCTCGAGGTGATCGACAATCCAGCTGTGTCTCCCGAGGTGATCGACAATCCAGCTGTGTCTCCCGAGGTGATCGACAATCCAGCTGTGTCTCCCGAGGTGATCGACAATCCAGCTGTGTCTCCCGAGGTGATCGACAATCCAGCTGTGTCTCCCGAGGTGATCGATAATCCAGCTGTGTCTCCCGAGGTGATCGATAATCCAGCTGTGTCTCCCGAGGTGATCGACAATCCAGCTGTGTCTCCCGAGGTGATCGACAATCAAGCTGTCCCTCCTTCTCAAAGAGAAGAGGAGCCGTTACCATCATCGTATGATGTGATACCTCCAAATCAAGGTGCGCTTGTAAATAATAGTTTTAAATTTATTGAAAAAAAATAATGGGTGATTATTAATTTTGTCTTTGTCCTTCCTTTTTAGAGGCTGGCACTATAAGGAGAGAGAGAAGTCTCCTATCTTTGAGCAGCTCTCAAAGATCGAAAGGTATTTCAGATTATTAAATTAGTTTGGTAATAGTTTTGATTAATAAATTAGTTTGGTAATTAATTTAAATTTTACTCTCCTCATCCGCGTCTTCAGTTTCGTACGATGAAGATTACCTGAGATCGCTAGTCAGCGACGATGATGATTTCGTTGTGCCTCTGCCACGTAAGAGGAAATTGAAAAATAGGAAGTCTGTTTGAATAGAAATATTATTTTTATTTATTCCTATTAATTAGGCAGCATTTAAAGTTATTTAATTAGATATTCTTTTATTTCATTTCTACATACCTTGTACAAAACTGTGGAAAGATGTGAGTTTAATTTTCAAATTAATTATACTTTTGTTATTCCTTTGGTGTATCAGTTATCCTCATTGATTATGTAGTATTATCGGTTATATTTATTTAAGAGTACAGAATATGTCCGACTACTTCAGAAAATAAACTATCCAATTTAATTCTCTTTGAAAAATACAGGATATGTCCGACTACTTCAGAAAATAAACTATCCAATTTAATTCTCTTTGAAAAATACAGGATATGTCCGACTACTTCAGAAAATAAACTATCCAATTTAATTCTCTTTGAAAAATACAGGATATGTCCGACTGCTTCGAAAAATAAACTATCCAATTCAATTCTCTTTGAAAAATACAGGATATGTCCAACTACTTCAGAAAAAAAAACTATCCAATTTAATTCTCTTTGAAAAATACAGGATATGTCCGACTACTTTGGAAAATGAACTATCCAATTTAATTCTCTATGAAAAATACAGGATAGGTCAGACTACTTCGAAAAATAAACTATCCAATTTAATTCTCTTTGAAAAATACAGGATATGTCCGACTACTCCAGAAAATAGACTATCAGATTAAAATAATATAGAAATATCCAGGATATGTCCGACTACTCCGTAATATATTCCTAACTTTAAAACTATCAAATTTATTATAAATAGAGTTTAAATGTTTCGGAAAAACTCAGGATATTTACATCAGGACATCCAAATAAACGACCGATCACCATTATCCGAACCTGGACATCGAGTTTATGGTTCTTTTAATAGAGGAAATGGATATGAAAAAAATTTCTTTTTTTTTGTACAAAACTTGCCACAATGAATATATTTGACCATCCTTCTTTTAATGATGTTTTTGACCAGACAGACAAGACCATTATGAAGAATGATAGACTGATAGTATTGTCTGATCTTGAACAGCCGAATTGTTGAAATTGAACAGCCGAATTGTTATTCATAAGTGGACCTTCAACATGAGACCTTTTGCAGGTGATTTTCTGCTGAGTTTTGCTTGTATCAACATCCATGACTTTAAAGGTCCTCTCCAGGCTCCGGGAAAAAATTGAGTTTATAACATAATATTATAGAACTAACTAAGCGAATCACTAATCTGATGCTCAAGAAGAAGATTGTACACTCTTTGTTTTGATTACAAATTTGAATTTTATAAACAAACTATGTGTTTTAAGCCTTTATTTAAATTATTTTAGATATTAATTGTTCCCTAAAGTATATAAACGTTTCTATTATAAGTTCATTCAATTTTATACCTTTACACGAATATTAAATGGATTTATTAAACCTTATACCTAGTTGACAATCAAAACAAATAGTGTACATTCTTTTTCTTCAGGCTGAAAATTCTTAAATTAGTAAGTCGGAAGTAAAATAGGTTTTGTAGAGTTTTGATTTTAAAAATCTTTAAAAGCATATAAAATTAAAAATACGCTACCAAATTTGATGCGGTTTTCAGCAAAATGATAAGGAACATTAGCCTCGTTAGATAAAGCAATAAAAATATTTGCTTGGAGGGGACCTTTAAGTTCATCAATTCTATTTGCAATCTGTTGAAGAGGCTGATTGGGTTTTCAAGAAAATTTTCAAAACAGAATGCTGAGAAGTTTTTAAAGAGCCCCAAATTCTTCCACATCATCTGCTAAGTGACTCAAGTTGTGAATATTGTAAACAATATTCTGGTCACCATATACTTCTGAAAAGTGACTTATAAATGAGTGGAAGAACTCCCTGGCTATACCAATATCATCTTGTGAAGGAGACGAAGATAGTAGACGAGTGGCACACATCAAAAGCAAAAAATTCTTGTATATATTCTTATCAACAATATTTGCCATCACTACACATCCAGTGTACAATAAGAAAGTTCTCAATTCAGTTGCTTTACATTTCTCATATTCAAAGAGGGTTCTCGGTTTCCGATTTATTTCCTTGGGCATGAACTTTGATATTTGTAGAAGTCTCAAAGATATTCTTTCTTTGTCTCTTCGTCCGAATATAACATCCAGAGACCCTTTTATCCGCATATTCAACAATTTACGCATGGCGCCTAAATAGACGAGATGCATATTATCAAGGGCAAATCTACTAACAAGTCCAACTTCCAATGCAAGTAATGGAGAGATTCCTTTGTGATGGATTGGGTCACTTTGCAGGGTTAAAGATTGATCATCCCTTTTCTCACAATTCGAATAAGGAAATATAACACTAGATAGGTAATTGCCTTTCTGGATACAACGTTCGCATCCATGGTATCCATTATAACTTGTAATCTTTTTCAGATATCGTCTAGCTGGGGAAACACATATAAAGACACCTAAATGTACACTGATCAAATGATTTTTATAAACAAATTTATTCTCAGATAAATTGAGTAATTCATTTATGAACATATCAAAATATTCTTCTACAGAACCAGGTTTACCTTTCCCATAGAAAAGTCCAATAATGAAGGGTTCATTTAGTCCTGGGCAAACTTCATAGTTGCTGTTGCAGATCTGACCTAAGATGGGCCAGAACTGTGAAGAGCAGCTTTTGAACAGCGGGATTCCATCAATGTTTATTTTCAGGAAAAGGTTGCCATTCAAGATGCTGAAAAAATGTTCTGGATATTTTTCCAATACAGGTACTAATGTATTTAGAGATTGAACCAAAGGAAAATGGATATATTGACCCCCTGTTATTTCTATAATATCATTACGATTGGAGGGTGTATGGAATGGGGTACGGTCAAAAGCCCCCCCGGTCAAGAGCCCCCCCGGTCATGAGCCCCCCTAGGTCATAAGCCCCCCGGTCACGAGCCCCCCCTCCATGTTTATTTAATCCTTATTTACCTAGTTAAACAAATGAAGAACTACTTAGATAGAAATAACTGAGAGTTGCTAATGTAGTTTGTTGTATCCGCTAGATTGTTGTACTGCACACTTCATGATTGTTTAATGACCTGGCAGGGGGGTTCGGGGGGCGGCACGCTCCCCGATATACATATATTTTATGTCTAATCAGTAATGAACTACAAAAGTGTCAATAAGGATTAAATAATATAGGTAAATAAGGATTTAAAAACAGGGGGGGCTCGTGACCGGGGGGGCTCATGACCGGGGGGGCTCTTGACCGGGGGGGCTTATGACCTAGGGGGGCTCTTGACAGGGGGGGCTTATGACCTACACCCGTATGGAATAGGGTTCTTATATCCAAGAGGAAACTTGGATCATAACTCTCTTTAATAAATTTTAAAATGGAATTTGTGGCCTGATGAGTTAGTTGCTTCTGAAGCACTATTTTTCTGAATTCATCTATATTTTGGTCAGATGTATTCACCACAGGTGCATCCTCATTCACACTTTCTATTTGCTCTCTTTCATCCAAGTCAGAACAATCATTTAATTGATTAAAAACAAATGTTCTTTCTGAGACTATTCTAGTGAGAATTGGCGGCGGCTCCTGAACGTCAGCTCAAATTTGATCACCATTCCTGGGTTATAAAGTTAACAAGGATAAATAATTTTTTTTTTTTATACCAATTCTATCTTGGGATATGATTCTGAAACCTAAGTTACCTACCAATAGATTCTTGGAGATAGCTCGGTCAACATACCTTTGTAACTCATACGTATTATTATATTTTATATTCATTTAAATGAATATAATTATGATAGTGATATTATCATATTATGAAACTTACTAATTTGGTATTACTATATCTTATAATAATACGTAAACTTAATACTTAGGTTTCAGAATCCTATCCTAAGATAGAAAGTGTATAAATTTTTAAAATAAATAAAATTATTTAAATTATAATAAGTTATAATCTCAAAGCTGAGAAAACTAGATGTTATTTGGCAACCAATCTTTCAAATTCCCCGCATAAAAAAAATGTTGTGCCGATTACCTAATTTACGGATTTGTCTCTTAATTGACGTTATTTCTAATTAAATTGCTCAGAACTTTTTTTGTTTGAATACACATTTCTTGAACTTTGTAGCTACGAGTGCGTTTAAATATTAGGTATCGTAATATCGACTGAAAATTTTCCAAGAGTAATTATATAAATAGTCGGTTGTAATGGATGTCTTACCACGGGACCTAATTTTCTCTCTTACGAATAACATAGGAATATTTCGCCGATATTCTAAAAAGGAACCCAACTCACTTCACTTTGGTGGTCTATTGATTGGCTTACATTTCAAATAGTCATAACAGACATAATTCAGATATATCATGGTAGTAGTAAAAGTTAAATCTTACTATTTTTCATTCAATTAACGTTTTTGTTATTAACTCTTTCATTCATTGAAATACATCTTCATCACCATCACGATATCTTCTACAAAATGTGCATTTCTTTACAGAAACCATTTTGCAAAATTTAGACGGTACTTCCTTTTATAAATCTTTAGGTAATCAAATCAACAAAACAAGAAATCTACTGTCGGTCCACCCCCGTGGAAGTTCTACGGGTCCTGTAAGTATAAATAATTATCATAGAAGTGATTAGAGGTAACTATAGCTAGAACAGTTCTTATTCCTCATCGTGGTAATGGCTGTCGTTCTCTTATTACAAAGAAATTTACTAACTTGTTTATAACCTAACAATTCTTCAATGGTTAATAATTATTGTAGCTTTAATATTTTCTAAACGAGTATCATTGTATGAAAGTATTAATTACTATTTTATTAATAAATTCATTATTAAAAATGTATGGTTCATATATTTAATAAATATAATTTAATATATGAAGAATCGGAATCGGGCTTTGTCTTTTTCCAATAATCGGAATCGGCCAACAATTTGGAATTATCCCATCACTTGTTGAAATAAACCAATTAATCACACTGACGGTAAATAATTGAAATACTTATATACATAAAATAAAACATAAATTGTTTTATTGTATTTTTTATCATTTTCCCAATATTGTATCATACAGGTAATTTATTTTACTGATTTGGTCTACTTCTATGAACAAATATTCGATGGAATGTCAATTTTAATTCTCATTTGACATTTAATTGACGTAGAAAATTTATAACAATGATCTAATTTAATTATTAGAAAGCAGAGTATTAAATCGAGTGCACGGGATCTAACTTTCATTCAAATCACTTATAAAGATAATATTCATATGGATGACACGGAACTAATTAATCTGGAATATTCGTTGTTTGTGCAACTTATATGAGACAGTGACGGTTGAAAAAATAGCGTGATGTCATTGCTTAATATATATTCATTGTCGGCAATATGACAAAAAATAACTCCTGTGTATTTCCCTGCTTATATTGAATTGCCTTTTTAATATAATTTATTGAAAAATGTATAAATTTAATTGTATTGTACAGATTGGGAACATTACACTTGAGATTAAAACTTTTCTTTAAAATTTCCTTCATATTAATCCCATTTAATTATATTATCACTTTATTTGCTCTTACTATATATATTTCTATTTATTAATTTCAAATATTTCTGTATTTATTTAGTATAAGTTGCTTAAATACATTCGAAATTTTTTGAGTCTGATTTTATTTCCGCAAATGTATGCTAGTTACACTTTATGACCTAAAGTAGAGGATCAGCATTATTGATTAATAATAACGCTTCTAATATTCATAGTTTTGACTGCTCTCGACCGTTGAATTAAGAAGTACTACGATTAGTAAGATCATATTAACTTCAACATATTGTGCTGTAACTTATCGTACTATTGTAAATTATAATTAAAAAACTAATACAGATAGAAACTGTATGAAGAAATATCGCGGAACTCCGATGATAAATGAGCAAGAAAATCACCATCATCTTTTTGAACTTCAATCATCAAAGACGTTTGATCAAAAATTATCGTCCATCTTCGAAAATTTGGACAAGTGGATGACAATGACTAAAGGCTTACGATATTTTCCCCAGAGTGTGCGAATCATCTCCAACTGATCCAAGCATCGATAGCTCTTAATTACAGATTCTGAGAGCATCGATATCGAACATATTAATCTCTGACTGAAGATCTCCAATTGTCTGACAGACTGGAGTTCTGAACCATTAGGTGGTGGATTAATATCACTTCATATTAATTGATTCCTACTGTGCCGTATAGCAACTCAATACTATAGTATTGAGTTGCTCAATATAAAATCAATACTTTATATAGTCAGAAGACTTCCAGCAAAAATAGATTACAACTTATCATGAGAATGATCCCCAAAAAGGTGACCGGAAAGATGCAAACAGGAAAAATTCCCACAAGTATAAAAGCCAACAAGGAAAAAGCCCACAACTGCATAGGTAATATTTAAAATACAGAAACAAATGGAAGCGTTTTTAGTAAGTGAAAAAGTTCACGACTACAGAATCAACTTATTCAATTAGTTTTCTATGTCTTGCACCTGTTGTCTCATATTGCTTATGAAAATTGCTTTATAAAAATATTTTTCAATAGTTTACCATACATAGTCTTACAGTTTTCCGGTGAGGCTGTGTGACCCTAGTCTTCTTACTGCCTTCAAAGAAATAAGTAGTTCAATGTCTATGTTCGACACAGCTTTTATCACGTAGTTTTAGTTTGTGACATTGATCAGTCATTTTATATTTCTTGTTTAGAGATTGAATATTTTTTCAATTGTCATAAATATGTCGGTGAATATTTATTTGATCTCTTTACTTATTTGAATTTTTCGCCTTACATTTCCCTTCCAAAAAATATATTTTCTTTTCATATAGATTACTGTAGAATAAAGTAGGTGAATTTCATATCATGAACTAACTTGGACTCAAAGAAAAGGAACCCAAATGAAAATCATAGCTTCTAAACACTCATAAAATAATTAAATCGCAACATGTATATCACTTTTTATTTAAATTTAAAATAAATTCGATTATGTAGAATTTAGACATTTCAAATTTGGCTTCATAAAGCTCATAGCATAATTATTAATTCAATTATTATTATTTATTGTGGGCTTTTTTCCTTGTGGGCATTTTTCCCTGTCGGCGTTTTTCTTTGTGTTTTTTTTTCCTGTGGGCATCTTTCCGGGAACCCTCAAAAAGGTTTACACACTTCTAGATATTGTAATAACTTCTTAATTAATAGATATTTTAATATGTTTGATTTATTTGACGTAATAACATTTATTAATATCAGCAAGCATACTGGTTGGTTCTTACTGAAAAACTTGTGAAGTCAACTCACAACTCTGTTTAATATTTGCACAGCTATTTATTAGAAAGTCAATAAATTTCTCAAACAAGATTATAATTGGCAATCAATCGATTTTCTACACGAACTCACTAGTTAACGAGCATATTCATAATTGGCATGGATATAGAAAAGGAGTGAATATCACTGGAAGTTATCTTTCTTGCCTGGGAGGTATTAATGACTGACTGGGTTGTGATACGCGAGATTCCATTTTGTGAATTTTTCTGCCATCAGTCTTAACAAGCTGATACCAAATAAATAAACACACATCGGGTATTAATAGGATGGATAATAATATAGATATAATCAGTTATAAAAAATATAATGAAAATTTATAAATGTGTTTATGGCATCTTGTATCAAAAAAACAAACTAATCAAAAACATATTGAGGGAAATGAATAATAATCTATTCATTATTTCAACAACGCGCATGAAATTGAGTAAAATGAAACTAGAAAAGATAGAAGACGTTTGAAAAGAACTTATCCTAAGGAGGAAACCAAACCCAAGCAAGCAAGAGAAGAAGCAAATGCGAACAAGTGAGTAATGAAACGCGAGGTCAATGAATTAAGATATGCGTCGCGTACAAAAAAATGAACAAGTGAGTTCAATTTAGTTTAATACATCTTTTAACATTATTTTAAATAATTGATATATTCAGTTTCTACTCACGCTAATACTTCATAGTGAAAAATATTAAATTGCTCCGCTATTGGTCTGTTCAATTTGATATTTTAAGAATATGAGATTGAGCTATTCTTGGAATTCTTTATACTGTGCCAATGATTATTTCTACAAAGATATGCTATTAAATATATCATATTAAGGCAGTTAGTATTGTACGTAACTATGTATTAACCTGGATATTAATGTGTTAAATTGAAAGAGAGAAAAACTAAATTTTGATATAATTATACGTATTAGCGAGATTTTCTCAACACTTATAAACAAGATGTAACAGTCACTGAAAGTTTGATATAGAGACATAGTTCTTAATTAACTTCTGTGCTGATAACAAAAGAATGATTGTTTAGCTATAATTCATATGTGATCATATTAAATGATATTGTTAACTTTGATAATGAAACTTTATCTATGTACATATGATTTTTTTTATTTACTAAAAGAATCGAATGAATCGTCTTAGAAGATAATGAATCTCCAAGAAGAATTCTTTGTCCCGCACACTTTTCTTTCGGTTTGGTGGAAAACATGTTTGGGTCCTATTAAAACTCTTTCTTTGGATTATCAATTTTTTTTTTCTGTAAAGTCTCATCATGCAAAATATTTGTGATTTGAACCTTACATACAATGATTTATACCGTGAGAAAGTTTTATTCGAATCCATTTCACTGATTTTGACCACTCAATAATATGCACGACTGGTTCAATTCTCTGAAAATCGAGATTCATCCGAAATTCGATTCAATTAGAACTTTCATTCCAATTCGATGCTTGTGCAAAACTTATTCCAAAAAACTGGAATTGGAATTAGGAACTATAAATCCCAAAGTAAATAAAGTTAGAAGTCGAATATGGAACTATTCGATATGAGTTATTATCGAACCTTGTCATTTGCCATCATTTCAGAGAAATAATGAATTTGATATCATGAAATTATGAGTTTTAAAAATATTAACATCCCACCTGTAAGGTATGGATTGAATTTGTTTGAAAATATAAAGTTTATAGTAAACCGTTCATATTTAAAAAATTAATCTACTGATATTGTAATCATGGAAACTTTTTAATCTGCTAATTTATTAGTAAGACAATAGTAGTAACGATACCAAAGTTAGGCCGATGCAGATACCATAAATTTTGAGTAACTATTTAATTTTTAATGGATCACGGAATTTTTCTACAGGGTAGGGCGTAAGTTTGGAAGCAATTTTTCAAACATTAATTTAATTCTTAAAAATAAGTTCCTAAGTATGTGATAGGGTTTGAACTATAGTAGAGACACTACATTATGACGTGGCAGTGTTATTTTTTACAAAAATTTAGTCAATTCAAAAATGTCAGACAAAAGAGAAGCCATTATTGCTTTACACAGTGCCGGGAAGTCAGATTCCGTCATTTCAAAGACTCTCTCAATAGCGAGATCGACTGTTTGGAAGTGTGTGAAGCGTTTTAATGAGAGAGGAGACTTGACTGATCGTCCAAGAAGTGGTAGACCACGCTAACAACACACCAAACAACTGATAAAATGTGCCCGAGAGAAGATCAGGAGGAACCCGAAAAGGTCAATACGATTGTTAGCCAAAACAGCTAATGTGAGTCCCAGAACAATGAGAAGAGTTATCAAAGAAGACCTAAAGATGTCCTCTTTCACCCTCCAAAAGAGACAGACTCTGTCAGAAGCTGTAAAGGAAAAGAGATTGGAGAGAAGCAAAGCACTTCTGAGAGAATTGAAGTCTGGCACGGCTGGTGAAATTGTTTGGTCTGACGAAAAAATTTTCACAGTGGAAATGGCTCACAACCGGAGGAATGACAGAAAAATTGGTAAAAGTGCAAAAGACATCCCATACAACCAAAAAACTGTCCACAGAACCATGAAACCTGCTTCAGTAATGGTCTGGGCCGCCGTTTCAGAAACTTGGAGATCTCCTTTAATTTTTGTGGAACAAGGCACCAAAATCAATGCTAAATGTTATATTTAGAATATTTTGACGCCAATGTTGGAGTCAGCTAAGGATCACTTCGGAAATGACGCTCTATGGACATTTCAGCAAGACGGCGCGGCGCGACTTCACATACTGCAAATGTCACTCAAAACTGGTGCCATGACCATCTTCCACGGTTTTGGTCCAAAGAAATGTGGCCTCCCTGCTCCCCAGATGTTAATCCTATGGACTTTTCGGTATGGTCCATTCTTGAATCAAAGGCCTGTGGTAAATTCCATCGCAGTGTGGATGATTTAAAGCGTTCGCTCCAGAGATCTTGGAAGGAAATTTCACAAGAACAGTTGCGTGCCGCAGTAGGAGGAGTTCGGAGGAGATTTGAGGCTGTTATTAAAAACAAGGGGGGACATTTTGAATAAATTTATGATTTTTGAATTCTTAAAACCCTTATGTAATAATACATAACTGTAAATTATTAAATATATTTTTCGTTGGATTATAATATGCACTTTCATTTGCTTCCAAACTTACGCCCCACCCTGTATATTATACATTAGTGAATATATTTAACATTGAATATACTTAAATCGGTTACTATTCAGTAGTCCGACGCCATAGTAATCCGGCACTTTTGTAGTTCATTACTGATTTAACATAAAATATATGTACAGTAAAACTCACTTTACTAAAAGTGGTTCTTATTTCGAGTCATGTTTCGAAATAAGAACCATTCGTAGACATAGAAAACAGAGACAATTTTTTGTGATTATTTCACGGTAACTAAAAAAAACATCAAAATTATAATCCAGATAAGGTTATTAGAAGAAATTGGTTCAAAAATTCAACGTGTACTATTTTAGGGTTAGTTCCGTGTTATTGCACGGTTCCATATTTTCGAACACGTGAAAATCTTTATATAATTATCATTATTTAACTTTTATTTCAATTGGTATTCATGATACCAATTAGAATAGAAGTTAAATAATAATTATATTTTTTTTCTGACGTGTACGAAATCGTAGAACCAACCAATAACTTGGAACTTAGTACCCTACTACCAAAAACATTTCATAGAGCATAAAATTGCGGTTTGTTAAATGTAGCACTTATAGAAATCTAAGTATCTATTAATCACTCACCTATACTGAGTAAGAGTTAAGCTATGGATGGATTTTAAAATATTTAATAAATGCACGACTTTAAAAACTCTTTCATCACAGTCACAAACATGAAAGACTGTATATTATTATTAATATGCTTAATAATATTTATTAATAATAAATGAGATATATAATCGAGGAGTGACAATTATAAATTTCTTGATACTTTTATTCGCTTTAGTTACCGTTTGGTAACTAAACTGAGTCGTGATTTGGCGGGGGATGCCTGTATATCAGCGGTGTGGGTTAAAGACAAAAAAAAACTAAATAGAATATTAGTATACCTAATTGGAAAGAATTAATATACCCCAAAAACTGGCAATAAGAAAGTAAATTGTAAAAAATAAACTACTTACCTATCAAAAATTTGCCATACGAAAAATAATGTGAAACAAAAAATGAAAATATAACTAAATGATAAAGTTTTATAAGTTTTAAATGCAAACACTATAAATGAATGAAATATACGAAAAACAAAATAAGTAATGCAGTCAAACCAAAACCAATCCTGTATTCGTGCTCTGATTGGTTGTTCATTATGTTTGATCCATTCTGTGCTGAATACAGAATGGGGATGATCGAGAGCTTTGAGCAGCAGTGGAGAAATGGCAAAATGAGGGTTTAGCCTTGGCTGAGGGAGCTATGGAGAGTCGGCAGAGGTCATGTGATGAACCTAAATCGGTAGCCACAGTGGCTAGACTGCTGGAGGAGTCTGATCAGTTGTATAGGGCACGTTTGCTGGCATCTGCATGTAGAGAGATCGGACTTTGGCTACATGCGCTTCCAGTTCCCACACTTGCAACGCTACTCGACGCAGAGTCTTTTAGGGCTGCGATCACGTTGCGTGTTGGGGCGGAAATCTGTGAGCCACACGTGTGCGAATGCGGCCAGAGAGTGGATTCAAGGGGACCGGGATGGTAGAGTTACCCGAACAATCTTAATTTTATTACTGGAAACTTTTGAATGGCGGGCGTAAACAATGACTTATGTTACTCAGGTGAAAAAAATGACAGAAAATAAACATGATATATTAATTAAAAGTTTAACAACTAATTATTTATTAGGTAATTTGAAAAGAAAAAATATGAATATCTAATAAAATAAGAAAGAAATACAGATATAGAAAAGGCAAGGTTAAAGATATATATACTTATTAAACAAAAAAAAAGCTAATTAAAAATAATAAAAATACAAGGTCAGTCAAAAGACAGTCGGTAGTCAGTTGGTCGGTTGATGACATTTCGTGAAATCAGGAAAGTTCAACAAGGTAACCTAAGTATAGTACAAGATAGATTGTACTCCGTTAGTAGTAGCTACAAGGTAGGTAGGCTCCGTTAGTAGTAGCTGTGTCGTAATTATTATGTTTATATTATTATTTGATGAAATGTTAGTTACTACTCTAGGCAATGTACCTATACTACCAGATCATATATGAATGGACTGTTTTAGGTTTATTATCTAAGGATCTCACATATTAAATGAAGATACCACTGAACTGAATTTTAATCTAATTAGTAAGATCTGATGATATTTTCGGCCACAAGATTGAAGTTTGTACCCTAGATCTACATTTTGAGATGCTTAAATGCCCTTCATCATGAATTCTTTCAAGCATTTCGTTGCGAAGTATTGCTGGAATTACTAATCTATTTTCATACATCAAGATATCATTTACAATAGAAAGAGAACTTCGTGCTCCTAAATATCCATTGAATTCAACTTCTTTCATATCTTCAGGCCATCCATGAACCGTGTACTGTCGCACTCTTTTTACCAATTCGTCTTCCTTTTGTTCGGTTTTTATTCTCTCCAATTGTATTGTTGATGCAGGTAGATGCTTAACTATTTCATTAACATAGTTAATGACTTCGTCTTGAAATGTACAGTTTGATTTGTTTTCATCTTCCGTTGACGAAATTGGTGCACGAGACAGTGCATCTGCTACTGTCAAATATTTACCTGGAATGTATACAGCGATAGGGAAATATCTTGCTAGTCTCATTAACAATCTTTGACATCTGAGCGGTGCATCACTAAGAGATTTGTTATTAATCATTGGCACTAGAAGTTTATGATCAGTCTGAAAGGTATAGTTCATTCCACATTAGAACACATCCGAGTCTTTCAGAAGTGAATGCTGCTGCAAGGCATTCCTTCTCAATCTGTGCCCATCGCTTTTCAGTCAGAGTCAAAGTTCGAGAACAATGAGCCACAGGCCTGAGTTTGTTTTAATGTCTTTGTAGGAGGACTCCTCCTATTCCAAAAGAACTTGCATCCACGGATAATATTGTTTCTAGTGATGTGTCAAAATAGGCGAGAACAGGTGCTTTTACTAACATTTCCTTGATCTTGTTGAAACGACCCCCACTGCCATTCTATATCCTTGTTCAGTAGTTCATTTAACGGGCGCAAAACTTCTTGAGTTTTAGGTAGGAACTTAGTTAGAAAATTTACCATTCCCAAGTATCGTCTTAACTCTTCTACAGTTGATGGTTCTTTCAATTCCTTAATCGCTTTAATTTTCCTGGGTCGATTCTTATACCTTTCATCACTTATGACATGTCCAAGAAACTGAACCTTTGCTTGAGAAAACAAACACTTCTCCTCATTCAATTTCAGTCCACTTTCTTTAATAATCTGTAATACTGAATTGAGAACTTTGTCATGGTTTTCTTTATCTTCACCATATATGATGACATCGTCCATGTAACAAATGAAACCGAAAAACAAAGAAGTGGTAAATCTTTTAATGAATATCATGGACCCCGAGCCCTTCCAAAGATACAGCCTAATGCTTTGGTTATACAGAGACTAGAAAAAGAAAGACAGTGGTCAGATGTTAAGCAGGTTGATCATAAGTTAAATGACAGATCCTACGCCATGCGAAATAGACGTCACTTGCAAGTTATTCCAGATGATTCAAAGTTTAGAAAAGTAAAGAAAACAAGTAAGGAAGGAGATGCTGAGGATATGAATGATGTATATATAAGAAACAATGAAGGTGTAACACGCTATGGAACGACAGTAAAGCCTGTTAAGAGATATTAATCAAAAGCTTAAATTATTATATATTGTCGTTTATTGGAAGTTTAGATATGTGTCGTAATTATTATTATGTTTATATTATTATTTTATGAAATGTTAGTTACTCTAGGCAATGTATCTATACTACCAGATCATATAATATGAATGGACAGTTTTAGGTTTATTATCTAAGGATCTCACATATTGAATGAAGATACCACTGAACTGAATTTTAATCTAATTAGTAAGATCTGATGATATTTTCGGCCACAAGATTGAAGTTTGTACCCTAGATCTACATTTTGAGATGCTTAAATGCCCTTCATCATGAATTCTTTCAAGCATTTCGTTGCGAAGTATTGCTGGAATTACTAATCTATTTTCATACATCAAGATATCATTTACAATAGAAAGAGAACTTCGTGCTCCTAAATATCCATTGAATTCAACTTCTTTCATATCTTCAGGCCATCCATGAACCGTGTACTGTCGCACTCTTTTTACCAATTCGTCTTCCTTTTGTTCGGTTTTTATTCTCTCCAATTGTATTGTTGATGCAGGTAGATGCTTAACTATTTCATTAACATAGTTAATGACTTCGTCTTGAAATGTACAGTTTGATTTGTTTTCATCTTCCGTTGACGAAATTGGTGCACGAGACAGTGCATCTGCTACTGTCAAATATTTACCTGGAATGTATACAGCGATAGGGAAATATCTTGCTAGTCTCATTAACAATCTTTGACATCTGAGCGGTGCATCACTAAGAGATTTGTTATTAATCATTGGCACTAGAAGTTTATGATCAGTCTGAAAGGTATAGTTCATTCCACATTAGAACACATCCGAGTCTTTCAGAAGTGAATGCTGCTGCAAGGCATTCCTTCTCAATCTGTGCCCATCGCTTTTCAGTCAGAGTCAAAGTTCGAGAACAATGAGCCACAGGCCTGAGTTTGTTTTAATGTCTTTGTAGGAGGACTCCTCCTATTCCAAAAGAACTTGCATCCACGGATAATATTGTTTCTAGTGATGTGTCAAAATAGGCGAGAACAGGTGCTTTTACTAACATTTCCTTGATCTTGTTGAAACGACCCCCACTGCCATTCTATATCCTTGTTCAGTAGTTCATTTAACGGGCGCAAAACTTCTTGAGTTTTAGGTAGGAACTTAGTTAGAAAATTTACCATTCCCAAGTATCGTCTTAACTCTTCTACAGTTGATGGTTCTTTCAATTCCTTAATCGCTTTAATTTTCCTGGGTCGATTCTTATACCTTTCATCACTTATGACATGTCCAAGAAACTGAACCTTTGCTTGAGAAAACAAACACTTCTCCTCATTCAATTTCAGTCCACTTTCTTTAATAATCTGTAATACTGAATTGAGAACTTTGTCATGGTTTTCTTTATCTTCACCATATATGATGACATCGTCCATGTAACAAATGAAACCGAAAAACAAAGAAGTGGTAAATCTTTTAATGAATATCATGGACCCCGAGCCCTTCCAAAGATACAGCCTAATGCTTTGGTTATACAGAGACTAGAAAAAGAAAGACAGTGGTCAGATGTTAAGCAGGTTGATCATAAGTTAAATGACAGATCCTACGCCATGCGAAATAGACGTCACTTGCAAGTTATTCCAGATGATTCAAAGTTTAGAAAAGTAAAGAAAACAAGTAAGGAAGGAGATGCTGAGGATATGAATGATGTATATATAAGAAACAATGAAGGTGTAACACGCTATGGAACGACAGTAAAGCCTGTTAAGAGATATTAATCAAAAGCTTAAATTATTATATATTGTCGTTTATTGGAAGTTTAGATATGTGTCGTAATTATTATTATGTTTATATTATTATTTTATGAAATGTTAGTTACTCTAGGCAATGTATCTATACTACCAGATCATATAATATGAATGGACAGTTTTAGGTTTATTATCTAAGGATCTCACATATTGAATGAAGATATCACTGAACTGACTTTCAATCTCCGTTTGCTGAATAAACAATAAAGTAGCTACAATGTAGGTAGACTCCGTTAGTAGTATAAAGTACTTTAGCTCCAGCCTCACATTTGGTAGCCTTGAAATGAAATAAAAGAAAATCTATAACAAATTATTTCTTAAGAAAACAAATTTTAAATAATTTTTCAGTGTCTGCCCCTACACAAACAATTTGGTTTGCATGGCTAACAACTATCGTATCTATGCTACCGCAATTTGCGTTAAAGTGAGTAAAGACGCTCGTCTCCACGCTAAGGAATTGGAAATCGTAGATATTTCTGTCTGTACGATTCAGATGCCGATTCCACAAAAAAACACTATTCCCGATTCCAATTAATCGTCCCATCACTAATACATATATATTTCAACAAACCTTTCTTAAAAATATAAAGATAAATTTGTGATTTGCATATGTACAATTTCTTTGTTTACAGAACGCATTAACTGTTAATAACACTTAGTCAGTTAGGGAAGAACCGGGAGCATTCGGACAAAGAGATGGTTCGGACAACTCGTTTAAATATGTTCATAATTGTTGGAGCTACCACTTATTGAAACTGAATGTGTGGTTCAAGGCTTACTTAATACACACGGCCTGATTTGTTACATTTCTCTTTTTAAAATAGAAGACCAGACTTTTTATTATATTTAATTATAAGGTGTATTATTTATAGAAAGCTTCAGTATGGGTATTAATTAATTCTTCAGTTAAGGTATTAAAACACATCATTTATGTATATTTTAATAACTATAAGATTTCCCAATTAACCTAACTAAAACATAAAAACTAGAAATTGTTAAAGTTGAAATAAAAAACATTGCTAAGGCATTTTGGTTTGAACAAGCAGCCATTGATATGTCTCTTAATTATCTTGAAGGCCACCACTCTATCTTTCACAGCAGATTCTGTAAGTGTCTTCCTTTTGTTGTAGAAACAATTATTAGTTATTATTCTATCCACTCGTGATGAATTAACTTTTTGATATCATTCACAGAAAATGTCGGTCCTACCCAAAGTCCTCAGAATTAACTCTGCACAACACATCTCTAAATTCATCTGAAACAAAAGTCAGACCACCACGTGTGACGTGACAGCAAAAAAGTTTAAGTTGCAGCTCAGTCATTTATTGAAATATTATCCTTTCGAATCAAAGGTCCTGGAGCTCAGTACGAGTAAATGCAGCATCTGCCTCTACTCCACAGACCCATCTGAGTCGGGATGGACACCGGAAACGAGAATTGGAGAGGAGCTTCTCAGAAGGGATGACAACCAGAGGTTCCTAGGTGTCACATATGACAGAAGACTCACTTTCAGAAGACACGTGGAAGAGGTGACGGAGAATATGAAAAGTAGGAACGGGTTATTGAGCAGAGTAGCGGAAACAAGCTGTGGCTGAATGAAGGAGGATGCCATGAAAATTTACAGTGACACAGCGAAGCCTGGAAGAATACGCCAGTACATCTTGGGCTTCATGGCTCCCCAAAACTAACCTGGAGAAAGTGGAAAGAGCTCCACGTTCATGGAGAGAATGGAGGTACGGAATAGCAGGAGAGAAGATGGAGGGGGCTTGCCCTGGAGGTGTGACTCACAAACGAGGAGGTGTGACTCACCAGAGAGGCTAAGGAAGTGTTGGACCTGTGTGGACGGCTGATTTGAAGGTATACACAGACGAATCAGTGGAGGGGGAGTGAAGTTGGGGTGGGGGTGGAATGGTGGTGAGAAGGAGAGAGGTAATGGTTGAGCAGTGGGCCGTACCAGCGGGTGCCTGGTGCATCAGTTTTAGTAGCGAAACGATGGGAGGGCTGCTGGATGAGGATTTGAGTAGAGCGGCGGTGGTAACCGGCAGCAGATCCTTGGTTGATGCGTTGCAAGAGGACAATGAGGGACTGGGGCTGAGACAGATCAGGAGGAAGCTTATGAAGTTGGAGGAGGATGATACAACTGGTGTGTGTACTGGGACATAGTGGACTGCAGGGTAATGAGCTGATGGACGAGAATGTAAGAGGGAGGAGAGACGTATCAGGGGCAGGTGAAGTTGGACGGAAGCACGAGAGGATCAGTAATTGACAGAAGGGGTACAAGACGCTGATACTAGGAGGAGATACGAGGGGGACTGAGAGGGAATAGGGAGCAGAATCTGAGCAGATTTCGATCAGGACATGACCCTGCCATAAGGAGATGGAGGAGTATGGTACAAGTGGAGGCGACGGCGCAGTGTAGGTTTTGTGGGGAGGAGGAGGGGAGCAGTGAGCATCTGTGGATGCGGGACTTTCCACTTGAGGGGAGATGGATTTGGGAGAAGTTTTGGAGAGCTACTGGAGGATCTACCACAACAACATCATCCATCGACGTATTTCTACATTATCACATTCCCAGCAATATATTCTGATACTTCTTCTTCTTCTCAAGTTTAATAGATCCTCTGACAGTCAGCACCATTTCCTTGAATTCTGTCAACCATTTCTCAACTTCTAAATCATTATGTTGATTACTCTTCACATTGTCATCAAATACCAAAGCCTTCTTGGACAAAACTTTTGATTTTTAAAATCTTATCTGATGTATTTACATCTTTTAATGACACAAGAAATCTTCCTTTGCTCATCTGACGATACTGTCCAATGTCCATATCTGCGCTCTAGGGGATCACTTTTAAATCTGGCAGTTAGAACGAAGTTAAAACCATCCGATTGAAGATCTTGAATGAGTGCTTATGACATAGTAGTGTCGTTGCAGTGCGTGACTAATTTGACACGACAATGTAAACTTTTCCCTATTTTCAATTTTGCGAAGTCATAGGAACCAATATTGATATCCTTCCTGTTGATAGATTTAATTCATATGTTCCGTAAGCTTTCATCTTTTGGCAGCCCAAAAACTGGTCGACTATCAGGAGCTAGGAAATTGGTGAAGCATCTCCGACATGTGCATTTGTTGACAATCTTGAATATTTTATTTGCTGTATTTTAATTATTGATCCGATGTTGTTTCCAATTTTCATCATGAAAATAAAATCATTTTTCACATCTTAAGACAATTGAAACGGAATCTATGATACGCAAGTCAATTGTGATCCATAATTACTACTGTATAATAAAAAGCCTGGCCTTCTATTTCAAGAAGAGAAATGTAACAAATCAGGCCGTGTATATTAAGTTAGCCATGGTGCGACGTGTTAACAGTCAGCTATTTGAAAGATCCGGTACGTGGATGTAGTATTTCGCCCCCGAGGGATGATTTACTGTTTTCTTCAATATTAATTTTTCGGTGCTAGGAAAATAAATAAAAATAAAATATTGCCACTGTGGGAAGATTGTCACCCGGAAAACTGCCACTGTAGGAAGATTGCCACCCGGAATATATAAATTCATACCGAATTTTTGTTTTAGAAAATCACAAAAATCATAGGTTTTTTTTAAAAGAAATTTTAAAAGAATTTTTACAATGTGTACAAGTTGTGTACATTTTGACAATTATACGATCTAAGTGAATTCTTCTGTCGGAGGGTGTGAGTGTGCTGATACGTAATTAATTCTTAGTTTTATGTGTTTAATTTTTCTCTGAAGAGATTAAACCGTTTAAATGTGCTCTAAAATTCACAAGTGCTCTAAAACGTTCTTAGTATCTTTACAATGTTTAGAATCTCGAATTATCCTGCTTATAACTTTGGAAAAAATCGTTATTTTAATTCTTTTTGTACTATATTATATCATAATCACTTTGACAAACGACTTCAAATTGGTAATATTTTTCTTTTCTCAGCGTTATGTTGAAAAACAGTAGAATAAAGGTTAGTTACACAAAACTGATTTCCAGGAAAAAGTTGTACAAAAGCCTAAAAGAATTGTTTTCTATTCTATAATAACATATTATTATAATTCGTGTGTTCGCTTTTGTGGTCCATACTGTAGTATCACGTTACATTTTTTTTGTACGATCAATTGATCTGGTTACAGGTTAATTATTTCTACGATTAAATAGTTAAGTTAACTTTCATTGTGTAACTGAAGGGTGTTCTTTCCATTTCTTAGGTTTCTTTAAAATTAAGCTCACATCCTTCAATACAGGTTTCTATCTACAAAAGTGAACGTGGTCGAGTCCCGTCGAGACATCATTGTAGATGATTTACAGTACAGTTATCAAAGTGAAAATAACTTTGTTTAATCCAAAATATACTGGAACTCTGATGCACGAAAACGAACTTCATGCCAAGTAAGATTGCATACTAAGTCTAAAGATGTCAATTACTCCGTTTATAGGCAAATTCACGAACCATGAAGCAACAATAAGCGAAGTTAAATCAAAGAAAGCTAAATGCGAGCTGAAACAACGAGATATAGCTTATATCACTTATTTCCGCCCCTTCTAAAATACTCGAGAGGCTAGTTTTAAACAACATATCCCTCTCACAACACGACTTCAGATCCAAACACTACAAAACTACTCTTCTCATCCAGCTCACAAAGACAACACTCGATGGCTTGAACTCCAACAACCCTGCTGTTATGACAATTTTTGCTGCCATATACATGAGTAAAACCTTCCATACGGTACCAAGACACTCATTAACAAAATACTAAACACACACATCCACGACTCATAAAAAATGGCTTGGCAATTATATTTCAGGCCGCTCGGACAATTCATTCACTACACTAACGTGGTGCTGCAGGGCTCCGTACTCAGTACTCTAAACAACACACACTTTTACTTACGCAGATGATGTCACCATCATCTCATAGCATACTAACACGAGACCGCTGCCAACTATTTACAAACATACATCCACTGATTCCACTCACTTGAATACTGGCTAGAAACAAACAGACTAAAGGTCTCCGCAAACAAATCTTCTGTCCCCTTATTACACCCTTGAAACAGAACCCATCCAAACATTAAACTCAACACTCCCGTCCTAATCTAGATCACGCCGAAAATCCTTGGAGTTACCCTTGACCGGGCCTGGACGTTCAAACATCAAATAGCTGAAATAAAAAACAGAGCCAAACAAAGACTGAAGGTCCTGCGCGCCCTCACTCACACTACTTACGGACACTCCAATGAAGACATGACAACACTATACAAACAATTCATAAGACCCATCTTCACTTACGCCTACACAGCTTGGTCACCTGATATCCCCAAAAAACACTGCACTCCGTATACCACCGGATGTACGCAAACAACACCCACATAGAAACACTAGTCCTCCCTATTACCTCTCACATGGATATGAGAGGCACACACATCTACACTTCATGCAAACTGGGGGGAGGGGGGCGGAACTTCCTTGGGAGCACCCCATGCACACTACACATAGTACACAACACACCTGTTCTAGTACAACTCGCCGCGTGATATATGTTGAACGGTTCTAGGTAAATTGCTCGAAAACAGTTGCTCGAATGAACAATTGCTCGAAAACAATTGCTCGAAAACAGTTGCTCGAATGAACAATTGCTCGAAAACAATTGCTCGAAAAACAATTGCTCGAATTATCAAATTGCTCGAATGAACAAAATTGGTCGAATTATAAAATTGCACAGTTTTCGATTTTATAAAAGTCAGTTATTCTTGAAATGGAGCTGCACCTAACAATCCTTGTTTCTTTTTAGTAATTGATCATTAATCATTCTATAAATGATTTTAATTATTATTCATTCTGCCTAATCTTTTTTTAGACCATTTGTGTCATCACGTATGTAACATGTGAATTGGAATCATGTGGTGAATCAGTACTATTGATGTTTTTTTATTATAAAACCCGAAAATTTATTTATCACTAGCCTATATGTATGTGGCACCTTAATAGGTGAAATAACTCAAAGTTAAGGCAGAGTTTTAATAAATCTACAAAAAATTTCGGGTTTTATGATAAAAAAAAACATGAATAAAACTTATTCACCACATGATTCCAATTCACATGTTACAAGCGAGATGACACAAACGGTCTAAAAAAAGATCATGCAGAATGAGTAATAATTAAATCATTTATAGAATGATTAATGATCAATTACTAAAAAGAAACAAGGATTGTTAGGTGCAGCTCCACTTCATGAATAACTGACTTTTATAAAATTGAAAATCGTGCAATTTTATAATTCGACCAATTTGATAGTTCGAGCAATAATTGTCCGTTCGAGCAATTGTTTTTCGAGCAATTATTTTTCGAGCAATTTACCGGCTACCATGTTGAACGGCTTATACATCATTTTCATATATTCAAAAATATTATAGATATTCGTAAGGATTTATTTTTATGCGCTTGTGGCTAACGTAAAACAGTAGTTGACAAATTTAATTATTCCAATTTATCAAGTTTCTTTTGTTGCAATATTTTCTATGTGAGAAAACTTGGGCCGCTGAAATATTACAGCTATTACTTTAAATTTAGTACTGTTTAAGTTCTGCTTCGAAACGTAGGTCCTTATCGTCAAATGGAAATTAAATACAAGGGACACGAATATAAAGTCAGAAGCAAATTGACTCTTTGAACAAAGGCATCAACCACCAGTCCGTGACAATGCTCAAGAATGCAGAAAAGCTACTTCGTGGATGCAGTCACTTACCAAGGAATGTAACGAAAAGAGACACAAGCACGGGTGACTGCACTCTCGACTAGAAGAAAAAATGATAAGCTGATATTAATGTAATCTATTAGCCTACCTAACACAAAAATCCAAGAACTCGTAGTAAAAGAACCTCTTATTTGCATTGTTATACTAATTTTAAACTAAAGTAAAGTAATATTTACAGCTCATTAAAAGTGTGAAGAAGACACCTGATCTTGTTTTCTTTCATATAGCAAATTATTTTTTAGCAAAATACTTTCAACAAACAGAAGAAAATTGTTTAGTTAATTTACAACACACATTATGGTTATAATAGTTTATATTATATATAGGTTTAAAAATAATTTCATTTAACTTTTGAATAGGAAATGAAAACATTTTTAAATAGGGCTAAGAAAATTTGATGATTGATTTACAACACGCAGTTTATATTCATAATGTTCTATATATACACTATACAGGCATACCCTGCATTAATTACCAAACGGTAATTAAAGCAAACAAAAGATAATTGTCACTCCTGGATTACACATCTCATTTTCTATGAGTTATAGAAAGAAAATTTGTTTAGAGTTAGAGTACTAAATAAGCATCACCCCCATAAATAGTTTGTTTATTCTAATTCAAGTGGTGAGCCAGTGGCTAACATTTTAACTCGGCTTAGGAGGACGCTTTGGGCGCACCCTATTTTGGGGTCACGTGACTGCTGTGTATAATATTACTCCATAATATTAACTCTATGTAATTAAAGGAGGTGCTGAATTTTTCATCTCAACATGTGGTACTATAGCTACAAAAGATATTCTTGAAATATCTTCAATTCCATTTTGAAGATCATTTATTTTATCTTAATGTTCATTTTGAATAATTTTTATCCCTCTCTCTAGTAATCATGATACCACATTGAAATAAATTCAAAATAATAAACAAATGTGTTCGAAAACCTTTAGAATTGTTCCCAATAAATTTAAAACAATATTAATATAATTAATCATCATTGCAAATTATAAACACCTGACAGAGCGAGCTGTAATACACCCCTCTTCAATTGCGTCACTCTGAACAGGCGGCTAACATAGCCGTTACAATCGTGTTAGCTTCTTAGTGTAGATTTAGAAACGAGGGAGAGTACACGTGTGTGCGTCGCTCTCAGACCTGACTGAGTAAATTGAGTAACGGTTCTCGTTAGCACAACAGCTGATGTTAACTTACACATTATTCTTCAAAATACTTTAGGTATCTGATCATTTTGCTCAATAACTTTCTCATCTATGGACATTTAACTGATGTAAGAAGATTAATATTTAGGCAACAGATGCAATGTTAATGACTTAAATAAGCGTTTGGTGGAGCGCGTGCTAGATGCGTACACTCTTCCTCGTTTCACAAACGTCACTGAGCCGTGTGCGAATGCTCCCTGAACTGTCAGTCTGTCGCTAGGGTGACGTCATATGTGTGCTGTGACGTCACAACACGACACAGCGGGACAACAAGGTGCTAACACGATGGTCCCGCTTATACTTTGTTAATTAGTCGTTACACCGCTTCCTTCTACTAGTACTTCCATGCACTGAACCAAGTGGTGAGTCAGTGGCCAAAATAATATCGCGTCTTGCTGGACGCTAAAATCCATATTTTTGGGTCACTTGATTGGCAATCTATCGTCAGTTTAATGGTGAAATGATATAACTGAAACAAAATTTAATGGTGAAATGATATAACTGAAACAAGATAAGGTTTTACACAGTCTTCCTTAGCGTCCTGCAATCGCTGCAACACTTCCTCTCTCTAGTGTAGTTTATCGCAGTTTATCCAGACGTTCCCGACAAATGCCCAGATTTCTCTGAAATCAGGCGTTCGCGAGCAAATTTGTCTGCGATATAGCAGGCAAATTTGTCCCCGATCACAAGAATCGAAACTGTCAGTGACTTTCAACATGTTGGACAAATTTGTCCCCGAACAAGTGTTCGCGACTGTTATTTGAATGAATATTTGTGATATATGGAGTAAATTTGATAATTACTCTCATTTTAGATATGAAAGATTGATTAATTATTTAGTAGTCTATTTATATTATTTGATTGAGATATTTGTAATTAAATTTTTGTATTTTTTAGAATAAATATGATTAGTTATTTACAATTCTACATATTAGTTACTGATTAGGGTAAGTTCCGAGTTATCGAACAGTTCCACATTTTCGGACACGTATTATAAATATTATAGGTAGCTATTTTAATTATCATTTAACTCTCATTGTAATCATTAGTTTTTCTTTCTTACTTTTCTGTAAATGTGGAACCATCACATAACTTGGTACTTAACCGGCCTATAAATAGGTATGAATTATTTGGTTGTTTTTTCCTAATTTTACTAGGTAAATATAGGTACCTACCTAACTTGTAAACATACAGTATTCTATTTCAGGCTTATAGGATACAGTATTTAGAAGTGAGCGTAAAACGTATAGGTACCTAGGTATACGTACGTAGATAAAGGAAATTTAAATTTTGATAGACCTATCATGATCTACGATAACTCCCACTTTGCGAGTACTGAGAGTGTCTGATTACCGAGACGTTTTTCTAAATAGGTACTAGCTAGGTATAAGTAACTCAGGTTAGATATCTAGGTAAATATTTATATTAGGTATATAATCGGCTAGATAAAATACCTAGATATATAGATATATGTTATATATCGTCTAGTTATCTAATTACGCATTTATATTATATAATCAGCTAGGTAGGTACCTAGTACCTCGGTAAGAATTTATATTTTACATCCGATAGGTACCTAGGTAATCATTTTTTAAATCCATGCTTGTTTTTAAAATCGCTAAATTGTTAGGTATTTTCTGCCTAATTCAATAATTTTCTTATCTTTCATCAAAATTAACTGGTGAAAAATGAGCAATACGTGAAAATGTTCATTTTTCTTTTGTACCAATACATCTAAAGATGGGTACAAGTTGTTTTTATTCAGAAAATAAGATAACAATCTGTGGCTAAAGGCTTGCACAATGGCGTTGAGACTGAACAGTTAATAAGACACTCTTCAGTTTGCTCGAAATATTTCAGTTTCGTCTTCGATTCTTGTTTTCTATTCTATAATAAATATACATTAAAATATATACGACTTTAATTACACTATTTTCCTGAAAATTAAAATTTCCCTATCTGCTTAGGCTGAGTTTACATAGAGCTACACCTCACGCTACACGCTATCCGTTTTGAGAAGGCACGCGGGTAGCTTGAATCGTACCAATGAATTACTATGTAGCTGTTTACATCAGAGGGAACTATCCGAAAAATATGTGTACTATCCGAAAAATACGTGTAGCATCAAAAGCGGATAGGATAGTCTGAATCGAATTTGCTCGATTTTCATGTAGCGTGTACCGTCAAGTTTAGAGGTGAAAGAAAGTTGAACAACATGATTTAACTGGTCTCCTGATTTTATTAACACAATATAGAAGTAAGTAATTTGTAGGAACGCAGGAAACTCAGAGATTTCAATATCACTACTGTTGTTATTAATAGCTTGATTATTTCTTGGCACCAGTAGTTAAATTAATGAAGATCATATTTTTATAATTGACAATATTCTTCAATAGTAATCTTTTTATACAAGTATTTTTTTTAAATATTTCATTTGAAATCTGGTATTTATTTAAAATATTTTGGCAAGAATAGTAAATTTCATTAAGTTAATGAAGGAACAAATGAAACAATATTGAACATCCAATTATTTATTGATATTCATATTTATGTATAAAAATATGTATACACATATATATAATATATGAATAACTTAGTGTTAATATTATGTTAATATTTTATAGTGTTAATATTATAAAAAAAAACTTGAAAGTGATGACAAAAGGCAATTCAGTAACCTAGATACAACCTATACCAATATCAGCCATGATATTTGAGCACAATATCTCTTTTCTCCATTTCGTCAGACTGTTATCATGGATGACTACAGGAATACAATAATTGAAAAAGTTCGACAACTACCTCTTCTGTGGGATCCAGAACATGCTGATTATAAAAACAAAGATCAACGCCAGCAGGCTTGGGAAGAAATTGAAAATGATGTGAAGCCGCCCAGTCAAGGTATGTGATACTGTATTTAATTAATATTATCTAAGTTGAGGGCAATTGTCGTACGTTTCTGAAGACATGTTGGTATTGCCATTCCACACTGCCATGTGGATCACAGAAAAATTCTGTGATTGCGTCTCTCAGGCCAATTGCATCGTTAGCAAACCTTGTGCCATGGAGAGGTTGGAGATTATTGAAACCATCTGATGGAGTCTGGAATATGTCATACTGAACAGATGACGTGTGATCAACCGTCCGACCATCCCGTCTTCTGATGTAGTTGTGAAGAACCGTGCTTGCATTAGTAACTACAACTGCTTTACTCGGCTTGAGGCGGATAGGGCGTTGAAAAACTTCGAACTTTTTGGCCATAATACCGAAAGCGCATTCTACACTCCTTCTGGCTCTGGAATGTCTGTAGTTGTAGATACGTCTGTCCTCATTCAAGGTACGAGCTGCAAAAGGGCGCATCAAGTATGTCTTCAACGGGAATGCCTCATACCCTACAATCACGAACGGTATCTGTTCATTTGAAGTACTTATTTTAAAATATTCCTTTGGCATGTTCAATTGGTCTCTGTCTAAAAGATCAAATATTACTGAATTCTGGAAAACACCAGCATCCGAAACCCTTCCTAATTGACCGCAATCTACCAAGGTGAAACAAGAATCAGCATCACTTAATGCCATTAGCACAATGCTGGGAAATCCTTTGTAATTATAGAACATTGACCCGCTGCCATGTGGGTTGACTAAAGCTATGTGCTTCCCGTCAATTGCACCCACTGCAAAAGGATAGTCCCACAAGTCGCCGAAACGTTGCGCCTTTTGTTTCCAGTCGTTTTGTGTGGGTTTGGGCATCTCAATGGGCTGAAGTACTGTCCATAATTTTTCACATGTTTCATAGACATGTTTAGCAATCGTACACTTTGACATGTGAAATGGTGAAGACATTGACGCAAATGATGATCCTGTTGCAAGATATCTGTAGAAATAGAAAAAAAACATATAAATATATGCATAGGTAGATAAAAATGTAATAATTTAGTTACAGATGATTAATGATTTTGCTCTTCTTAATATGGTCCTTCATAAATTGTATAACTATGGTCTCGGATATATATTATATTCGCTATTAATATTATTTTTTTCCAGGTGTGACAGCGAAAGAAACTTGGGAAGCCCTGAACCGAGCTTTCAACAATGCAATCTCGAGACGGAAAAGGAAGGTATCTGGAAGCGGCCAAGGTGACATTAAACCATGGAAATTTGAAACTTCGATGGAATTTCTAAAACGTGTTAAAGAGAAAAGGACTACAACATCTAATTTAGATGAATTTCGTTATTCTGAAGGCGACGGGAATTCACGAACCGGAGTTAACTTATTGGAAGAGGCCATAGAGCAGTCAGCCATTTTTCAAGACCTAAGTGATGACGAGGACAATTCATCTACTTCGAAGTCATTCAAGCCTAATCCGCCAAAACCCATTTTGAAACCGGCAGATTCTAGAAAGAAAGAAACTAATGATAACTTTGACAACGCACGGATTGGATTGATGAAGGCCTTAAGTACGCGAATGGAGGAAAAACATAAATCTAATCGGCTGAAGTTCTTCGAATCAATAATGCCTCAAGTTGATGAAATGACTGATGATTGTTTTTTGGACTTCCAGTTGGAAATACTTAACTCTCTCAAACGTTTCCGGCAACACCTCAATACCAATCGCGTCAATTACAACTGGGACATGACCTCGTCATCAAGGTCTTCAATGTCAAGTCATCCCACTACGCCATCTCCCGCATCAACTCACCAGCCCATACAGTCTCAATATCATTATCCATCAGAAAATTCTTGTTATACCTATATGCCACTATAAGTAAAAAAAGGAGCCCCCTAAAAAGAGGTAAAGATAACAAAGATGGTATGAATCATGCAGGGGACTGCATGATTTATATTTTTATCATATGCATTATTTGGAAGTTTATTCGTTCATAAAAAAGTTTGGTACATGTTAATAAAAGGAATAATGATTATAATTTTTTACTCACCTGATTGTTAAAACAAGTTTTTCTTCTCCTGAAATTGATGGCCTCCAGTTTGATCCTTCCACTGGTCGAATATGGGGCAGAATCAGATCTTTCAAATTTTGATAGCTTTCGTAGGACATCCTCATGTAATTAAAAAATAGCGTTTCGTCAGAGTGATCCATCAGGCTCTGAAATGTTGTGTGGAATTCCCCGAGCTCAGATCGCAATTGAAAATGATGTCTCACCCATACACTTCTTTGCGTCCTATCAATCTCTTTTCCTTCTTCTGCTAGCAAGAGGAGAGCAAAATCTTCTTCGTCCGATGTATCCATGTTGGCGACGGTGAAAAAATGAGACCCCTTCAGGGCACGCGTGTAGTTATATGTAAACCGCCATATCCCGGATACCGTGTAGCGAGCAGCGGATAGTGTGCAGCGGATAGCATGCAGCGGCTAGCGTGTAGCGGATACCGTGTAGCGGATACTTCTATTTAAACTCAGCCTTATAGGAAGTAAAAGAAAATGTAGCTATGACCATTATGTATATACTTATACCCGTTTGTGCATACGTTTTTAATATGTGACGTCACGTTACGCCTCTCTCTGATTGGCTGATACGCTCTCACTTAAATAATTATTTGGCCACTAGAGTCCAAGTTCTAGTGGGACATCTTCTATATTCGATGATCTGTGCTTCTATGACACTGGTGACTGAAGAATTGGGCGCACAAGACCGCCCTGCATCACTGGAACAGCTCGCTCTCTAGTTATAAGAATATATACTCTCAGTCCTAATTTGTCTGTCTGTGGTTTGTCACGCTTTGAGTAATATTCAGAAATTAGGCTTAATATGTTAACAAGTGGTAGCATGAATACCGATTCTTATGAGTTGAATAAATAATTATTTCTATATCTGAATTAGAAATTATTTTAAATTTACGGTGTAAGTCTATAATCAACTAAATACAACCTCTGTCATTAAATTTATATAGCTTAGTAGGAGGCAAGTCACCCGGTCCAGTAACCCTTACGGGATCCGGGTCCTGGAACCAGCTTCTTTGCCTCCTCCTTCATCCACTCAAGTGAACTTTTTTTCCGATCAGATTACCCGTACTCGGCCATTATGGTGAGTACAGCTCTCTATCTGGACGGGCCACTCAGGTTTACTGCGAGTTCGATCAAGGACTCTTTTGTTGAGTCCTTTTCACGAGCACAAACTATTCCAGAGTAAGCGGATCATCACCGGAGGTGAGTCCTACATAGAATGAAAGAGTACTCTTAGCCGCCTCAGAAAACGTTAGGCCTTTGACCTTCGAGTTCTGAGGTGGCTTTTGGGAAGAACCAGGTATAGAACCTAAAGATCGCTTCCTACTGGAAGGTTCGATAGGTTCCGACACCTTGGGTTCCTGAGCCGAGGCATTGGAATAGTTTGAATAGTTAATTAAATGAACTGTAATACTAATTCACCTATTGTGATTAATCTATTCAGTAACAGATTTTATTTTTTATTAGTAAAATGGATATTTTTATTTAAAATATGATATTGCATTCTCCATCTCTATTGCCATATATTAACTCCATTAATAAACGTTTAGTATTCACTATTCATGTGGTAACGCAATATCAAAGCATTTCAAATCTAGGCTCTAATATTTAGATCTTATCTAAACTGCCAAAGAATTTGTAGTGTGAATACAAAGACCCGTGTGATAACTTTTCCGAGAAGTTTACAGTCAGTGTGTTTGCTAAAAGGCTCCATGCGCTCGCGATAAAGTCAGATAATCCTTCCAACATTAAATGTCTGCCACAGAGATTATTCTTTACAGTTTGAAGAGGAATAAGTGACGATAAAATGTTTCTTTGAGTGACTGTTGAAAGTGGTGAGATGAGAGGGAGATTATCTCTCGTCTAGAATGATACTCTAACGACTGAAATAGAGGAATGTAATGTTTTATTGTGTGCACTTGGACTTTTTTTAGATTTTAATGGGAATACTCTCTAATCCTCCTAATTGAAATATACTTGAGAGAATCCCAATCCACATTGAATATTATCGTTTTGTGAAATTGGTATTGACTATGAATTACGTTAAATTTCATTCGCGGATCATCTGTTTTAGATAATAAAAGGATCATCGAACATCTATATAAACACTTAACAGCAGTACCGTCCAAATCTAGGAGACCGTGGCTGGTAAATTCCCCCGTGGAACTTTCCAGCGGTGGAATCTTCCTGGTGGAACTTTCCGCGGGGAATTTACCTAGAAACCTATGGGACATATTTTTTTTTAATTTTACCAACGATAGCTAGTGGTCATGATATCTTATAACTCCTAAAAAAATGAATCAGATTTAAAGGCTTAAAAAAATAAGTTAAGATATTTTTGAGCTCCCTAAACTTAAAGGACAAAATAATGTCTTTATTTTAAAATGAGAGCTGCCTAAATTATCAAAAATACATGTACATTCTAGTTCTAGAATAAATAATATTTTGGATAATCTTCGAAAATTTATTTTAGACTCTGAAGTTCCTGAAGTTTGATAAGAAAAAATCACTTACATAAATGCACGAATTAATTAGGCAAGTATAACTGTGGCATAAATATGATAGAAAGGGTAATATTTTTTTAATTTCACTTATTTACATATGGAGCAAACTTATATAGTTACATAATCTAATTAATAATCGTTAATTAAACTGAACACAATATAAATTCAATAATTTCATTTCCTGATTCATATTTTTGTGTTTGGACAACAATGAATCCAAAATGAAACAAAACAAATAAATTCTTCGACAATATGGAATTTCTGCTGAAGTTTATCTGCCAATTCTAACAATTCAGATAAATAGTTACACATCATTTTTTAGTTCTACAGGGTGGGGCGTAAGTTTGGAAGCAAATGAAAGTGCATATTATAATCCAACGAAAAATATATTTAATAATTTACAGTTATGTATTATTACATAAGGGTTTAAAGAATTCAAAAATCATAAATTTATTCAAAATGTCCGCCCTTGTTTTTAATAACAGCCTCAAATCTCCTCCGAACTCCTTCTACTGCGGCACGCAACTGTTCTTGTGAAATTTCCTCCCAAAATCTCTGGAGCGAACGCTTTAAATCATCCACACTGCGATGGAATTTACCACAAGGCCTTTGATTCAAGAATGGACCATACCGAAAAGTCCATAGGTTTAACATCTGGGGAGCAGGGAGGCCACATTTCTTTGGACCAAAACCGTGGAAGATGGTCATGGCACCAGTTTTGAGTGACATTTGCAGTATGTGAAGTCGCGCCGTCTTGATGAAATGTCCATAGAGTGTCATTACCGAAGTGATCCTTAGCTGACTCCAACATTGGCGTCAAAATATTCTCAATATAACATTTAGCATTGTTTTTTGCGCCTTGTTCCACAAAAATTAAAGGAGATCTCCAAGTTTCTGAAACGGCGGCCCAGACCATTACTGAAGCAGGTTTCATTGTTCTGTGGACAGTTTTTTCGTTGTATGGGATGTCATTTGCACTTTTACCAATTATTCTGTCATTCCTCCGGTTGTGAGCCGTTTCCACTGTGAAATTTTTTTCGTCAGACCAAACAATTTCACCAGCCGTGCCAGACTTCAATTCTCTCAGAAGTGCTTTGCTTCTCTCCAATCTTTTTTTCTTTACAGCTTCTGTCAGAGTCTGTCTCTTTTGAAGGGTGAAAGAGGACATCTTTAGGTCTTCTTTGACAACTCTTCTCATTGTTCTGGGACTCACATTAGCTGTTTTGGCTAACAATCGTATTGACCTTTTCGGGTTCCTCCTGATCTTCTCTCGGGCACATTTTATCAGTTGTTTGGTGCGTTGTGAGCGTGGTCTACCACTTCTTGGACGATCAGTCAAGTCTCCTTTCTCATTAAAACGCTTCACACACTTCCAAATAGTGGATCTCGCTATTGAGACAGTCTTTGAAATGACGGAATCTGACTTCCCGGCACGGTGTAGAGCAATAATGGCTTCTCTTTTGTCTGACATTTTTGAATTGACTAAATTTTTGCATAAAATAACACTGCCACATCATAATGTAGTATCTCTACTATAGTTCAAACCCTATCAACTACTTAGGAACTTATTTTTAAGAATTATATTAATGTTTGAAAAATTGCTTCCAAACTTACGCCCCACCCTGTATAAAACTGTTCTAATCAAAGAAAAGGGTGACAAAATCAAAGTACTGAAAATATGAAAAAACTATACATTTAATTAAGTGTTGATTGTAAATTGTAATCTATGTATCACTTTATACTTGGTAGACAAATAAAATTTTCCCAAATTTTTAGTGTAGAAAAAACTAGAAGGCCTTATATAAAAATTATGCAGGGTTTGTCCTTAAAGGGGGGGGTGCGTCTAATTTTCATATCAAATATTTTTTCATAATATCATAAATAAACAATGATTAGTTACGGATATGAAATGTTTCATCTCAAATCACAGTATTTTTCAGAGGAAATAGGGTTTTTATTAATTAACATAAGCGTATGCGATCATCTCATAGATGGCGCTGTTTACATTATTTCCAGAACGTTCCAGAACAATCTTCATGAACGTTTATAGAATGTCTAATTATCTTCCCTAATAAGCTTTAAATAAATAAATTTGTGATTTATATACAATATACTAACAAATAAAGTATTTTTAGAGTTATAATTAATAATATCACTCGCAGATAAACTAAAGTTTTTTGCACAACGTTTGTGAAATCACAGCAAGATGGCGTCAATGACTCGAGCAAAGCTTATGCTATTTGTCACTAGATGGCGCTTTTTCAAAATAAATTAAATTTTCTTTTCTTTAATAAGTATTATTTAGATGAACAGAGTATGTAATCATACATAATTAAATATGCTGATTCCAATTAAAACCATATTAACACATGTTTGATTTTACCCGCACCCTCCCTTTAAAAGACCGTTTTTAGTCTATTGCAAAATTAAAAAGTGGTTATCAATCCACAAAGACTCAGTCTAGAGTCGAGTGATTCTTAAAGTGGTGTACGGACAACTGCCATGCAATATATTATAATTTAATTTCGGGTAAATTGTAATGTGCTTGTGAACATTAATTTTCATGGAATTAATTTTATATGAAGTATATTATCATTTTAACCTAAAACTTTATTATAACAATGTAAATCGTATAGTCTGAAATTGTGAATGAAGAAGCATAGAAATTAATATTGACGGTACATTCAGGATTTATTTCGCATTTAACCCTTTAACAATCAAATGGTTGACAAAAAGGTTAAAATCTATAGGAGCAAAATTTTCTTATCAAACATTTCAGAATTCAAAGAATAATACAAACACAAGGTTTACAGGTTAAATTTCCAGTAAGTGTGATTCTCCATTTTATTATTCAGTAATTATTCATTGGGTTAAATATTATTTTTTATTTGTAAAATCTAATTTTGCTGCTAGATTCAGGATTAGAAACTAGTAGTAATTATCTTATTTCTATTATAAGAAATTTTTTAAAGAGAACAACATTTTACTCAGTAACTTTGTAATTTGAATTTGTTTTACTATCGTTCCTTAGAGTCTAGCACCCACTGATCAAAAATCCATGCATTGCATGTCTTATAAATAGTTGAAAATTTGCAAAGTATCTGAATAAGTATTATTGAAATATGTTTTTTAATTTTTTTTATTATACTATTAACAATTCAAAATTTCAATGAACTCATATATGCCCAGTGTTACGTGAAAGTAACTCTTAAATAAAATCACACTCACTGAAAATTTTAAACCTGTAAAGCTTATTTGTACTATTCTTCGTATTCTGAAATGTTTGAAAAGAAAGTTTTGCATATATAGATTTTAACCTCTTTGTCTTTGATTGTATAAGGCGTTAAACGTGAAAGAAAATTATTGTAACAAAGAAATAAATTTATTATTACTTTAATATTAATTTCTATGCATCTCCATTCACAATTTCAGATTAACATTTTTATACTAAAATTTTAGGTTATAATAATAATAAACTTCACATCAAATTAAACCCAGGAAAGGTTGAGTTTACAAGTGCATCACAATTAACCCAAAATATAATTATAATATATTGCATGGTAGTTATCTGCATAGCAGTTTGTCGGATGGCAGTTGTCCTAGACCCCTTAAAGTGGGTGCTCGTCACCCCTTTCGGGCCTTGATCGTTCTAAAGGATTTTAATTTTCCTTAAATTATACAAATAAAACATTCATTTTCCTTACTTTTTAAGAAAAGCAATGGGTGTGCGAGAAAAATACTTTAAGAACCTCTGATGTACATGGTTGAAAGAAATCACTTCTCTGTGCTCATTTTCTAAATTGAAAAATATTCGATTGTCGGCATTGATCTTCATTTTCACGTAAACAGAGTACATGTATAGAAAAAATAATTAAAATCTTTGATGATCCGTATTATCAACATATTAATTCAATGATTTTATTATCAGGTTTAATTTCACGACTACTTTAAGCACTTAAGGCATTGGTTAACCTGGGTTCAGTGAGTCAGATTCAGGCATCTAAAACCTCATAGAAAAATACATTCAGTAGTTCAAATAACAACAGTTTGAGAACTAAATAACGCCACCCCCTTCTCTTCCATTCACCACAGACAGCTTTAGGATAGAGCCCATAATGGCATTTTGAATGGAAGGTCATTATGTCCTGAAGAAAGAAAGAATAACAGAAGAATATTTGCTGTATGTATGTATTCCACAGACTCCTTTTAAGTTTTGATGATGTACAAATATTCCATCAAAGTCTGATTTCAGTCCGAAAAGAAAGATTATTGAGGCATAAATGAACCTATTTCTGGAAAGTGAACACTCAGGCGGGACAAAATAACATATTGTTTAACTTTAAAAAAAAAATGAAAAAGGGTTATAATAATGACCAATGTTTATTTAAAAAAAAATACTTTTTCGTTTACCTCCCAAAACAACATAAATTAAAAAATATACCTATTTCAAATCCTCTTTAAAGTCATTATAGAAATGAAAAATTCTGGAAAAAATTCAAAACAAACAAATAAAGTCATTAGTATCGAAAATGGCGAAATTGTGTCGAAACCTTCCTGCCAAAATAAACAAACGGATGAGTGCTCGATGAGCCGAATAATTTGTCGAACAAATTGCTTTATGCGGATATATCGAGAAAAGTGAAACATTTGATGTAACATTTATTTGTCCTGTGAATGTTTCGGTGATATCCTGGGGATTATTTTATTTTTGCAGCATGAAAATAAATGTATTCGAATAATAATTCGAATTGGAATATAATTTGGAATCATAGATACCATTTTAAACGATGTTGGCATAAATATATTCCAATTATTTATTGTTTGTTCTTCACAACTATAAAATGGATCGTTAATATTACTGCGAAGAACTTCAGCCGATATATACATTATAATAATTTATAATCCTTAATATCAAAATTTGAAGGTAGTATATTTTTAAAAAAATATAGGAAATGTTAATTAAAACTAATGGAAACTATGTTGTTTTTTAACAATTTTTTAATCAGCTTATTTCTGGCCCTTAATCTTAATTTGCTTCATTTCTGGTCCGTTATTTTTACTAGCTTCATTTGTGGTCCGTTATCTCTACTTGTTTCATTCCTGGTCTGTTATCTTTATTAGCTTCATTTGTGGTCCGTTATCTTTACTAGCTTCATTTCTGGTTCGTTATATTTACTAACTTCATTTCTGGTTCGTTATCTTTACTAGCTTCATTTCTGGTTCGTTATATTTACTAGCTTCATTTCTGGTTCGTTAGCTTTACTAGCTTCATTTCTGGTTCGTTAGCTTTACTTAGTTCATTGCTGGTCCGTTATCTTTACTAGCTTCATTTCTGGTTCATTATCTTTACTAGCTTCATTTTTGGTTGGTTGTCTTTACTAGCTTTATTTCTGGTTCGTCATCTTTACTAGCTTCATTTCTGGTTGGTAATCTTTACTAGCTTCATTTTGGGTTGGTTGTCTTTACTAGCTTTATTTCTGGTTCGTCATCTTTACTAGCTTCACTTCTGGTTGGTAATCTTTACTAGCTTCATTTTTGGTTGGTTGTCTTTACTAGCTTTATTTCTGGTTCGTCATCTTTACTAGCTTCATTTCTGGTTGGTTATCTTTACTAGCTTAATTTCTGGTTGGTTGTCTTTACTAGCTTCATTTCTGGTTGGTTGTCTTTACTAGTTTCATTTCTGGTTGGTTGTCTTTACTAGTTTCATTTCTGGTTGGTTCTCTTTACTAGCTTCATTTCTGGTCCGTTATCTTTACTAGCTTCATTTCTGGTCCGTTATCTTTACTAGCCTCATTTCTGGTCCGTTATCTTTACTAGCCTCATTTCTGGTCCGTTATCTTTACTAGCTTCATTTCTGGTCCGTCATCTTTACTTGACTGGATATTTTATCGAACACCTCCAAAATGAATGATAAGATTTGAGCATCAAAATATTAAAAGAAATTAATAATTCTATAAAAACCCTGAACCTGCGAGCACAGTAAGATGATCTACACTAGTCAACAGTCAGTTAATTACTCCTAATACAAAAGTATATTATAAAGATTCCAACTTTCAAGATTACGTTTTGACCGTTTTGATAAAAATGCTACTGAAAACAATTCCAACCAAGAAATCCTTGTGGCTAATATTCAGAATTAGAAAGAAATTAAATGTGTCAGTTGGAATGAAGTCTACTATTCATGCCGATTTCATCATACAGCCGCTTGTATATTGTTTGCTGCATAGTGTTCGATTTATCTGAGCTGATTAAGTAAGATATTATTTCATATAATAAAACAAAAATAAATAGTTTCTAGAATATTCAGTTATATGGTTAAATATTTTTAATTTTTGTGAAACTTTTGAATATTCATATGTATTGTATTACATTACTTTACATTCTACAAGACATGAAGTTTATTACCCTTGGTACGTTCCGTCTCAGATCAGCATGTTGTGCACTTTTTTTATATGAGTTAGGGGAATTTTCTGTAAATTTTTTAACTTTTAATTTAGTTCTGTTAACCAGCAAATTGAATTGTTAATACTCTATCATAACGAACTGGTATACGGTTCCTTAAATTCTTTAAATTTGAAAAAAAATATTATTTGACATGATTTCACCCAGACAGCAAGCATTATTCATGGGATAGTGAGGGAATAACCCAGGGAAGAAGGATATATTCCTTTAATATCCCAGGAATAAATCCTTGTTGCCTGGGCAATTGCTGAATTCAGTTGATTCATTAGCGGTCTTCCAAATTCTTCCTTAATAAGCAATGGGTTTGAATTACAAAACAAAACTCATGGATTAAAACATTTCTATTTATATCAAACTATTAATTAATTATATGATGGCATAGATATCTTTGAATGATATGCATGGCGTAATTTCAAACGAAAATATATTGAGATACGTTTCTCATATCGGTTAAATGAAATATATTGAGCGATGAGGAAACAATATATCACATCCTCCCTTCGATTAAAGATTTCAATATTCACATCAAATATTGACAATTACTCCCAAATGCAGTCACTTAGAAACTTCAAGAGAATGAAACTCATCTTACACAAGATACAAATAAGAGAATTTCATTATAATATATTGAGGAACAGTGAGAATTTTGCCAATTGAAACATATAATTGAATGTATTCTACCCAGTGTGTCCACCAAAAATGTATGCAGTACCAATCAATATAAATTTTATGGGTAATTATTACATGCCTATTAATGAAATGCGTACACTCGAACAATTTTTTAATATTAAATATGTGTCGGGAAAACTATTGATAGTTTGATTGAAACTTGACGTTCATCCAACTCAGTTTTTACAATCATGCACTATCGAGTTTATGATCTCATTGCTGGTTCGTAGCCGAGTGTTTTGAAAAGTAAAAAAAAATCCTTGGAGGCCATTTAAAAGCATAATCAATACAAACTACATGAATCTGGCACACTTCAGTAAGGTAATCATTTACCTTACCTATTTGTGGTATGTTACAATTGCATATACCACACAGATTTAAAATTGACACCATTAGTGCGACTATTCTCATAATTGAGTGGTTAAAAAGTACTGTTCTTCTTCTTGGTTTCCTTTGTAAAAGATGGGTCCAACGAAGACACCATTGCCACAGAGAATCATCCACATGACATTTTGACAATTATTTCCATTCACATAGAATGCAATCACTGACGATAAGATTTGTTACAAAATACTTCGATCAATTCAGAATCCAATTACAGAACATGGTTCTACGTGTTAAGTCAACATCTAGCAACTTTTGTCGTACTTTCATTTAGTAAGGGGGAATGTCAAATTTTTCTGTACCGTATTTTGCTTATCCTGATGAATTGCGACGGCTTGAAAATTTCTGTTTTCAATCAATATTTGCCAAATTCTTTGTATGTTTTCTTCAATTCCTGTCAGTTTTCTGTCTTCCACTATCTCCTTTATTTAATTTCAACAGTGTTGTTTTGTATTGAATTATTCTCTTCACGTGCACTGCTTTTTGAAATATGAAGTGACGATAAAAATTCACCAATCTCTTTATTAGAAAGTTGTAATTTGAAGGAAAGAATTGAATGAAGTTGAAGTTATTTTACCATAGATACTAATACTTTTTGGTAATAATTATATATATATATATATATATATATATATATAAATATATATCCTATACTCCTCTATAGTGAACTCTATTAGCTATGTAGTTCATTATAGAGTTTACTCTATTATAGAGGATATAAGAGATGAATAGAAAACTGGTTTGTTCATGGCAAACTATACAAAAAATTTAAAATCTTCTTGAAATGAATTCATTACACAGGGTATTTTATTTCTAAGAACTCTAAAAATCAAGATGTTTGACTTCACATGACTTCATTATAGAGGAGTCCTCTTTTATGAAATATAACTTATTTACTATATAAGAGATTCATAGAAAACTTGTGGCAGACTATACTAAATATGTTCACTATATAGGTAAGTTCACTATAAAGGGTTCTATTATTGAGGATGGTTCACTATACAGGAGTTCAATATAGAGGAGTTCTACTGTATTAATATTCACTAGATCTGTTGAACAGTAATAAATATAATATGTATAATAAACACTTTCAGCCTCCTGTAATCTATACACAATTCAATTTTTTAGTTAAAGCTTAATTTAGCTTAATATGTACATCTCGGACGAACGACGTGTTATGTCATATCGGACGAATAACATACGACATATTTGACGAACTGCATTATATTATAGCACATCGACAGAGCTCGTAACAAAATTCTTTCTTTAGTATTTTTTCCAATTGAGAATGCTGCTTCAAATATGATTGTAGCCTGTTCTAGAATACCTGCTTCGGACCTTTCTTATAGTAGAGCTCGTATAGGACTGCTCATCGTTTAGAATTTGTTAATTCTTTCTTTTCACATTCCACATTATCTATATTCTCTTCTAGTCTCTGCGGGTATTTTTTAGAATCATTTAATAACGGATGCTGAAGAAACATGCATAGATTATATTCATCTTTGAGTTCATAAACGAACATTATTAATTATTAGTTTAAAATGCTATTTTTAATACAAAAATATGTGACAAAAACTAAAACGGGGTCATTTTCCGACTGTGCACCAATTATTTCTGACCAGAGGAGTATTAAATTTGGGGCGTGTCAAATATTTTATTGACATTTCCAACAGTCGTAAGTATACAGATCATATGGAGAGAAACTTGAAGTCACAGCCTTCTGAATTAAGAAAAAAATCCTTTGATGATATCAGGTTTGAGGAGAATTCAGTTTTTGTGTAGCTTTTCGTGGAATGAAGTAGTAACTCAATTGACAGATATATGCAATTGAGAATGATTTGGTTCTGACAAACACATGAAACAGGATATAGGCAGATGATAGTTATGGATCAGATACACTGAGAGAAATAATTTTTGGACATCAAACAACACACTGTAGTTTAACTCATTGTGGGTTGATTATGCGCTAAAGTAGTTAATTCCAGTAATGTGCTAGGTGTAGATGAACTACAGCATGTGGTTTAATTCTCTAGTCAGTATAAACGCACGAAATGTTGGTAAAATTTTATTTTTCTGTGGTTAGAAATACGCATCATCCATGTCAGTTTACCTTACCTACAGATCAAATAAAAAATAAACTTGCATGTAGGTAAATTATTTTCCATTGTCAGTATATATAACCGTCCAATATGTAGTTAGAGTATTTCTATGAAATTATTAATCACATGTATGTAAATTTAATGTAAATCAGGCGGGAAACTGGAACAGCGCGTCAGTTTCAGTGAAATATCAATGAAGGTAGGTGTGTATTTTGGTGGTAACCCTAATTTAATTTCAGCAATTCTCAGTGCTTAAATTTATAGTAATAGGGATATAAATCAGAACATAAAATAGGCTAGCATTGTTTTCTGTGATAAATTCATTCTGAAAAATAATAAAATAGGAAATCAGCCTAGCCACTGTGAGCCTAGCTGTTTATAATTGAAAAAGATCCAAGGCAGAATCTCCTATACCTACCTTGCAGCATAGCCTATAGGCAACTGACCATAATCTTTAGTTTGCTCTAGCCTCTACTTCTAGGGTGCTTGTATGTAATATAATCCGAATTACAATATAGTATATTGGTGTAAACTTTTTAAAGTCTCTGTCAGACTGTCTGCCACAGTGTCACTCTTAATCTCTGACTCTGCCCTGGCCAGATTGCAGAAACTGGTAAAGTTCTTTCCAAGAAATCTTCTATTTTCCTTCTCTTCTAAGCAAAATACATGTATATAAGAGAAGAAATTAAAAACTGTTTGTACAGAAAATGTTAAAATACAGACTGATGTCCAAGTAAAACTATGTGGTCCATGAACTCTCCAATTTTTTCACCAGTTCTCCCAGATTGTATTTGATGGTAAACTGGGTTGTTTTTCTTTTATCTTAAATTCATATTCTTTATTTATCATTATTTTGCCTTTAATATTTTGAGGGAAAATTGCTAAATCAATAATGTTAGACAGTTACCTAGTGCCCACTGCATGGAAGACTAGTCAATTGAATTAATTTGTTTGCTGGCTTTTTCATGATTTTAATTTTAAAATTAGAGTACCTACCTAGTTCTGTACACCACTTACAGACTGTAGCTATAATTATGTTCTAAATTTCATAATTATCTCTGATGACTTGATTGCTCTGTTGGCAGTCTGCAGAATATGGAATTTTTTTTTCCTTTTCTGTGAAAATTATCTTTAAGTTTCTTTTATATTACTTGTATTTCAATGAGAAGTTGAGAACAATAATCAAATTAGATTTTTTTTGAGATCAATTTCTATGGACTTTGATATATGATGATCAGTTAATGGGATTTTAAAGTTCATTGCATTTATTAAATTCAACTGTATACCAAATGGATTTTTAAATAGTGTATTCTATGTTATCAAATACTTTAATATAAACACCAGACTACTGAAACTGGTAAATTGTTCTAGAATTCTCTATTTTGCTTTCAACAAAAATGTAAATTGAAGAAGAAAATATGCACAGAAAATATTAAAAAAAAATTAATATTCAGCAGACTGGATTTGAGATAGATAGTTATTTTCTGGCTCTCGGTAACAATTTAATTATTTGGGATTAAATCAACCCATAATTCAGAATCTCCCACTGCTTTTATAGAATTTTATCTTTTTATAGATATCATGACTTTCACATGGCTCTTTTTCAGAGTTATATGAATTTTTGGTAACAGTAGCTACAAAGTGATTGAAATTCAGTAGCTAGCAGCTACATCTTTACATTTAATTCTATGTTGTCATCAATAACTGCATGATAGCTAATTTATTATTTTTCTCATTCAATTATATTCATTCTCATCTTTAAAATCTACTATATTTAATTCTAATTTAGAGAAGTCCATTGGATAAAGGAAATATGTTCTTGCTGTTACTTAATCTAAGACTGTTTTATATCACTTGCGGAGGCTTATTTTAACAATTATCACCATATTCATTCTGAATTTTAGTTTTTTTGCTAATTATTGCTACATAGCTAGTCAGTAATTAGCCTTAATCTCTCAATTGTACTAACTATTCTCAACTATTTCCTAATTCCATATATTTTGCAGACACCAGAGACATTCTAATGAAGACTTTTAGGGTGGCTTGCATACTTTTGCTAACATCATCACAACAACAAGAGATTGAGGCCACCAACTACTGATGATATGATGTTGGTGTTAACTTTTAGAGGTAAGTTTCTGTAAGTTTTACCTATTTATTTGACTTCTAGCTAACTATGAATGGGAAAATGTTCATTAATTGATGCTTTGTAATTTTCTTTTCAGTCATATGGCTAACTATTGAAGAGGATAGGTGGCAAGAGAAGTAATCATCCTTCTGAGTCTCATTCCAGCCACCCATCTTCAAAGTCTTCTGAAGTTGATCAAGTATCCTCTGATGACATTATGTTTTGGGTGCCAACACTTTTTGAAGGCGATTGATGTAGAATTTTAAACTGTCCCAAGTTTTGAATTTGCAATATTGCAAGGAGTGCTGAAACATTTTTACATTACTGTGAACATCATTGTACAATATTCATTCAATGTATGATTTGAAAGAACCATGCGTCACTGTTTTGGTGAGTCACTTTAAGAAATAGCTAGCTGTGAACAATTCAGTTCATGAACTACTAAATGACTTTTTATTTGTTTGGGTATTTAAATCTTGGAGCTACAAGGAAGCTTTATTTAGGCTTTTTTATGCTTTTTTAACATAACAATATACAAATTTTTCATGATTCCTCGAGTTATAATCTAGTTTTCGAGTTATAATCTAGTTTTCGAGTTATAATCTAGTTTTCGAGTTATAATCTAGTTTTCAAGTTATAATCTAGTTGCAGTTTCTCCTTTGATGGTGTGATCTCAAATTTAGTAATCTATTAAATGAGTTTGAAAAGAACTGTTATGTTTCTTGAATATTTTATTCATATTTAATAATACATAAATTGGTAACTTCTTCAATTTTTCTAGCTTCTGAGAAACTAATAATTTTCTTCTTACTAGTGTTTACCAAATAAAGTGTGTTTCTGAAATTGTTCATTTTATATTAAATGTAATTCATTAATTTTGAGTTTTATTACATTGATTTGTTAAATATGGAAAGATTTGCTAAATATCAAATTTAATTATTTATATTGTATCTATTTTAACTAGCTTAACAGAAATATTATCACTGTATATTTATTAGTTAATCTTCATGCTAAATTATATGGGTGTAGGTCATAAGCCCCACCGGTCAAGAGCCCCCCCGGTCACGAGCCCCCCTGTTTTTAAATCCTTATTTACCTATATTATTTAATCCTTATTGACACTTTTGTAGTTCATTACTGATTAGACATAAAATATATGTATATCGGGGGGGCCCTGCCAGGTCATTAAACAATCATGAAGTGTGCAGTACAACAATCTAGCGGATACAACAAACTACATTAGCAACTCGAAGTTATTTCTATCTAAGTAGTTCTTCATTTGTTTAACTAGGTAATTAAGGATTAAAAAAACATAGAGGGGGGCTCGTGACCGGGGGGGCTTATGACCTAGGGGGGCTCGTGATCGGGGGGGCTCATGACCGGGGGGGCTCTTGACCGGGGGGGGGGGGCTCTTGACCGTACCCCAAATTATATATGTATTCTTCTGAATTTGATTACTACAGTATTTTGTAATCGAGTGTAGCTAAAGTAAACATTATCCAAGTGACTAAAATGAAATGCATGTAGGTAAAATTGCTTAGCGACTGTAGTTTGAAGGATTAGTTTATCAGTTAAATATTCTTTTACATGAGGTTTGAATTGCATTCATGTTGGTAAAATAGACAGCCAGCTGTAGTTTAATTCATAAGCATGTAGATAATGTTTAACCACAGCTGTGGTTTGAATTGCATGTATGTAGGTAAAATAGACATTCAGCTGTAGTTAGAATTGTGATAGATGTAGGTAAGATAAAGTACATGCATGTAGGTAAAATTATATTATAAATTCATGATGTTTGATTCAAACAACAGCTGTGGTATGGTTTAAAAATGACCAACATTGTGGTTTGTATGAAACTATATATAGGCTCGGTTAAGTACACTTTTCTTTCAGTGTAGGGATGAGTGTAATCGTAAATTGTTTTTTGATATCAAACCCAAAATTTCATCTCCATTCACTCTAAACATTCTATAAATTAACATTGTTCGTTTAAACATTTTTCCTCAGTTTCAAATTCGTTTAACTGGTGACGCTTATATTGTTGATATATGATACTGTTTCAAATTGCAATCATCTATTCTAAATTAAAATGTAACACAAAAATCAGGTTTATTATTCACAGTTGGTTCAAAAATGATTTTTTTTCACCTAAAATCGTTTTACGATAAAAAAGTAATACTTTTGCCTATTACCGTAGACTGAAGTGACAGTGTATGACTAAAGTTACTCAAACTGTTGATTGTCATCATCAAAGATTACCTACTATTAATAAGGGTGTAGGTCATAAGCCCCCCCGGTCAAGAGCCCCCCCGGTCATGAGCCCCCCCGGTCAAGAGCCCCCCGGTCATGAGCCCCCCTAGGTCATAAGCCCCCCCGGTCAAGAGCCCCCCGGTCACGAGCCCCCCTGTTTTTAAATCCTTATTTACCTATACTATTTAATCGTTATTGACACTTTTGTAGTTCAATACTGAATAGACATAAAATATATGTATATCGGGGGGCGTCCCGCCCCCCGAACCCCCCTGTCAGGTCATTAAACAATCATGAAGTGTGCAGTACAACAAACTAGCGGATACAACAAACTACATTAGTACCTCTCAGTTATTTCTATCTAAGTAATTCTTCATTTGTTTAACTAGGTAAATAAGGATTAAAAAACAGGGAGGGGGGGCTCTTGACCGGGGGGGGCTTATGACCTAGGGGGGCTCATGACCGGGGGAGCTCGTGACCGGGGGGGCTCATGACCGGGGGGGCTCTTGACCGTACCCCTATTAATAATAGGGGGGCTTAGGAGTCTGCTTCCAAATTACAACAGGTCTCCTTTTCTATCCAATGACAAGTGATTGTAAAATGTATAATTTTATATTTTAATCAATCCTTAATATACATATTTATGAGGGATAGAATTCAATTTGATAAACAGCTCTTTCCCTCAATTTTTGCTATTTAAAAACGTATTTTAATAAGGAAACAATGATTTATGTTAAATAAGTACATATCTCAAATATGTAAAGGAATGCAAGATCAATTAATTATAGTGACTATAAGAATAAGAGAGCATTATAAAGAGCTATTAATATTCACACTAATTCGACAGAAAATTATTCCCAATTGATATGGATATTTAAAGATCAAGAAACACATTCTAAAAGGTGAAACCATATCTTGTGTTTCACGAATATTCCCCCGCGACCTCAATTTTGATAACCTGATTTTCTTCTGTTCATTCAGGCAGTCTTGATTTCTCATTGCAATCGAATTTCGTTGCGGTACATCAAAAGACTCCAAATGAAGGCCACGCAAAGCTGAATAAAAAATTACTGTTTAGCATCACTCGATTAGAGTCAGGCGTTGGTTGCAGTCCTGGAAAGATTAACAGAAACTGCTGCCGTTTGATAAATGAAGGTGCTTTTGGTTGATTAAACTTCAATAAAAATACATTTGATTTTAACTCAATGTCCATAATAAGAACTTTATTCACTAATTCAGTTTTCGAATTAAATTACCATGTAAATTCATTAAAAGGATAACCTGGCAGTTTACTTATGTGATTTGAAGTTGTACTGGAAATATTTTAACAGTTAAGATGACTAGAGGTTTGTATATCAAGTAAGTCGAATAGATACGGAGAAAAGTCATTAATTGAAATTTTAATTCAAAATAGCCTGAAAATCTTAGAAAAATGGAAATGGAGTCCGTTTGGGAGCTACTGTCATTCGTCTGACATTTTTTTATCATGTTAGATGGTTAGCTGACAACTTTGGAAACTACCAGAGAAATAAGAAGTTATTGATATAACCTGACAACTTGTGAGCAGTGTAATGTGGACGAATGAATCCCTGCTAGCGTGTGTCTCTTCACTGATAACGTGTGTCTCTTCACCGCTAGCGTGTGTCTCTTCACTGCTAGTGTGTGTCTCTTCACTGATAGCGTGTGTCTCTTCACTGCTAGTGTGTGTCTCTTCACTGCTAGTGTGTGTCTCTTCACTGATAGCGTGTGTCTCTTCACTGATAGCGTGTGTCTCTTCACTGCTAGTGTGTGTCTCTTCACTGATAGCGTGTGTCTCTTCACTGCTAGCGTGTGTCTCTTCACTGCTAGTGTGCGTCTCTTCACTGCTAGTGTGCGTCTCTTCACTGCTAGCGTGTGTCCCTTCACTGCTAGTGTGAGCCCCTTATGGAGTATAAGGTCAATCTTTGTTGACAAAAGTTACAATTTGTTGTTGTTTGTTCGCAGTGTTATTCAATTATAAGTTTCTAGTAACGTAGAGGTGAAAGTAGAAATAGAAACGCTACCTAACATCCCTTTACTATTGGTGTGAATGTTATGTGTTCTGCATTAAGAAAGTTTGGCCTTACTTCTGTCAAGTTTGGCGTTCTAGCATTAAATGTCAACGTACATATACGAGCAAACCGTGACAAATTGCACGGGTAACTTTTGTAATTCAATGGAACTTTTGCCATCAATAATAATAAGTAAAACAAATGCATAAAATATCAGTGCAGCTTCTATTTGATAACTTCTTAAACCATTCCCATGATATTTGCATAGTGTTTTTGTTCCTGCCAAAAACTTATTATGATTTGTTCTTTTCCATTCTGTACTTATTTAGGGATTTATCTAATGGCCTGGAAGCAGTTAAGGATGATCGAGTTTCTTTTATGTTTACTCATACAAATTAGATGCTAATTCTATCAACCAGACGATGAACTAAAAAGAGAAAGCAGACTTATATATAAGCTGTGGGTATGTGTGATGCTCTCACTGCTACATATACTTATGAAGACCATTTAGTTAAAAGGCCGACGATTTGATTTTACATCTTACAATTTTTTATAGTGAGCGTATAATGATGTCCACATCAGCTCCATTTACTGGAGAAAACACGAAAGACCCAGTAGGACATATAGTATATACTTACTTTAATTCTTACATATGAAAATTCTACAGTTTGTGTGAAAGCCATTTTCTATTATTCAACTTATATGTTGGAAAATTACGCCATCTTATCAGATCAATTTCAAAGCATCGGATTATCACTTTTGAAGAAAGATTTTGACATAATAGCTTTATTAAAGAGAGTATTCTAATTTTTGAGAGCCTTCTTCATAAAGAAAAAGATTAATTATTCTCCATAGAGACTCAAATAAAAAATATTTCAGTGGAAACTTCTGCAATGGTCGAAGAGCTGATGTTTAGTGAACATGAACAACACATCTAATTGACCTGAGGTAAAGAACTATTTTAACTAAACACACAATGCAACTAATTGATAAAACTAACGTTAAATGAATAATTGAAACACTCCTTCGAAACATTCCAAACTGATTAATGTTTGGATAATAAAACGACAAAGTATCTCTTGTGGAATAGAGGAGTATTGCCCATGTTTGCAAGCGTTGTTTACAATAAATGATTATGATTTTTTATTTTGAAAATTATTATTTTCCATCTACTCGATGCTAGGTGATTTGACCTCCGATTTATACTTTTGGATGATTTACCTAATAAAATATTACATTATAAACTTCCTATTTAAGGATACTATTTGTCCCTCAATTACATAACAGATAAACACACTTCGCATGTTTTCAATTCATTGCATACTTAGAATGGGACAAGCTTATGAACATTATTATTTGTCTTATTGGAAAGTGGTTCCTTCTCTTCTTAAGAGAGTAAAACCGAAACCTTAATTGGGAAAAGTTTATTGTGACGAACAAAAATACTGAACACCTCAAGAAAATAACACATTCACACTTCATGAATTATGAAGAAAAGAACACTAAATTATGTGAAAGAACAATAGGCACGAACGGTAAAAACTATAATAAATAGTTACAAGTTCTCGATTGTAATCTCTTAACTTCTGTTGATTTAAAAAGGGAAAAAATTAGAACTGCTATATGTGGGAAATTATTTGTGCGAACTTTCTCCAACACAATCAATAGATTGGCTACGTGTAGTTACAAACTTATCCTGAGAATAGGTCAGACTGCGTGATGCAATCTTCGCTCGTCAGAACAACCCAGTCTCCCATCTCTAAACAGTTAGGATAGGAAGAGAAAACTGTTGTTTGGCAGTGTGGCTAAATAGCTGAGCCAGAACACAAAGATAAAGTCCAGAAAAATACAACAGTTATTGCAATTTGCAAACCCCACAGGATGTTGAAAATCTATATTCTAGATAGTTTGAGATGCTGATGGTAACTGGTTTTCACCAAGGCTTGAACAGTCCCATTAAAATTAAATTAACCAATAATTGTTTGAGATCAAATATTATGATGTTTAATTGAATTTTGCTATATAATTTTTTTTAATTATATACTTAAGACGTTAAGTTTTCACACATCACTTTACTATAAAAAGTCTTTATTAACACAAGAAATTTCACAACACACGTGTTAAAAAAAGCACTTAAGCTCTCCAATTTCTCCCACTTTTCCCCTGGCTGCCACTTTCGCCTAATTATTCTCACCTCAACGTCTCCTTTGCTGAATTATTACTTCGGATGAAGAGTAATTCAGGGATATTCCGGACTAAAAAAGATGTTATATTCCTAAGATATTCCCTTCCGCACCCATGATCAACTTGACATTAGTAAGGTGTTTTTAATTCAGGGGAACCGAATAGCAGAATATTTAGAGGCGACCAAAGGTAAATTACTGAATTAAAGCAACTTAGTATCTCTCAGATCTGGGGTGTGAAAAATTAAGAGTTTGATGGGGATTTTATTTCGGAGAACGACTGCAAATTAATAAAAAGTTGTGAAAACTTGGTAAAATAATTTATGCGAAACACCTATTGATTTGAAACCACAGGTAAACTTTATGAATGATGATTTATAAGAATAAATTTGAACTTTTTTTCAATCTATATATCTGGAAATTTTAAGATTTGAAATGGGAATGATTATTTATTTCATTTATCATTTGAAACTATTTGTGCAATTGTATGTTCAATTAGTTATTAAAACTGTGGAAAACCATTTTCATTCGAATCATGTTTTAGTTACTATAAATTCTTTAAATGAAATAAGACATAATTACTGAAAATATAAAATACCGAAGTGTTTTTTATTAGTAATTTTCTTACTAAAGATAAATAGTACAATTAATGTCTATTTCTTTTAAATAATTGAGAATAAACTATTTAGAATTAAAATTACATTTCATTTTCATAATTAAATAACAATAATTGTTAAATGAAAAGTGTTCAAACTGTTTCCAAATGGTATATAGAAACCAATTCATTCAAGAACAGTCAAACACACCAAAAAGATGCTAATGTCGGTATGGATTTGGATATTAATTTAAATTGGCCCATCTTTTAAATGCATGTTACTCTATTCTATAGTCTATACAATAATGGAGAGCAGATGCAGGTCATAACTTATTTATTTGAATGCAAATTTACTTAATTCACTCTGAACTATAACTATTCATCTTCAAACTTCGCATATTCTTTTTTGAGTGAGGTAACTATGAATCAAATTAGACTACAAAGTTACTTCTTTCTTTGGCAGCTCATTTTATAACGTTTTTGTGAGTATTTTATTATTTTTATTGATGTTTATTCATAATTCGTACTTTGATGTCAATTCATTTAGCTTAGTTTTAGTAACGATATAGATTATGTAAACTTTGTGAAAGTACCCAAGCTGTATAAGAAACAAAAACATAATTAATAAATTAATCTCAATATACTAATATAAATAATACTAAAATGCCTCCACAAAATTATTCGTTTACTGTCAACTCTAATTAATAGTATACCAAAAATAAATACCTAAACAGATTAAACATTTTCAGCCAATCTGATAGAAATTGGTAATTCTAGCATTTCAATTATATTATACATGTACTATAGATAACTATATCAAATATCCATTATATGACTTATTTATGTTAATTTAAAGAACATATTTCCAATAAAGGTAATTCCTTAATGAAGAAATTGGAAAAATGTTACATACAGACACGAGGAATATTTAATTTAGATCAGAAACCTGAATAGAAGACATTACCCTTTGAAGTCTGCAAATGAATACACCTAATTACCTGTGTTTCTTTGATGCCTATTTCTATTATTGTGAGATATTGAGAATCTCTGTTGTCAGGGTAAAACATTGTATTCGTTGAAGAAAAATGATATTAACTGTTTTAATTCACATGGATGAGAAGGTTGAAATACTTTAGTGTTTCATATTTACATTACAGATGTGATATCCTTTTTTGTTATTTTGCCAGATACAAACCAAAAATTCCCTGCCAATAGATTTCATTGTTTTAGCAATTTATCACAAGAGACATTGGCACAAGATATTTAGCAGCAGCAAATTTATCTCAGCCATTTTATCTGGCAAAGAATGCAATATCTGCCCCGGTAAATATCAGTGCAACCCTTCACTGCCTTGGAACACAAGGAATGTTTAATCTTTACCAGTGGCTTTCGATTCACATTTCTGGGAATGGAGAGGTATTTACAAATATCTAATTTTTTATTATAATTGAAGTAATATTCGTAAGGTGTTCATTTATTACCCAAGTGGTTAGAATTAAGATTTACTATCCAATTTTTTTTCTACAACTTAAGATTTTCTACATTCAACTAATCAGTATATCCAGCACGTAATTTAGTAATTACAAAAGATTAAGATGTAATATCTATTTATAATAGTTACTACAGTATTCACTATCTTCATGAAACAGATTTAAATGTGTAGTGAAATCGGTTTGAAAATAAATGATAATATATGTTAATCATGCATTCTGAGAAATAATCAATCAATCAAGCAGGGTGAACAAAAGAATTAAATCGATTTGAAGAGTTTTATTCATAGCTTCGTACAGCCAAATAACTGAAACTGAAGATAAGAAAATCGAAGAAACCTCTTTGTATCTCCTACCGTCCGAACACCTCCCAGAGCTGTTTCCATAATTTGAAACTGTTATAAATATAGAAGATAGATTCAAATATAAGGTAGATTTAATTTCACTATAGAGATAATTTCAATATAGATTGAATTCAAATATAAACTGGAAATTACCAATGAGTATAATTATATACCATTAAGTGTAGCAGAAATAATTATACACTACACTCCCAAATCTGTCGCAAGGTAACGTTAAGCCGGGTTTCCACTGAGGCAGCTACAGCATGCGACTTCTTTTTCTTTAAATAAGAATGTAGCATGCGACTTTCAACAAAGAGACACGAAGCATGCAGCAAGGCAACACCTTCGTTGCTTTTAGCATGCTGCATGCTCTGTTGCCTGTTGTTTGCCGCAAGACCATTTCAATCAGTTCAACAAAAACGAAACCAGATTCCAAACTTTGAGCGCCAATGCGATCAACTGAAACATGGAATAGACTCAATATAGGTTTCAGAAAATACTCATGTGAAGATAGTGAAATATTATCGGATAAACATGAGATCTTCATTTGTTTGAGGCACATTTATTTTGTTTAATAATTAATGTTATAATTTAAATGTATTATTAACAACATAAATTCTTTACATAATGAAGTTTACATATATTTATTTATAAGAGCTTTCTCTATATAATGATATAAATGTATAAATACAAAGATTTAATTAAATTATTTACCTCATTAAGTTGTTCAAATAATTCTGTGTTATTTAAATTGTGACTAAGAATAATCTCTAACGTTTTTATATTCGCAAATACTGTAGTATGTCATTGACCATTTTCTAATCCAAATTTTTAAATAAAGAAAATGCGACATTGTTTGGCATAACTAATGTAATATTTTGTCATCAATACTATAAAAATTCACTTCGTTCCCGGCAACAAAAATCCTTCCTACCAGTGGTGAAAAGCCGTTCAATGTTGAATTGGTTGAAATGCATTTTGCCCCTGCGGCAATGTAGCTTGCTGCGTGTTGCCAAAATGTTGCCTCAGTGGAAACTTGGCTTTATAAGGCATCTACTCATAATAAGACAAACTTCTTTTGACAGAAATGTAGTTATGCCCCTTATTAATTGTAGAAAAAGTCACGCATGGTACTTCCCATCTTTAAATATTCGTAACGCAATTTCAATTAAGTAAAATATATTCCCAGTTATTAAATAATTAACTTTATTCAGTATCTCATACCAATTTTGGTAGAGAACAGAATTAGATTATCCCGCCAGTGACGTGCCGCTCCACAGTCTCTGCAGTTTTACTTCTTATTCCAAGGTCCCCTCCCAGCAATATATTTTTTATAGTTTTAATCAACGAGGCAAATATTTCTTATAATTCTGCTTCAAACCCCATGTTATTTGATAGCTTATATTTAAAAATATACGCTATAAAAGATTTTTTTTCAATCAGAACTTTCAAATAGCTGTTTTACACCCGACTTCATAAAGAAGACATCAGGCAGCCATATTAAAGTTCATGAAACCTCACGGTTGACTGCTATTGATACATAAAATATTCGAAACACTTCTTGCACGTGAACGCCTATAGTTGAAAATGGCTTTTTTGTAGTTATGCCAAGCGTTGATAGTTTGAATGCTTCATCCCACACAATTACGTGTGGTGACTTAAAACTTGCATCTACATATCTCGATGGAGGAAAAGAAGTCAGTTTCTTATATTAGATTTTTCGACTATACCACAGTCGCCCTCTTTGCTACACTATAGAGTACTTTACAAAATACCTAACCAGATTCGATCCTTTGATGTGGTCATCTATATTCTATAATATACTCCTGCACTTGCGACTGCTGCAAACAGTCTTACATTGGAAGCACCAACCTCCAGCTGTTCATCAGATGCTCCCGTCATTTAGGTATATCTCATAGAACAGGTAAATTTCTAACTGAACCTGGAAATTCTGCAATTAGAGATCATACCACTAATAATACACATGTTAAAACTTGATCATTTCTCTATCTCAGATAAATGCAATAGTTCCGAATACGATCTAAGTTTACTTGAATGATAAATATAAACGAATCAAATAGATCAAGCTGCATTCTAAACACCGAGCACTTTAGTAATTCTATATTTATATTTTTTAAAATTATTTCTGAATAATCTAATCATTCTCATCTATTTTAATTATTTCTAAATCTTCTTCATATAATAAACCTTTATTTTGTTGCTCTTTTTACATTTGCAACAACAAATACATTTCTTCTCGATGAAATAAACAAGGTGGATGGATTTTTATAATCTGAAACGATTGAATGAACAATTTTAATTAAAAATGTTTATATTTTAGTATAATAAATTATTATAAAAAAAGCAAGCAACACTTATAAAATTAGAGAGCCAATTTTTCCAGGACAATGCATTCGACCTTGTTTTCCTTTAACAGCTGAAATAAAAATTTCCATTTTCTTCGAATTCATTTGTTATCGCTATTAGTTGATTTTTTCTAGTGTCAGCATGAAAATAGGGAGTCTTCGAATACAATAACTACATTTTTCCAAAGCATGTTTCACAATTCGACTTATATAGCAGTCTGATATCCGAAATGACAATAATATTAACTTTATTGAAATCTTTCATCATGTACATGGGAATATATTAACAATTTTAATATTTTACAGAAACAATCAAGCCCATATTAGACCACCTTTTATCTTTCTGCAAACTAATAAAAACACTAAACACATAATTTTCGCTTATTTACCTGCGGAAAAATATTAAAAATACAAAGGATTACATATGAAAGATTACATATGAAAAAAAAAAAAACTATAGTGCATCAAAATCAGAATAGCTATTTATGAAATATTGTCTGAGTTTATTTGAGAAAGACTTTAACCTATCAAGTTACTTTAGTTCAACAGGTAATTTATAAAAAACTGAAGGTATAGGTGTAAAACAGATTTTTGAGCAGAGGTCAGTCTTTGATATTGAGCAACTAGATATTGAGATCTATTTCTAGTATTATGGCTATGGTTAGCTAGGTTAAATTTATTCGGTTTCTTAAATGCATGTAAATTGTTGCAATTGAAAATTGCAACATTTAATAAATTTATGTTCTTTGTTCCAAACTGTAGAATGTAATAATCGGTGGAAAAATATCCGTGGCACTTTCAGGAAACGTAGAAAAAAAATTGCCATCCTGTACAGCCCAAGAATTAAGGAAATGGCATCTTGAAGGACATCTAGAATGACAATATAAAATTAGTTGGCAACCAAATTTTGGCTGGATTTTTATACAGAATGTGTTCCGCATAATTTGCGGATTTGCTCTCTCCAGAATGCGATGAACGTTTTTAAACCCCAAATGCCGAGCATGCGTTATTACCTACCTACATTTTATTAATTTCAAAACCAAATATGCAGGAGGAACAACGCTCAGATTTCTAAATTTTCTGCCCCTATATATGGGATCTTAGCCATTTTCTGAAACTCTCTGTAAATGAAATCATGCATGGCAAGAGAGATTTCAAGAAGTCTGGTGAATTCCTTCAAAATGTTATGAATAGAGCGAAAGTGTTCTAAAGAAACCAATTACAAGGGAAAGGAGAGTCAGCCAGCCACTCTCGTACGTATCAACTTGTACTGATCTCAGCAAAGGAATGCATGACAAGAATGTGAGTGTTAATTGCCCTATGATAATATTTATTCATTTTTATCTAAAATTTATCATTCAAATTATTTCCAGATTTGTATCATCTGTGGGAAAAATGTTTTCCCTTGTAATAGAGTAGTATTCCAACTATAATAAGGCTTTCCGTAGTCCGAATCTAATGATACGACGTGCGTTCACCTTTACAACTTCCTACGAAAGAATGCCACTTCTAGATCTTTGCATTTGCCATAAGGCTCTTTAGATATGGATGCCGAAGATGGAACAATCATTGAAGGCACACCGAGAAGAAAAGTATCTGGAGACACAAGAATGATTAATCTACAACGCAAACCACGAAGACTGAGTGATTCAAAGGTCTTGAGAGAAGAATTAAATGAATTTTTCGTTTCAGAAGCTGGGAAAGTTCCTTGGGAAGATATATATATACTTAGTGCAGGAGCGAGCATTGAAGCAGTTGTTTTTATACCTAAAGAATGAGATGATGTATCATAATAATACCTGAGCTGAACTGTTATTAGTGAGAATACAGGTAGGTGTAGGTAGATAATTAATGTTAAGATTAATAGGTATAAAATTTGATTTTATTGATGGGCACCATAAGGTGTGTTGATACGATGAAATTTTTTTGCTGCATTTCCAACTTGTAGACAGTTTGCGGCAATTACTGTACATGAATTTCATAATTAGTACAAGTTGCTGTAATGAAGTGTTATGTCACATTTCACGCTATATGCTACTAGATGTCTATTCATAATATAGTAAACCCTCTGTCTAAATACTGACTAAGACCTAACATTTCTCCAGGTATCTTACACAGATAAGATAAACCAAATCTGTTTGTTCACAGACATACTAATCAGATTTAGTATATCTGGTCTCAGTATAGAGATATTATTAGCAGGAAAGTCCAAAGAGAGTCAGCCTTTGCAATAATTGCCCGTTGCTCTGGTTCAATTTGAGAAGAGTAGCCAGGCCAGGATTAAAAGAAACAGGTCATAAGAAATTCCAGACTTCTTTTGAGCCAATAGCTAATGTTCCAGATGAAAGGATGTACGTAAATTTTAATATTTTTTCGTTACGAGCTCCAGGTCATTGCATTGAATTCTTCGTTTAGTTCCCACAGCGCATCATTTTTGCCCGGCTATTTCTGTATGCCTGCAGGCGTATGTCCCGCAGAACTTCTCTTTTTCGGTATTCATCAATGAACTCCGCAATATTTTCCCGTGACCAATTCATAATTTAGTTTAAACACAATATCGAAATCTAGAATAATAACTCCGTGGTGGTTTATTTAAGGGGATCGTCCCCCAAGATTATTGAAATTTGATATTCATATAGAACATCGAATAAAATATTTTTTGTTCATGGTAGCTAAATGTCGCTTTTTTTCATAAAAAAGAATTGTGAAACACGTAATTTTAAGGGGGGGGGGGTGCAAGGAATAAATATCCCGTTATGTTTGGCCTACTGTGATGATCTTTGGGTGAGAAATTCCTACTCTGGGATTTAAAAAAAAATCAACAATTTTATACTTGTGATGTCATAACTTCCGATTGAAGACTAATTTGGAAACAAAAGCTTTATACTTTAGTTGCCAAGGTCTTTCCTCATCAAATGATACCCATATCATGGTTGCCGAAAAGAAGCCCACAGGAAAAATGTCCACTGGTATAAAAACCCACAAGGGAAAGAGCCCACAATAAATAATAATACGTGAATGAGTAGTTATTATTCTTACAGGACAAGTACCTGTATTCATTCGCTAAATAATTATATAATAATGTCATTAATTATGTGTATATCTACAGATATTATATTTTCAGAATCTCCAAAATTTACCTGAAACATGAGGTTTATACCGGTGGCCGGAAATTACGGTTTCAGAATTATAAATGGTCTCTCTACATAAATGGCCGTTATGTAGTTCATTTATCCGCTAGTTTGTTGTACTGCACACTTCATGAATGTTTCAAATCTCATGATAAATATAAGTCAAAATTACTAACATTTCTTATTATTTTACAACGGTTAAATATGTTATTAGCTTTTATTAAATTCACTACACATATTAGTATCCATAATTACAACTTTTTCTATTGTTGTTCTTAAAAAAATCAATATAAAATGAGACAGAGTTTTCTTAGAACCGTTTATACCCGGGTGACACAAAAGTTCTGCAACACAGTTTCCTTCATTGTAAATAAATTTACATATATGTGAACTAATGTGAGAAAATTCCTTACATTTTTCACAATATCTTATTTATAAGTTCAGTGAAGAAGTTCAGTGGAAAGTCAAAGTTGTGATAGATGAATATCCCCGAAAAGGAGAGTCCGCATCTGATTTAATACGATGTAGCTACTTCTGCGTGTGGTAAGTATTGGAGAATAATGTGTGCAAATAATTAACTGTTTAGCGAAAACTAAATGAAAATTGGCAATGGATGAGTTGCGTGCAGCAGATAGAGGTGAAGCAAATCCCCACAGATTGGAGTCGTCATTCAAATAAGAGAAGAAATTATTGAATGAACTTCTTTATGTCTTCTCAGTGTTCTCTATAATTTACAGTACTGGAAAAATAATATAAATTTTTCAAAATAGAACTTTTGTTTATAAAATGGTTAATTAAACCAATTTTGTTGATTGCAATTGGATTTATTTGAATAAGTTATTTAAGTGCTTCAACGGTTGTTTCCCCATTACCCTCACTTTCTCCAAAAAAAAATCCATGATTTTTCCAGTACTGTACATATAAGCACTCTTCATGTTGTTTTACCCATTTTAACACGTTGACTACATATTAGGAAACATTTGTACCACTATGTATATTAATGAGATAGATTTAGTAGTACACAATACACTGTTAATATTTTAATTCCGAATTAAATATTGTGACATTGTGTACTACAATAATTTATACCATAGTTTTTATCATACAGACAATATCAATATGTACACACAGAGATATTCACCTCCTCTCGCTATCATGTGATATGTCTCATACAGTAACAAATACTTGAAATTTTTAGAAAAGTCAGTTAGGCTAGACTGCGTTTTGAGCATATGTAGTCAACGTGTTAAGGGGACCATCTCCCTCAAATCTGGAAAAAAACTATTTACAAGTTACTAGGTAACTTGCATTTTCACTGTATCAAATTAAACCTTTTGCTGGCTGATCACAAACTTTAAATTTTTCACTACACATGTGACAAAACAGCAGAAAGAAAAGTTGTGTGAACGCATTTATCAGTTGAGGTATTTAGATTTTCAATCTCAAGCTGATTTTCTTCTCTATCGCCAACACAACAGCGATATTAATTGTAAGATGATGTCATATAGTATTTATTGTTAAATTTATCTCATTTAGAATTTGGTATTTTAACTTCTTGTAAAAGTGGTAGTTTTGACCGAAGGCTTTTTTACATGTTTTTTTTAATCATGACGTTTTTGATAGGGAGGGGGAATTATTGCACGGGGTACGGTTAAGAGCCCCCGGTCATGAGCCACCCTAGGTCCCTGATTTTTTATGAAGATTTATAGAAATAACTGAGAGTTGTTAATGTAGTTTGTTGTATCTGCTAGTTTGTTGTACTGCACACTTCATGATTGTTTAATGACGTGGCAGGGAGGTTTGCGGGATATACAGGGTGGGGCGTAAGTTTGGAAGCAATTTTTCAAACATTAATATAATTCTTAAAAATAAGTTCCTAAGTAGGTGATAGGGTTTGAACTATAGTAGAGACACTACATTATGACGTGGCAGTGTTATTTTTTACAAAAATTTAGTCAATTCAAAAATGTCAGACAAAAGAGAAGCCATTATTGATCTACACCGTGCCGGGAAGTCAGATTCCATCATTTCAAAGACTCTCTCAATAGCGAGATCGACTGTTTGGAAGTGTGTGAAGCGTTTTAATGAGAGAGGAGACTTGACTGATCGTCCAAGAAGTGGTAGACCACGCTCAAAACACACCAAACAACTGATAAAATGTGCCCGAGAGAAGATCAGGAGGAACCCGAAAAAGTCAATACGATTGTTAGCCAAAATAGCTAATGTGAGTCCCAGAACAATGAGAAGAGTTGTCAAAGAAGACCTAAAGATGTCCTCTTTCACCCTCCAAAAGAGACAGACTCTGTCAGAAGCTGTAAAGAAAAAGAGATTGGAGAGAAGCAAAGCACTTCTGAGAGAATTGAAGTCTGGCACGGCTGGTGAAATTGTTTGGTCTGACGAAAAAAAATTCACAGTGGAAATGGCTCACAACCGGAGGAATGACAGAATAATTGCAAAGTGCATAAGACATCCCATACAACCAAAAAACTGTCCACAGAACCATGAAACCTGCTTCAGTAATGGTCTGGGCCGCCGTTTCAGAAACTTGGAGATCTCCTTTAATTTTTGTGGAACAAGGCGCCAAAATCAATGCTAAATGTTATATTGAGAATATTTTGACGCCAATGTTGGAGTCAGCTAAGGATCACTTCGGTAATGACACTTTATGGACATTTCAGCAAGACGGCGCGACTTCACATACTGCAAATGTCACTCAAAACTGGTGCCATGACCATCTTCCACGGTTTTGGTCCAAAGAAATGTGGCCTCCCTGCTCCCCAGATGTTAATCCAATGGACTTTTCGGTATGGTACATTCTTGAATCAAAGGCCTGTGGTAAATTCCATCGCAGTGAGGATGATTTAAAGCGTTCGCTCCAGAGATCTTGGAAGGAAATTTCACAAGAACAGTTGCGTGCCGCAGTAGGAGGAGTTCGGAGGAGATTTGAGGCTGTTATTAAAAACAGATGGGGACATTTTGAATAAATTTATGATTTTTGAATTCTTAAAACCCTCATGTAATAATACATAACTATAAATTATTAAATATATTTTTCGTTGGATTATAATATGCACTTTCATTTGCTTCCAAACTTACGCCCCACCCTGTACATATATTTTATGTTTAATCAGTAATGAACTACGAAAGTGTCAATAAGAATTAAATAATATAAATAAATAAGGATTAGAAAACAGGGGGAGCTTATGACCTACACCCTTATTGCACAGGGCTTTAAGACTGAGAGATTATTGCCTTTTTTACATGGAGAGATTTTGATCACGGGGAATTTGGTCCTAGAACCCAAAACAGCAACTTATAAGTAAAGAGAAAAAACATTGAATGGGTTGTCTCTGCCAGTCGACCCTTTCCATACCTCATCTAACCATTATTGTAGGAGCACATGTGCAGTTTCATGTTATAAAGGAATTATTAACTTTGAAATAAACTACCAAATTAAGAATATTTGTATTTGTAGGATAAAATTTCAATTGACTCGAGCTACCTCTGAATATTGTCTGAATGTCTCAGGATATTGTCTGATTTACTTTTTCATCGGTACGAATTATTTAACAAGTGGCCATCTAAAAATAAAGTCTGAGTTTTTATTTTCACCCAAATGTGCATTGGTACAGGGGTGGAATATACCTAGAACCGTATTGAGGGTTAATTTGGATCTCACATCAAATGAATTTTAGACTAGATGCATCAAAAAGAGGACACATACCCAAACCAAAGTCCCCATGTTATTATAGAACCAGAATTATTAGTTATACAATTTTTTTCCAGAAAAAATATGTTGGCTCATTTATTGAGTTTACAGATTCATTTTTTGACTGCAAAAGGCTTCAAGTCCCAGCCACTGAGCTAGACATGAGATTTGTTTCATTTTCTTCATAAATGTATTGCTCACGAAGTTACAGACGTGTTTTTCAAATTTCTTATGTGTGAGGAGGTATAATGAAATAATGTGAAAAATTCAATATTTTTGAAAAAAATAATAGAAAAACTTTTCAATTTTTCTATAAGACGAATTAAAAAAAATTAGCTCTGTAATTTTAACATACAACTAAATTCTGAACAAGATGATTTTTCGAGCATGATACAAAGGTATCAAGCTCGAAAATTGAAAGATTTGATGCCTTTTGAAAGTATCCTCCTAACTGTTGATTTTTTGGAGGTGGGCGGAAAGTTAAAAAAAATCCTAAATAAAAAATACTCCATTAGAGTAGTTGCACTAACCCTGAAAATTTCAAATTTGTATATCAATAAATAAATGTTTTAGCTAGTTACTCCGCTTAAAGCTTAAATGTTTTATCTGATATATGTGTTTGACTCAGATCCTCTGTGTCACCCGGAAGATTATTAAATTATACTTTAATGCACATTATTATTGATTTAGGGGTGTACATAACTTTCATATGCGAAAATTCTTTAGTTGAACCAGGCGGCTAACATTTTGTTTAAATGTGTCTGTAGTCCAGTCCACTGCTAATACATGCATATTCACGGACTACCAGTATATAGAATGTAGTAGTGACAATTGAGACTGTTAGTGTACGTGACGTCATCACAGCAACACTTCAAAATTAAATTTAAGGCATTCGAAGTGTTTTATTATAAAAAAATGTCTATTTATTGCCAATATAAGAAGAGAGTAATGGTGTATTCAGTTATTCAAACTCAAGGAAGTTATAGTACTGGAACTATAACAACGTCTCTCAGCTACATTATTAGGTCTGTTTTTCGGTCCACTGCTATATACGTAGTAGTGACAATAGAGTGACTTGTTATCGTGCCGTCATTAAGACAACAGACTAAAATCGAAAATTGTAGTCAAGTAGTTTTAATATCTGAATACATCATTACTCTTTTCTTATATTGGCAATAAATAAACACTTTTTCATATTTTAACACCAGGCGGCTAACCAAGCCCATGAAAGCCGTTACAATCGTGTTAGCTAATAGCTTCTAGTGTAGATTTAGAAACGAGGGAGAGTACACGTGTGTGCGTCGCTCTCAGACCTGACTGAGTAAGTTAAGTAACGGTTCTCCTTAGCACAACAGCTGATGTTAACTTACACATTATTCTTCAAAATACTTTAGGTATCTGATCATTTTGCTCAATAATTTTCTCATCTATGGACATTTAACTGATGTAAAAAGATTAATTGATGAATATTTAGGCAACAGATGCAATGTTAATGACTTAAATAAGCGTTAGTTGTAGCGTGTGCTAGATGTGTGCAACCTCCCTCGTTTCTCAAACGTCACTGGCCGTGTGCGAATACCACAGTTTATAGAAGGGTAGTTAGTACAACGCTTTAATATAAATTTCGGAGCTTGGCCTTCGTGACGTCATTCAAGATGGCGGATGTTTCCACCAATCATGGAGCTCTGACAACTGAGCGCCAAATTCGGAAGCAAAAATGTAAACAAACAAAGATGTAAACATTGATAGATTGTCCGAAAAGCTAATCAACTTCCTAATTCTTGACCAACTATTTATAATACTATACCTGGATACCATATGATATTATTATTCTATAATGGTGCCTAGAATATATATATATGCAGTTTTTAAACTGTAATTATAAAGATAAATTAGCTAAGATACCTAGGTAGGTAATCATGGTAATGGACACATAACTAGCTTATAAGATCTTTCCAATTTCATCAACATGACTTCAAATCCTAATCTTGGATTACAGGATTACTAGGTAGCTACCTGCTGTATGTGTTGGAAATTGGAGAAAATTGAATGAAAAAAATAATTACCTACCCACTACATACCTATTTGTGAAAAGTGATTTCACTAGAATGTCTCTACGACTCCACAGTCAAAAGGAAGAATTTGAATAAAGAAGCATTTCCAGCTGTTTGTGTTGGTAAGTTCCTATTATAGCCTTATAGACCAGTCTGTACTTCGTGCACAAAATTCCACTGACTTTTCCACCGACAAGTCGGTGGAATTTACCATGAAATACAGACTGGCAAAGTTTAACTAATACTTAGCACTGAGCCATGTTTCAAAGTGTGGCAGGAAAGTCACCAGTTTAGTGAGGAAATGGATCCAGGTCGCCACATATAAGGTACCTACTCTTTAGCCATGAATTTTTTAATTTGAAGGCTATACTGTTTTGGTTGATATATTTGCCCCATATGATCATACAATTTCTAAAACCAGGTAATACAGTGTAATAGTAATCCATGTTTTAAAGTATAAGTATGGACAAAGTCACAAGTATATTGGTGACTTTTGAGAGGTTGGTAAAATTAAAATAAGTTTGAAAGCATATAAATAACAAGTAAATCTCTCCCAAAATAATCTCTATTGATACATATGCATCAGACATGAAGCATAAGGGTATATTTAACTTAAAGTGTATCATCTTCATTCTTCACTAGGAAGCCAGTCTGCAAAAGATGCATGAAGTTGTGAAGTTCATCTGGCGACTGTTGAGGCCCTGAAATTAGTCTCCTGAATTATTCGGCAACAATTTTCTAATTAATTCCTATGTGTACATGTAATTAGTGGAGAGATTTTTGGCCATTTTGGAGAGAAATTGGAAAATCTTCGGAGAGAAATAGCCACAAAAATTTAATATCTTATATCTGGAGACTGATTGTGCATGCTTTGCAGACTGGCTAGGAAGTCAAATTTCTCCTTTAAACTATCATAAATTTCATGACCTGGATCCATCCATTTTCTCACCAAATTGATGACTTTCCTGCCACACTTGGAAACATGGAACAGTATGTCCTTACTTACTTGCCTGGTCTGGCGCTCACTAATATATTGGCGAGTTTGTGATTGTAAAGTTCACATTTGAGCCTTAAATCCTTTAACATCCAAGTTATTTTACACGGGGAAAAAGTGTTTCATCACTATTTATTTTGTTTTTAGAACCTCATCGGACAAGTGAAACAACCAAGTAAATTATTAATATTAGTACATAGTAGCTATGTCTCAATCTCATAAACTCTGCAGCTACCTTCAAAGAAGCTAAATTTTTCTCAAAAAATGAGCAAATTATCATAAATTCTTTCCTAAATAACATTGTAGGGTCAAGCTGGTAAATTGTGGCACACTAACTGTGGCCTTTAACAACAGAAACATCATAGCTTCAAAACATTTATCAAAAATTTAAATTAATAAATTATAGCATGCATTGTGCTTCTTTTGATAGCTTATCATAGCTATGCAACATTTTAATGTAATTTCAGTTAAAATTGTTTTGGAGACTCTTGAGATTTGAGAGGGCTGCAATTAAAAATTAAGGGACCGCAATTTACCCGCGTGACCCTAGCATAGTCAGATTGTAGAATAATTGAAAAAAAAAACACTTTTCCAAGACTCTCTGCAACAAATCTGAGGCTATGAGCCCAATTTTATAAATTTTATGTCTTTGCGGGAGATCTTGCATTTTAATTCTTATGTAAGCACAGGAATTGTAACTTATGTAGTATGTAACTGGGAGATTTTGAATTGATTTCTATGTTATAATGTAACTATTAATTTAGCTGTGGGAGATTCTGTATCCTCTACTGAGAGTCAGAAAGTAACTGTCTCTCAAATTAAAATCACTGCAGAAGAAGAGATACATTATGCCGAGTGGTTTAAGATTAGGATAAATATAGAAAATTAATCAAGTGCTCAACCTCAAACTAGTCTTCATAAATTCGCCAATATAACCTGGTCAGACAATATATGGAAAACAAATTTTGAAACAAAGTGTTATTAACTTATTAGCTATTAATACCATTGCAATAATAATATTTTATCAATTATTCTATTCTAATTCCCCTAGTTGAATAATGGGGACACATAATGTGTCTTATATATAAAATAGAATTTTTTTTCACAAGGGAAACTTATCTGATCTTTATAATTGATTGGGGGTGGAGGGAAATAGATAGTAGCTAGCTACTCTTATAATTTCCAAGAAATTGTAAAGATATATCGCACTTCAAAAAATGTCTCAGTCACGTCTCCAAAGATCTTTGGCAGCAAGATGCACTTTACAGACTTGCCGTATAATATAGGAATAAATAGCTAGCTAGAAAATCACAGACGTTGCTAGAATATTTAGAGTTTGTAACTATTTTGTATAATTAATCAAATTAATTTAATCATACTTCCAAACAGGAACTCCAACCAGTAGCTAATTCTAAATTCAGAAAAAAATTTGACTCTGACCCCCCCCCCCCTCACTGGAATTTTGAAGCAGCACAAGAAGAAAATGTCCCTATGATTCTTCTTCTGAACTACGTAAGTACATAACCATATAGCTAGCTTCATCTCATTATTGCTTTGATAGTTTGATTGCACTGACTCTTAGTAAACAATTTATGAATCCAGTTATTGCTTCTCATTAGTCATTTTTATAGACATTTTATATATTATTTTTATAAATATTTGAAGCTAACAAATTGTGAATGTTATGCCCTAACTGTAATTAATATTTTATGAAAATTTTCATAGGAACCCTCGCATGAATTAGAATCAGAGGAAGTGGTATTTCTATAAAGTGAAGTTAAAGCTGCCTGCAGAGCCCTCGCCTGAACTGGAATCAGAGGAAATGGTATTTCTAGAAAGTGAAGTTATAGTTGCCTGCAGTGCCCTATTCACGGTCACCAACAACACCAGTTGGAGGCTTCTTCCCTTCCATCGCCTCTGCTTCCCAATACAGAATAAATTGCCATGAATATGGAAAAATATTACAGCAAGAATCTCAAATCAAAATTGACTGATCATGAAACATGCAGCAGTATTTTAATCTTCCAGGATCTGAATCTAAATTTGTTTATATTCTTCCAGGAATACATACAAAATGTAGATTCATCCTAGGGATTAAAATATTGCTGCCTATCATTTATATCCTTCATCAATGAATTTCTTCTTTTTTTTTCTTAAATAAGAACTGCTATTATAGAGAATTTTGTAGATTACTATCAGAATTGTTGTACAAATATTGTATGCTCCCTAAGCTATGCTGTGATCAAGTGAACAAATATTTAGTTAAGTTCAATGTCTTAGAACATGGAATCAGAAGCTTAGACATATAAATGAAACGAATAAATTAATGAAAATAACTATTATTTAAATTTGTCCATTAGGTTTTCAATGACCATTTGAAAGTATATTCATATAGGCGAGATAGTTTTGATTTTTCATTTTGATTGAATAGAGTTAACCATCTAAACTATTCTGCTTCAATGAATTTTTTATTATTATTAATTTTGCTTCTGAATCACTGGACGATTCATTTTGCAGCAGAAAACTTATGCTTAAATCTATAAAGTTTAAATTGTATCCATTACAATAGATGGATCTATTAAAATGGATACAATTAATTTATATAGCGAAATGTACTAGTTTAGTAGTTTCATTTTTTTCATTCTCATAAGAATACTGTTCTTATTCAAGTTATTTATGTGTACGTCTGTCAATGATCAGTAAATGGTTCAGGCTTCATTTACTATCACCTCTTCATTTTCCTCTTCCATCCGTGAGTGCAGCGACCGGTGCTTGTGTCCCTTTGCGTTACATTCTTTGGTAAGTGACTGCATTCACGAAGTAGCTTTTCTACATCCATGAGCATTGTCGCTGAAAGTGTTAGTTGACTTTGTTCATTGAGCAACTTTCTTTTCTGACTGCTTCTTCTAGTCCCTTGTGTTTAATTCACTCATTTTCCTCTTAGATATTTGTTCTAGGAAGCCAAAGGAGAGACTTAAACCTGTTACTAAAATTCAAGTTTTTTGTGCTATTGTTTGTCATTGTTATTTTATAGTTTATTTTTTTCAAACCTTGAATGAACTATAATACTATTGTATAGTTATAATGTGTTTATGATACAGCTCTTTTATAAATGATTGTTCCTAGTACTTTAAAGAAAGTAAAAATTTAGCATAAAATAGTAATGGACAAATATCAGATTATTTGTAAATGTCAGTTTTGTTGATTTTTCAATAGTCTGTGGTAACCTGTGATAAGTTATATATATGGATTATATATATATATATATCATATATTTAAAGCTGAAAGTTTAACCATAATAATATCCGGGCTATAAATGCTCCATCCAATAAAATCTGTGAATATAATAATTATTATCCTCCTCAAATAAAACCTACCTAATTATATGTTTCTATATGAAGTTCAATATAGGCTATTCGTATGAATTTAAATAATATTATTTTTATCTTGCATCTATGAATAGAACATTTTACATGCATGGTAATCTATTATCAGGCTAAATAAGCTTAAATTTCTTCTTAGAAATTTGGTTACGAGTGCAGTGAGCTACTAACGAAAAATGCTTAAATAAAGAGTTTATTATATGATCAGAGTGTTCTAGACAACTGAATTTCAAGTAAATAATCTATGATAGTCATTAATATTCTCATTATAGAAAGAAAATAATCGAATTAACCAAATAATTAAATTTGTTCAAGTTTGCTATTTTGATTTTTTTTAGCTATGGCATTGCGCAACAAAAACAATACTTGGCAACTGCCTGCTACGTCACGGCCGCCAAGCTATTTTGACTCGAATTTGTACCCGTAGACTTGAACTAACTACCCTATTCTATAAACTGTGGCGAATACTCCCTGAACTGTCAGTCTAATGCTAGGGTGACGTCATATGTGTGCTGTGACGTCACCACACAACACAGCGGAACAACAACAAGTTTTGAAAATTGAGGACGATTTTGTGGATTTGCATAATTATCGTGATATCTTTAGGGAAAAAGGTATGTTAGATAATCTAATTTTTTCCATGCGTCCTCCAGATACATATTAAGGTTTTTCTAAAAGAATTTAATCTATATTTCACTATTTTTTTTTTAATTTAATTCAATATGACGTAAAGTAAGCGAAGTCGTTTATATCTATAGTACTGGCTATGAGTAAAAACATGAAAAACAATTATGGTACATAGGTTTATCCTCCTAAGACCCACCTATTTCATAAAAGAACACACTGAATATCATTTTAATTAAAAAGTTATAATTACATTATGATTTTAAGGCCAAAAAATGAAGTTAGTCCAGTCAGTCGGACCCCCATACTTCTTCCAGCTCTGAGACTCTAAATTCATTTTTTCGAAAATAGTTAATAACTTTTTTTCTAATTGATATATAGAGCTGAAAATTTAAAGAGACATAGAATTAACCATTTGAAACATTCTGTCTGACTTTCAGCGTTATCTGTTCACTTATTTTTCTGAAATAAATCATAATGTCCTTAAAGATGTTAAAATCTTGCAGAAGTAAACGCTTTCGCTGAGATATGACATTACAATATATATTTATTTAGTAATGTTAACCCTATTTTATATTTGAAAATTATATAACTCTTACTAATCGTCATATGGACATAATAAAATAAGTTTTCAGCTAGTTATAAATGGTTTTAAATCTGAATTTTGATCATTTCATGAAATATTTTTTTTCTTAGTTTAGCTGTGTTGGTCTTCAAACGCTATTTTAATTTCGTATTATGATGCATAATAATTATTAGCCACTCTAATGGTTAATTAAGATTTATTATTATTCTATCTATCATTCGAATTATAAAATTATAGAAGAATAGGCTCCCAATTATTTCCTTAGTAAAATAAATAAATAACTATATCATTGCGGTTGGTATTCCTGCTCTGAAAGGTTGGCATCTCTGAACCGAAAAGTAAACAATATGGATACCGCCCACGCCGAGTGACATTTCCAATCTCTGATCTGAGGAAATCTACAGGTACGTGTATAGTTTCAGTGCAATAAAAGTATAGTAATAGTGCTTAATTTGACCCAAGTTTAATTGATATAGTAATAGTTTATCGAACTTTATCAATTAAACTGTCAAACATGCATTGTGGGTGCAAATATTGAAATAGGTAGTAGGTACCGCCGTACCGGGTACGCACCAAACCGAGCGGCTTACTACCTATTAAGTAGTTCGCTCCACAATCTCTTAGCTAGGTTAGGTAGGTAGGTACTATTTTTTTAATACAAAGTAGGCTAGGTATATTCAGATACCCAATCTGCAGAATGCCAGAATCTGTCTCTTCTCCCGCAGACTGCAGAGTCTTAACTCTTAGATTGGACTGTCTACCATGTTTCAGAAGCTGGAAGATTGTAAGCCAATTTTTGGGTCAAAATTTTACTTAAATTCTGAGCCAAGGCTGCACAGCCAATTTGGGTCGTATTTTGAAGATTTCAAGCCAAAATTAACATGGAAACATAGGAATTAATTCAAAATTTAAAGCCAATTAGACATATCTTAGTTTTGACCTTTTGAAATCTAAGCCAATTAATTGGCTTTAACTGACATACTCTGTAGCCTATACCTATAAGCATGGGTTTTTTAGAGAGATCAGATATGCTGATATGGACCAGTTTGTAAATTGTACCTATTTGGTGTACACTGTACTGAACTCCTCTGACTTTTTCAAAAATCTGAGAAATAGCTGCCAACATTTTTCATTTATTTGTCTAGTCCTCCAACATTTTTGATTTTTCCAGTTTCTCCTCCAAAAATAAATGGTAATATAGAAATTAATAGCTAAATATCCTCCGACATCGGACATTGCAGGAATTTTTTTATTAGAGAAATTGAATATCTCCTGAGATATTATTGGAATTTACCACCAAATATATTCTGGGATATGGAGAGATAAATGGAGACTTTATGAACCACACTATTTTAGGCTAACCTTCTGTGACATTGTTAATTTAGTGTGGCTCATAATTCATAAATTCCATTTTTTTCTCCTGCAACCTCTCCAATCCCAGATAATAAAACATGTCCAAACTCGTCATTTTAATGGCAAGTTTGTGACATTTATTTTAAGCCCTTCAAAATTATAATTGGCGAGAAATATCTATTTTTTAATTTTTCCTATGTTACAATATTATTTAACGTCACTGTCGTCTGTCAATAACTTTGGAGATAATTTAAGAAATTTGGTGATTTTTGGAGAGAGAAATAGATAGTATATGAGCCATACTATTTTACTTGAATCCAATGTATCAAATAAAATTTAATACCTCTTCAAATTATCAAAAGATTTGGTATAATTTTGCAGCTAAGCTGAGAACACTGTACACTGTAAGTCTGTACAGAAAATTAGATATTTCTTGCAACTCCCAAGTAAAATAGTAAGTCTCATAAAATTAAACTCTCCATTTGTCTCTCCAGTTCTTTCCAAAAATAACCAAATTTCTCTGAGTTGCAAGTCGCCACCAGAAGCATGATGCATTAGATGGCCAACAGATTTTGGTCATATATGTTTTAGTACTAATGGTGAGATAGACCATGCTATCTAGAATATCACCATTCAGGAGTATGTAGGAGCCTAGGGCTAGGCGCTAGGTACTCGTGTCGATATAGCCAAGTCAGTAAAACAGTGTGGTTCATAAACTCCCCATCTCTGATCTCTCTGCAAAATGATAATTTTTCCATAAGCTCTACAAATTAAGATTGCAGCTAGCATTAGCAATTTAGCATGACAAAATTAGATATTTCTCTCCATTTAAAATTTAAAGGCTCGAATTTACAATCACAAACTCGTCAATAATACTGACTGCCTGTATTATATATAGAATAGCTGTAATGGTGGACTTGTAATCGGTTTTTAAATTATTATTGATTATACAAAAAAATAAGGAAAAACTTCAAAAATTATTTCTAGAAGTTGTGGAAAATTTAAATGTTTAATTTTGATTGATTATAATATTTGATAATGATATCTATTTGATAAATCTAGGTACTAAATAGGTTAAAGTAGATGGTCTCTGAATAGCTAGTCTGTTTTAAGTAAATGAGAAAAATCCATACAGGGTCCAACCAGTCTGCAGAAACTGGTAAACTTTTTCTCAAGAATTCTTTTTTTGTTCTTTTCTCAGCAAAATTTATCATTTTATGCAAGTACAAAAGAAAATTTAAGATTATTCACATAGGAACTAACAAATTACAGTAACTAAACTAAACTAGTAAAGTTTTGAAATTCTAATATATTTTGATGAATTCACACACTTTTCTTTAATTTGTCCTATCTTTCTTTGTTTTCTGCTTATCAGTGGAAATAACATTGAAGATAAATATTAAATGACAGATGGTCATGCAAAATTAGATAGCAAAAATTAGATGGTTATTGGAATTGAGTGAATATAGCTTGCAAATAAACATCTATAAATTGAATATATGTTTGGAAAATGGTCTATATGTCAATTTTGTTTAATTCTCTCTTACATTATTTATTCACTGTAGCTGTATTGAAGTAATTTAAAAAAAAAAATTGAGGCTGTACTGGTCCGATACTATCATTATCCCAGTTAGGTAGCTACTAGGATTGGTAATCGCTGATATCTAAAGTCTCAGTACTGGTATTTTTCAATTACACAAGTCTTCGTTTAAAAATATAATGTAAATCAGAAACATTTCCTAATTTGATACCTAAATTTACCAATACCAAGTACTGATGGTATTGGTTCATCTGTGAAACTAATTGTGTTGGTTCTCCTCTCAAACATCTAACTGACATTAAAATATTTTATATATGTACTTCAATATGGAAAGTGTTAAATCCTAATAATAACTAACTATAATCAGTTTCATCAGCAACCGAGAGCTATGCAATACAGTAATATATAAAAAAATATTTCTTTATTTCAGAAAGCTTCAAATTCTTTCAATACCATCAAACATGGCTGACATTGACGTTGAACAATTGGAAAAAATTAGTGGCTGCTGGAGATCTTGTAAAAATCATTACTTATCAGGTACTTTAATTTGATTCTGAGATGTATTATAAACCTCTATCCTTTTTATATCTATTTTATGTATATATTTTCCTAGCTATAGCCAATTTCATCAATGTGTAAATTAGGTTGACCAGTGCGTAAGATGAAAACTTGTGTACCAATTCATACATTGTTAGAATTTTGGCACAAGCATTAAATATTTTTTCTGAATTTCCTTTGGATGGCATAACATCACATGTGCATTTACATGTATTCATGAATATATATTACATTCTTCTAATATATTAGAATTTGTTTGATTGCACACGATAAATAATAATTAGCTAATTTTTTCCCACTGATTATCTCTTTTCAGTTGCCTCAGAAAGATGATGATCCATATTCTGTAAGTATTATCATTATTATCTAAATGAAATTCTATAAGTTTTATCTAAATGAAATACTGAGAGTTATATCTATCTGGAAAAAAAGAAATTCTAACAAATGCCTTATTTTAAGTTGCAATGTCGTGTAGTTAGGTGAATACAGATAAAACAATTCATTTCCTCCTCAGAGATTATCATTATTTATGTAGTAGCTGATACATGGGTTGAACAGTTTTGCCCCACTCATGGAACATTCCTAATTCACTACAGTTATCATTGCCCCCCCCCCCCTCCCTCCCCCCCCTCCCTTCCGGCCAGGTTTGATAGTGACAAACTGTATACTGTACTTATTTTTAGTATAAAATAGTTATTTGGGAATACCTTATTTTGCAAAAAAAATTGTCATATTTTCGAAGAAAATGTAATAATTATTGGTTCGCATTGAATAATGTTTAATATATTAATATAAATGAATTATACTATTTATATAGACCGGGGGTTTTTTGCACCGGGGGTTATTTACTTGGGGATTTCTTGTCCGGGGGGTTTTAACCGCGTTTTTTTTTTGCATGGGAGTTTATTGTCCTGGAATCCACTGTCGGATAGATGATATCTAAACAATCTTACAGTGATTTAGGTATAGTTATTTCATTTAAACAATCTTACAGTGATTTAGGTATAGTTATTTCATTGCTTCTTATATTTCTCATCAGGTACAAGTTCCAGCACCTCATCACCCAACTTTAGAGTTAGATGAACAATGTGTAGTGTCAACTGTACCAGAATCTAATCCAACATCAGAGATAGATGAACAATGCGTGGTATCAACTGTGTCAGAACCTCTCCCTACTTCAAAGATAGATGAACCTGAATCCGAACAATCCACCTCAACAGTAAGTTTATTGTACAGTAAGGTTCCTTATTTCCTTAAATGATTTATATGACAGATGGAATTGTGAATGAAAGATAGATCTCTATCAATTGGTAGCAATGGTAGCTACTAGCTAAGAAGTATAATTTTATTCATGCAATAATGTTAATTAAAGATACACTTACTGCCAGTATAACTTGAGTGGAATGATTTCAATATAAAAATCAGCCATCACATTAATTCTACCTCAAATTTATATTTATATCGAGAGATTATTTTTAATTTATTAAATTCCTAATGTTAATCTTCAATTTCTTTTGAACAGGTAAAAGCAAAGAGAGATAGACCAAAAAGGAGATGCCCTGAGTGTCACTGCTATTTTGTTGAACTACCCTCTCACATGAAACGGAAACATAATTGGTCATCAAACAAAGCTTCCAAAGTGAACTGTACAACTAATCAAAGAAAACGATATTCAAAAATAAATAGGAAAAAACTTCGTCAAAGAGTAAAATGTACCAGATTAGGTTGCTTTGCAAATATTCTAAACCTAAGAGACCATATCGTTAGAGTACACAAAGGCATTTACGGAAACGTCAAGATGGACTCAAATTTGGACAAGACTCCTCCGAATTTTTCTATGTCAATGACTGTGCAAGAAAATTCAAGTGAAGCTTCGACTAGCGAAGAACCATCAACTAGCAAATCATTAGTAACTGAAGAACAATCCTCAAGTGACATTTTGGATCCAATTGAAGAGATAATTCTGAATATGGTAAAGTCCAGTTCGGTACACGAGTTCACAATTGATGGAACTGATGACTATTCATTACCTAATAGCATTCAGAAAATGATAACTGATTTTGAAGAATGGCAGGTGGGTCCTCAAGGAGGGGGCAACAAACCCATCACAGCCAACCAAAATGCTTCAATGATTAAAAGGATATGCTGTGAAATAAAAGTCAAAGAACTAAAAGACTTATTGGATGATAACACATTGTGGAGAATATTTCTTCACAAAAAAACGAGCGAATCATGGTCGGGCCAAACCGCTCGAAGTTACATGGTAGCTCTAAAAAAGTACATGAGCTTCATTTGCAGAGATTCAAGAAGGAAGTTATACTCAAATGAAGAAAATAGGAATTGGGCACGGGACATATTGACAGATTTGCCCAACTGGTCAAAATCCTATAAAAATCAAATAGGGATAGAGAGTGCAAAGAAACGCATAAGACAAAGTGAAATTTTACTAGATTGTGAAAAAATAAACAAGTACAAAGCTTCTCACGAACACCGCACATCCTTCACTTTGCTTTCAGAGTGTGACTCCCCAGATTTCATCTTAACTAGCAGAAGATTCACTCTTATGAGAGATTATCTTCTATTCAACATAAACATGAGAAACGCTAATCGTGCTGGGGTTCTTGCTGAGATGACAGAAGATGATTTCTTCAAGAAAGTTAAAGTGCATGACAAAAATTTTGGTCTCACTAGACACATGATAACTGTAGTTAATCACAAAACGTTAAATACCAGCGGACCTGCAAAGCTAGTTCTTTCCCCTCAATTAAATACTTTGATGGAAACTTTCTACAGTAATGTTCGATCCAAAATAATCCAAGATAATTGTGATAAATTTTTCACAACCTTCAAGGGTACTGGATTATCATCTTCATCAGCTGTTGCCCATTCATTGGGTCGACATGCTGAAGCAGCAGGACTGGGGCACATCACTTCCAATGATTGCCGTCGATCTGTCAGTACTCTAGTGAGGGAAGTGGATGCTTCAATGGCAGATACGGTGGCAAAGCACATGAATCACTCCACTTCAACTGCAGATAAAATTTATAATGTAGTAAATAAAAATGCAGTTGGATACCAAGCAGCAGACTTCATCGACAAGATGTACAGTGGGGAGAAGAAGAGAATAGTCAATATTGATATTCTTCCAAATGGTGAGTTTTTAATACTTTGGTGAAATAGATTAATTAGTTCGAAAGGATCATGTTAGAATTGTACTTTTTTAACCAAGAACATTCCGAAGATTTATATATTATAAAAATTAATGATGCTTTAAAGCTGATAAATTATTTATGTTAATTATTTCAGAATCCTCTATCAAGAAGAATGATTCAGAGAGTGATGATAGTGAAATCATTCCTTCGTCAGTGGTGAACAGTCCGATTGCCCCTGCAGAAACTGATGTGTTTGAGAGAGAGGAATCGGTGGCCATGGAAATAGCTAGTAATGTCTCGTCCAACTGTGCACCAATCTCCACTTGTTCTCGAGCCACTCGCTCTTCAAAAGTTCCTCCTGCTGCCAGTGTTGGTAAGTAGTTCTTATGATCATCAGTTAACTGAGATCTAACATTAAAACTTATTCAAATATGTTGGTCACATAATCAGGAATTCATCCGAATGACTTTTGAGTTGGTTCTAGTACAACCTGACGCTAAATAAAAAAAAATGTTCAAGAAGAGGAAAACCATCTATAATTAGCTACATACAAAGTTATAATTTAAAGTATCTCAGTGTCTATGTAGTTCATAATTTTAATTCATTTTCGCAGATTCCGTTGAAGAAATGGACATTGACGAGTTAAGATCTTTTGTATCCAGTAAAAGCAAGTCCAAGAATAGGACCTTCAGTGATGAAGAAAGGGAGGCAATGAGACAGTTATTCTTTCCTCTCATGGAAAAAAAAGAGTTCTTATCAGGTAATCAGGTGGATGAATTGATGAAGGTGAAGCTCCCTCACGTACTCAAACGTTACGGCTCGGTGATAGTGAGAAACAAGTACAGAGAGTTTAAATCTAAATATTTGAAATACGGAAAATTGTAAAAAAAAAATGTTATTCACTATCTGATAGACGTTTCGAGTTGCAAAGTAACATTAAAAATTAATTTCTTTTTTTTTTTTAGATTAGTTCTAAAATTTATCTTTATGAATTAAATTGAAGTATCAAAATACAATTGAATTGAATACTCAGAGAAATTCTGATGCACCCAGGAGTTTCGAGTTCACCCTATGGCTTTTTCTCTGAAGCGAGACACCCTAGTGCATCCAATTATAGTTTGGAGATGCACTTCAGTGTCTTAGCTATAAGTTTGTTAAGATGAGGAAATTATGAAATTTTTCTCATCTTTTTAGCAAAATTTTAGCAGTGACACTGAAGTGCATCGAACTGGTGCACTTTAGTGCATCACCATCCAAACAATAATTTGATGCACTAAAGTGTCTCGCTTTAGAGACAAAGACATAGGGTGAACTCGAAACACCTGAGTGCATCAGTTGGAGTATATAGAAATTTTCATTCTACTTTATTTTGATGCAGTTCACTTCTTATTTTTCATGCATTAATTGATATATTCCTCTTACTTTAATATGATTCATTAATAGAGAGTAAATAGAATGTTATTTGAATGAGAAATTATTACAGTCTACTATAGTTTGATAAAGGAAATATTCTATTGATATTTTACGTTATTTTGATGATGAATTTATTTCATTCTTCGTTACTTTGATGACGAATTCCATTCTACAGTACTGTAATGAAGGAAACAATGTTTGCATTTTGATGAAGGAAAATTAGGAAATGTTCCATTTTGATGCTATAGTTTCTTATACATCAACTTTCTTACTAGTCTTTATTTATATTGATCATTATTTAAATGTCCTATTTTTTTATTAGTCTTGTTTTTGTTAATTTTATGTTATATTTAGTTGATTAATTTTGTTAGTTATTTTTAGTTAATTCTTTTTATAATTATATCGGTTTACTCTTGTGATTATATAAACAATACCGTTTGTACCTTCACCTTTCTATTGGAATAAAAAATATTCTTAGATTGCAGTTATTTTCCTCCTATTGGTAAAAATCCATTTATTGAACAGGTATGATTAAACTATAGGCTCATAAACTTACATAAAGAGTATTAATTGATGATTTGAAATAGAAATATGTTAAAAAGTATTCGAATTTATGCCATATCACCTATCATTTACTCGGTTTAAAGATCTTATTTTAAATTAGTAATGTTTTCATTTAGTTACTGCCATTCTGGAATTGACTTGAGTTATGGTATGAAGTTAGGTGTTAAATGAGACAATAATAATGCTAAAGTTTATTGAAGATATTAAAAATGATAACAACCTCGTTCAAATAAAAGGGCAATAAACGAACACCATAATAGTAGCGTGGAAAGTATTAGTGTAAAATTAAAATTTATTTCGAAATTATCGATATAGGAACTAGATTGATAGTATTTACTAGATTACGCGCACTCGGTAGTGTGCATACCTTCGCTGCCGCTTTGACCTGTTCTCTCCCAAAATCTAATGAACTGGTAATTGGATAATGACCAAGTTTCATTAAATATTGTTAAATTATTTTTTGAGTTATAAATAGGGTTGTGACAATCTTCTCTTTGAAATATGCTTATATGATCTAAATATATTCTTTTATGATCTGAAATATGCTTTATAGCTATTCCTTAAAAATATGCTTTCTATGTTCAATTCATTAAAAAGTGCTGCCGTTTGATGTGTAAATATGATAAGGGATATTAGGAAGTTCCTTAGGAAGTTCACATTTGGATGCAATGGAAATCTTTGAAGAGTTTAAATAAGTTTTATTAATATGAATCATGGCACATGGATTCAATCTGTATATCGTCTGACCAAGTTCAGTCACAGTAATATCGGGTTTATAAAACGGGTAAATTTTAAATTTAAACTAAGAAACGTTGAAAATTTGTTAGGATAAAATAAAAATGCATTTTCAAATATTGATTTATGAAACTTTTCAATATCGTACCCTGAACAGGTTTTTCAGGTATTAACCTTAATTCGGCTTGTATGTTCCATTAATTTTGGCATGTATTGTTCGGCAACGGTCTTCTAAAATACCTATATACTTACTAGTATCTATTTTTCTTTTGTAAATATATATTCTTTAGTTATATAGCATATTTCTGAACTGAGAAATATATTAGTTGCATGATTTTTTTATATATTGTTGAGAAGAATAAGTTTTATTACTTTTTAATAAAAAGAATAAATTTTCAATAAAAATAATACGTTTTTGATAAAAAGAATATGCTCGAGATTATATTTTTATGCTAAAAGAATATTGTCACAACCCTAGTTATAAATAACTTTGACCTTTGACCGGATCGCTTCCAAAATTCTACCAGATGGTTCCTGAACATTAACCAATCGTCCCATTGAATTTGAGACAATTTGGTGGAATAATTTTCGAGTTATTGAGTTATAAATGGCCTTGAACTTGACCAATCATCCCACTAAGTTTCATGCAATATGGTTCAATACTTTTTGAGTTATAAATGACCATGACCTTTGACCGAGTCACTCCCAAAATTCAACCAAATTCAACCATAAGGTCAATGGAAATTGAACAATCATTACACCAAATTTCAGATAATTTGGTTGAATAGTTTTTCAGTTATATACAAGATGATAAATAAATAACTGGTAAAATAAAACCTTCCGCAAATTTGCGAAGATATTTAGTAGGGATGAGAAATTGTGCATATATGCAGTCCTCTGCATATATTTCAAGATCATATAATATGCATGTGTGCATATATGCTAACCGAAGAATATGCACTTCTTAAATTTCTAACATGTAAATGTCTAACCTATTATTTCTTTTAGGACCCCTGCAAAGAAAACGATTTTAATTGAGGACCAAAGTATAAATAATCAAACTAATTATTCAAATTTAAAAAGTTTTTAGGTGGAATATTGAAACTAAAAATGTATTAATAAATTTATATGGCACTTGTATTAGTAATTGATGAAATGTAATAGTAATTGATGAAATGAATAAAATCATTGTAATCTTGTAATTTTAAATAAATAATTTGAATTTGAGTTATTAATATTTGGTATTTAAGTAAAATCAATTGATTATTAAACATTCCAAATAAATAATAATGTTTATTACATTCATTACAAGTTTTAGATTATGTGGGTAATTATTATTATTGGCTCATTATCAGATGAGCTGAAATTTCCATGCATAACGAATAAATAATATGGCGAGACTGGCATTTTTAAAAACCCTACTTGGCATCTCTACCTAATTCAGCGAAAATAATTGATATTTAGATGGATAACCAACACCTGCAGCCTAATCGTCATATTCAGCAAAAACGATCAAGAAGACAGCCAAATCGAAAAATGTTCCACAAAATCGTTCAAGGAACAGCGAAATCGTTTTTGTTCAGCACAAACGTTCATCTTTTCAGCCAAATCGCGATTGTCAAAACGACAACAAGACGCCAAGGAAGCTGTTTTGACTGAAGCGAAGAGAGACAAGGAAGCTCACTTGACTAAGGTGTTAACACGATGGTTCCGCTTATACGTTGTTGGTTTAGCCGTTACACCGCTTCCTTAGTACTATAACTTCCTTGTTTAACACTCTTCGATTGTCTTAAATTTAATTTAGAGTGTTGCTGTGATGACGTCACGTACACTAACCGTCTCAATTGTCACTACTATATTCTATATACTGTGAGTCCGTTAATATGCATGTATTAGCAGTGGACTGGACTACAGACACGTGTAAACAAAATGTTAGCCGCCTGTTCAAACTACTTGACCCTAATTTTCGATAAAGTCTGTTGCCTTAATAACATCACGATAACAAGTCATTCTGTTGTCACTACTTCGTATATAGCAGTGAACCGAAAAACAGACCTAATGATGTAGCTGAGAGAAGTTATAGTTCCAGTACTATAACATCCTCGAGTTAAACCGACCAATAGCGTTGCGATTGAGATTGTGGAACGGGACGTCAGTGGCGGGAAAATTTAATACTGTTCACTAAGGGCCCCCGCACATGAGCGTCTCTTCGATGCAATGTGAAATGCGTGAGTGTGACTGATTGGAGAGCTGATAGTGTGACTGTTTGGATAGCCTACAGTGGGACTAGTTAGGTATATGTTACGCATGGCTAGGGCACACGAGCGTCTTTTTGACGTAACGGAAAATTAACCCAGATGCATAGTGAGTGACATGTAGCATATTCCTAGCTAGTCACACTGTGGGCTATCCAAACAGTCACACTATACCTAACTAGTCACACTATTAGCTCTCCAATCAGTCACACTGTACCTAAACGGATGGAAATTTAAAAGTATTTATTATTGGTACGGGTTACTATTCAGTACTCCGACACACTATTTGTCTGACTCTTTTGTAGTTTATTACTAATTTAACATAAAATATATGTATAATGACCCCCTCCCCTGCTAGGTCATTAAATAATCATGAAGTGTGCAGTACAACAATCTACATTAAATGATGAAATCTAATGAGGGATTCCCAGTAAACACAATCCTTTCTATTAGCTATCTACTTGTAGCGAAAACGTTGCTAGTTGTAGCGAAAATCGGAATTGCTTCGAAATAGAAAGCTATAAGACATCCAATATTATCATCGAAATAGCAATAACAGCCACATTTATCGAAAATGAATCTTAAAGATATACTCTCATTTTTCGATAGATTTTTTTTATCAATCTGATAGAAAGGGTAATATAAGCTAATTATGAACATTTACTCGAATTTTTACGACTGTTGAAAAGTTCTTTTAAAAATAATGTTAAATATCTGTATTGTGTATTTCACTAATTTTACTATCAAATACTATGCAAAGATAATAAATTATATATTTTCTGCGTTTATTTTAGGTACTAGCGCAGAAACTTATTATTTACTTTTCGTCGAATTTAAATTTTTAAAGCTTTCAAATGTTATTGGAACGTTGGTCGTATGTAAACTGGTAAACAAACAGTAAACGCGCGTTTTTTTGTATCAAGTGCTTGTTTCTCGTGAATAGATTACAATTTTAAGATTAACCTATTGCAAACGACAATTTATTAAATTGAAATATGATTGCAATGTCCTTCTCGGTGGGCAATTGGTAGAAAATTCAAGAAAAGAATTAACAATGACCCTTATTATAGGAGAAACAAGAAAAATCGTTTGACCTGTGTACAATTAAAAGATGTTGAGAGTGAAAACTGTGAAATTAGTGATGCTAGTAGTGACTCGGTGACTGGTGAATCTGCAGTGACTTCAAGTGAATAAGAAGAAATTAAAACTTCTGTTATCAAAGATGGAGTGACAGGGGAAAATGTTCACCCATTAAATCCTAAAGCAGCAACAAGGGAATGGGCAGTAAATAATAGAATAGCTCACAATTCTCTGAGTGAATTATTCAAAATAATTCACTCTTGTTTATGACTCTTCTGTCCCAACTGATAATAGAACTCTCCTTCACACTCCAAGAACAGGTTATCAACCTATAGAATCTAAGCGTGGGGGTCAATATTATTATTTTGGATTAGTAAATGCTGCAAAACACTTTTAAAAATGTGCCTCTGAGAATAATCTATTTTCAACTGAAATGAAATCTGCAAGTGATGTATACATGCGCATAAATTGTGATGGAATATCTCTTCACCATAGTAGTAAAAAACAGTTTTGGCCATTGCTTGTACAATTTTTTTTAATACAAAATGATTTCAATATTGTAAACCAGATATTATTTGTATTTTTTATGGTGATAGTAAGCCAGATAACCTCTCTTCATACTTGGAAAATTTTATTGAAGAAAATAAATCTATAATGGAGTCTCCAGGTCTGGAGTTTAATGGCAAAACATTTCACCTTACATTTCAATACTTTGTATGCGACTCTCCAGCTAGGTCCTTTTTGAAAGGTACTGTTGGCCATAACGGAATGAAAAGCTGTGAGCGGTGCACTCAACATGGGAAAAAGATAGGTGCTGTTGTATTTCTAAAGGCAAATTCTCGTAGAAGAACAGACCAGTTTTTTCTTCAACAAACTGATGAGCACCATCATAAATGTTTATCACCCTTGGAAAGTTTGAATATTAGAATGGTGACACAATTTGTTCTAGATCCTATGCACCTTGTTCACTTAGGGTTCATGAGAAAGCTGATTAATTTATGGATGGTTGGACCTCTTACTGTTCGTTTGGGTCTTCAACAAAAGGAAAGAATATCTGAATCTCTAAAATCAATTATCAAGTTCACACCAGTATAGTTCAATCGCAAGCCACGCACCCTTTTTGATTTTGGAAGATATAAAGCAACAGAATTATATGTTATATAACAAACTCTACATGAATTTCCTTTTGTTGAGCATTTCAATAAATTTGTTAAGCCGAGATGATATTACTGGTGCAATTGCTCATGCATGACAGTATCTGCTTCAATTTATTTTTGGTTTTGGAGATATTTATGGTGCTAAAAATTTAGTATATAATGTACATAATTTCTGCAATATAGCAGATGATGCTAAAAGGTTCGGAAAATTTGATTCTTTCAGTGCATATGAATTTGAAAATTATTTGGGCCAATTGAAGTCCTTGTTGCGTAAACCAGATCAAGCTTTATGCCAAATTATTAATAGAATTTCTGAAAGAAAGGGAACTGATAAAATTTTGACAGAATTTAAGAAGCTTGAATTGAAAGGAGAGCATCATGATGGGACCAACAATGAATTTAGATGGAACTCAATGCACAACAGTCTTATGTGATTTAGCTTCATTTAAAATTGGTGAAAGTAATGGAAAATTTCCAGTAAAAGAAGAAATAGGTGTTGTGCAAAATATAGTCAGAACAGATAGTCAAGATATTTGCATAATATACAAATATTTCCTGAGAAAAGAAAACTTTTTCACATATCCAGTGGATTCTAAAGATATTGGTGTATATCTACTCAGCAGTTTAAGTGATGATTTGAAAATATGTTTCCTGAATGATGTCCAACTTAAATATTTGCTAATGCCCTTCTCTAATAATAAGTTTAAGGGGCACCTCTGCTCTGATAATTTCATCTTTATATTGGTCTAGGGTATGATATTCTGAAGTAGCTATACTGAAATTCAGAACAGTTTTCTTATAGATCTTTGGCAACTGTAAATTAATCATGAAATTTTTTTTTGTGTAGTATTATTTGTTGAAACAAAAGAAGTACGTGTAGTTCCATCTAACTGGATCTCTTCTAGTGAAGTTTGCCATTGGCCACCTTATAAGAACGGTGCTAAAATATCAAGGGCTGTGTCTAAAGGAAGTATTCCTGAACCTCATTGGAAGGAGTTCAATGTTAAATTATTGAAATCTTATGGTAAGTGAATTGATTGAATGATATTACTTTAGTAAAATTTATAATTAAAATTTAATTATTTATTATTATATTAATACTTATTTAGTTATTCTGTATTAATTTATATATTGTCATTCCACTAGATACCGTAGTTGAAGCCAGGCTGATGGCAGCGAGAGCAGAAAATTGGTCCTCACTTGAAACTGAAGATGAATCAAGAAAAGGAAGAGCTTACAGAAAGTAAGTAAAATATTTTTCAACCTCTGAAATAGGTTAGGGACTCAGTGAGGTTCTATTTAATGATGGAGCTAACTTTAAACTATTCAATTGATAATATAGATTTCCTATCTCAATTTGAATTTGTTGCATAAATTGAGTTACCACCTGAAGGATGCTTCAAATATAATTGAAAAGTTTCTAAAAAATTAAGAGATTAAGAGAAACCATATATGTCAAATATTATATATGATATAATATGTATATAGATATATATATATATATATAGTATTGATATTTCCGTTAGTAAAAAAATAGTTGTCAGAATAACCCTAGTTATTACTTATATATATTTTCCATAATTTGTTAACCTTTGATTGACTAATGATAGATTGTTTCAGAAAATTTCCTAAGAGGCGAATAGAACTGATAAATGAAAGCTCAGACACTGATTGCATTTCTGAGAATGATAGTGACCCTGATTCAACATCTCAGCTCCCTCCTCTTAAGAGGTCAAATGCCCTACTATTTTCTAACATGAACAAACCCAGTCCAGAATTTGAGGGTAAATTGCTTCCAGAGAAGGCTACAGCTTCAAATAATGATGGTATGAACTGAGTTTGGCTACAATATCTACTTTATATATAAATGCCTCTAATTTTTTTTCATATAATTCATTCCCGATAAGTTTTAATATTGAAAATTCATTTTACAGATGCAAACACTATTCTACTAGCCATAGCAAAGCTGCAGGAAAATCAACATGAGATAATGAAGATGCTAACAAATCTGCAGTCAAAGCCTCAGCTGCATGAAATTTCACCTACACCCATAATGTACGTGGAATACTTGCGTGTCATGTAATGTTTTCTTTAAATATACCATCTGTGTCGGGTTATGGATGGTATAATGCAATAAATTCCATAGGAAAAATTATCTATATAATATCTAGGAAAAATTTACATAATATTTGTATAAAAAACAAAGAAAATTATTTCACTCCTTATAGCTAGCTAGGATATGTCCAAAAATTATGAATACATTTTTCTTCTCTTCAAAGGTACCTAGCGTAAATTATTACGATTTACATATTAAAATAATAATTATAATATCGTGTTTTCTTATATGACTTAAGATAATTCGTAATTTACCTTAGTTTAAATGTAATTTGCTAAAATCTATTTTTTTAAATACCAATATATAGGTACCAGGTTGGCAGCTTGGTACTCATAAGTTGGCTTATTGGCAAACTTGAAACACTCTAACATATAAACCTGATTGTCTATTGTAAAAGGTTATTTTAAGTACATTTTGACGAATGAAAATTTTATGAAAAATTCTTATTTAATCAGATAAATGCAAAATTGTCTTAAACCTTTCAGTCACCTTTAATTAATCTATTGAAGGATTTACAGGCTATTCAAGTAGAATATTATTAGTTATTAGAGTGTGAAACGTCATAAAAAGGCAATTTTATTTAGGTTAATTTCCATGAGAATGCACATTTAATTGAATAAATAGCACAGTTCTTATTTTAAAAATATGGAAACACCATGTGTGAAGTCATTCGTTTAATCACGGATGTTCCAATATTGTACTTAGTATACTTTCTATTTATTTACTATGAGCAACTCTCAGTTATTTCTATCTAAGTAGTTCTTCATTGGTTTAGCTAGGTAAATAAGGATTAAAAAGAAAGGGGGGGGGGGTGATTATATCCCAGTGGGGCTCATGACCGTACCCCAGCGTATTTGGGGACGTTCGACGCCGAATGGGGTCGCCGCCCCCATTGGTCCATGCCCCAATAATTCGTTAGTTACATCTTTTTGTGTTATTTCTCGTTTTATTTTTTGATTAAAATAAAAATTATTATTAATTCAGTATACTCAATAATTAATCTAAATATTATAATTTTTTATCATTTCAAATTTTTTATGGTTCTCTCTTATCATAGTTAGTTAATCTCTAATATTAATTAGAATGATGGGATCTTTCCCATTTGACAACACCCACCAGATTAAATTTAAATTTTTTTTGTATATGTATTATTGTCCATAGAATCTGAAAATCAAAACCGTTTTATGTAAAAAATAATAGTTTTTGAGATATGAGGGTTTAAAGTTATTTATTTCCTATGTATTACTGAAGGATTGAGAACTTTGAAAAAAACTCGTGTTTTCATTGAAATTACAAACAATATAGATTTTTTACATGAAACAGCAATGTAGTTTGTTGTACTACACACTTCATGACTGATTAATGACCTGACAGGGGGGCTCGGGGGAAGGCACGGCCCCCGAAATACATATATCGAATATATTTCCAGTTTCCGTGATATTTTCAATTTATTACTTCAATGCTGATATATGTGTAATGGGGGGCGTGTCGCCCCCCATATCCCCCTGCCAGGTCATTAAACAATCATGAAGTATGCAGTACAACAAATAAGCAGATACAACAAACTACCTTACGGCTATCTGTAACCAAAATTTGCTAAAAAGCGTGATAATACGAGTTTTTTCAAAGTTCCTAATCCTTCAGTAATACATTGGAAATAAATAACTTTAAACCCTCATATCTCAAAAACTATTAGTTTCTACAAAAAACGGTTTTGATGTTCGGATTCTATGGACAAAAATACATATAAAAAAATAATTTAAATTATATTAGGTGGGGGTCGGCAAATGGGAAAGATCCAAAAGATGCCTTCCCTCGTTTGATTTCATCATTTAATGTAGTTTGTTGTATCCGCTAGTTTGTTGTGCAGCACACTAGATGACTTTAAATGGCTTGGCAAAGGGGTTGTGAGCTTCACTCACTCTATAATGTAGTGAGTTTTAGAATTACATTGAGTTGTCTGATGTGCAGTACAGTAAGTATATGAATAAATAAAATACTAATATAATATGAAAAAGAAACTGGACTGTCATCACAGACGTGGTACGACTTTGAACAAGGCCAATTTAGCAACTTCGTTGAATTTCTTGAATTCAGCTCAGGGCAGGAAACGTCGTAATCTTACAGACTGAGGCAGCCTTGCCATTATTCCAAGGAATTCTAAGGATTTTTAAAGGGATTTAAGGATTTTAAGCTAATTCACATAATATTCCAAGGATTTCGCAGAAAGTACTTGAAAAGTTGAAATACAAATATTTTGTACATAACAGTTCTTATATAGGTACATATCATAGATGTGTACACAATTCTCACATATATCACAAATAAATACGACCATTCGCCTAATTATTTAGTCAGTTCTGTTCATTCTTGTACCAACAATAATTAACGCTAAAGAGTCTCGCTCCAAAGAATTTGTCATTATTTCCATAATTGGTTGATATAATGGCCCAAATATTATTATTTAATAAGCCTTTTTTGTGAATAACTTTACTTACTTTGATTTATATCTTGATAATACACAAAATGAAAAAATTCAAGGAAAATATTGCAATTCCAAGGATATTTTGGGTAAAATTTAAAGGATAATATTTATTCCATCTGGCAACCCTGGACTGAGGTCAAACAAGAATTCATCTCGTTACTCATGCAGCGCTCTTGACCACAGAACATTAAATAAGAAGCTCAGATCGAACGTGTACACAGTCGTATAAAACCAACCAATTACGTTCACTGATATCTGACGTCACTATAAACGCTCTCTCGATAACATTTTGAAAGTGCATGGCAATTCAGCTCATTATCTTTGTTGGAAGATTGGGACAGGCGGCTAAAGGGGCGTTTACACAAGTGTGGCACACAAAAAGAGCTATCGCTCCGGAAGCGAATGCATGTGTGGCACTTCTGTGTGCTGGAGAAATATATATAGCGTATAATTGAGTTACAGCTAAAATAGTTTAGTATTTTTGATGGGTATTAGGATTGGTAGGTTAAATGAAGTTTTTACCAACAGGATAAAAGGATATATTCACGAGATAGTTAATAAATTTGGGTAAATTAGTGGAAAATTAAAGCATGTAAAACAACAGTGAAGATTTGGAAATTAATTCAAATTCTACAGAAAACAAAACATCATTACAATATGAATTTTATAGAAATAGTAGAAATATTTAATTCATTGATAATATTACAGAGTTTGAATAAAGTGAAACTCTTGAATTCATAACTCAGAACCACTTCATATTTTTGGTGCACTTTAGACAGTCTTCTATGATTAAAATCTTAAGAAACCTTGGTTATTGAGGGATAACTTGACTTATATTATTTTCAATAATTTAGGTCCATTTATACTCGAGTGCTTCATAACTTAGGTCTACCGTCTACATTTAAACCTGGGGTTAGGTATGCTGTGACTGCTGTCTAAAAATTAATTTCTTAAATTTTTATTTGAATAATTGAATTGGTATCCACTACCGTCTACCTATCCATCATCCAGGTTCATCCATGATAGTGATGATACCAAATATCAATTCAAATAAGAATCATTAATAAAAATAAATAAATGCCGGGATAAATTACTAAAATATAGCTTATATACCTAACCTTCCGTAAATTTGCGATTTCGAAGGTAATGACAAACAAAAAGTTATTAAGCGACAACTTGATGAGTATATCCTTAGTTCTAAGTATCCTTTTTGACAGAATGATGCAAGTCGGCACTGTGTAGAAAATGGGACACTTTATAAATTTTTTCTGCAAAAAAATTCTGAATTTCCTCCTATATTTACTGTTCATGTATTTTATCAAGAACAACTTCCTAACAAGCAATTTAATGATTTATGTGTCACGTGTGCGGTGTGCCAGACTGTATTTCATAGAATTTCAAATTCCACCGACTTTTTGGTGGATTTTTTCTTCTTTGAAGTTTGAAAATAATATTCTGGAAAAATCAGTGTTTTTTTAGCTATTTATTCTCATGGTACAATTAAATTTTGGTGGCAAACTTGGGAAAGTCTGAAGTGTTGGTAATGGTGGATCAGCCAAATTACAGAAAATTGTTTGATTTTTTAAACTTTTTTGAAAAAGTCAGTGTGATTTTGTGCACCAAATACAGACTGGCACGTGTGAACGCTTTACCTGTTACATACTGCAGTCTGGCTTTCTTGACGAGTTTATGCAATGACAGATATTTTAAGGGCTTCAATTGCTAATGAAGGGAATTTTCAAATTTTCTCTTAAGTAAATAGTAACCGTCAAGACTACAAATGTTCATTTATGCTCTCGTATTAGTAAATGTATTTGACAACGTCTGTTAGAAGACTAAATTTTCTGTGAAAAATATACCTGTACCAATCCATTCTTGCTGATAAAGCAAGTAAGTTTTTTTTATTTATAGGAATACCGAATGGTAGCTGATCTATAACGTTCAAGTATCATGAGGCTTTGTATAATTTATCAAGACCAAGTGCAACAGTGTTCATTGCCCCTTAGCTGCACCAAAGCTAAACAAACAATATAGCTAGATCACAAGTAGTATAATTTTTTTTAAAGTAGACAGAAAACTGATTCCATGCAATTTATGATGTAAATTATTAATGCAAAGTCAAATAGTAACTGCTAATATAATGTATTAGTAATATAGAGTAAATTGTTGTTATATGGTAAATTGTTAATGATATAAATTGTTCACTTGTAACCAAAAGTGGTTCTAGCTCTTTTGAAGATGGATTAATCTGCCATAATTAGTTTCCTAATAAACACTGCTGGATTATCTATAGTGAAATCGCCTGCAGTGAAGCGTGTAAAGGGGCCTTTACACGAGCACTGGTCAGTGCCACTATTCACCACACTGCCCACCAATTAGCTCAGCGCCTTTACACGAGCAGAATGTGCTTTGGTGGGCACTGACACTTAAGTATCGTGGTTAGCATCTAATATGTTATTAAACACTAACGCTGTTAGTGTTTTATCTTTATAATCTTTAGATTTTGTTTTCCATATGCATGGGTGCTCTTCAACTAGGCCAATGAAAGGGGTTGTTGATTGTCTGGCAATCGCTACTGACAAACAGTGGCACTTTGTGGTGAGCGTTCAGCGATAGCTTGGTCGGGGTACGGTCAAGAGCCCCCCCCCCCCCCCCCCCCCCCCGTTTTTTCAATCCTTATTTACCTAGTTAAATAAATGAAGAACTACTTAGATAGAAATAACTTAGAGTTGCTAATGTAGTTGGTTGTATCCGCTAGTTTGTTGTACTGCACACTTCATGATTGTTTAATGACCTGGCAGGGGGGTTTGGATGGCGGCACGCCCCCCGATATACATATATCTTATGTCTAATCAGTAATGAACTACAAAAGTGTCAATAAGGATTAAATAATATAGGTAAATAAGGATTTAAAAACAGGGGGGCTCTTGACCGGGGGGGGGGGGGGGGGCTTATGACCTACACCCAGCTTGGTCACCACCAAGTTCTGCCAATAAGGGTGGGGCAAGTAGCAAAGTGGGCGTGGCATAGAGCAGTGTTAGTGCGGGTATCCTGGATACCAAATAAAAAAATTATGGATGTATAAAGATTTTGTATTTATCATTTTATGCAATCACGTGCAGGAAGTAAGGAATTCCTGATCCAATGAGATATTTTAACTTCAATTCAAATTTTGAGAGCGTAAATTCAAATTATTCTCAAAATTTAAACCTTCAAAGAGTACATGGAGTAAAATTCGTGGAGTGTCTAATAAGCTCTGTAAGTTTCCAAAAATCATGCAAAGCAATCTATTTCAAAAATACGTAAACGAATTAAAGTAGTTATGAGAAGAGGCAGGAATCAACACTGCTAATTGTAATCTCTTCACTTGTGAAGCAGCCGCCCCTTCCTTAGAAAGCATTATATTATCATTGACGATATTGAAGGTCGCAGGATGGTCCAACGATACAACTTTCAAACGCTTCTAAGAGAAAGTCTTACTTGAGACCTAATTTGTTTAATCTTTTGCTGCGTTCTTTAAAATCTCATAAGTTGGCACCTCTAGAACCATAATCATGTGATTCACTTGACTTAATTTAGAGATTCTGCTATTTGTAGTGTTAATACTTCAGAACATTATTTGTCTAGAACTAATTCTTTAGAAGGTAACCACTTTCAATTATTTATTAGTTACCGTAAATCGTACCACCCAGTTTCCACTGATACTATTGCTTGTTGATCAAAGAAAGTTATGTTTGAAGCTGGAATTGATGTGAATATGTTTAAACTTTCCTAGTATGAGGACAGCCTCAACCTCTCATGATAAAATGTCTAACGTTCCCATGGAACTTACTATGAAATTGGCTGGGTGGACGAATTGTAAATCTTTTGAAATCTTTTATAATAAAGCCATAATTTTGGCTTTTTTTTCTGAATAAATGTTTTTGTTGGGTATAATTTCTTCCATTCAGATCCTCTTCTCCTCGGAGACTTTGAAGTCTCCTGTATACTGTTATGACGTCACACCAAGGAAGATGAACTCCGACGGATAATTCTAAAGTTAGCAGAGCCTTACCTTTAGGGAAGGTGAATGCCGACAGTGATTATCCGGAGGCAGTTCTTCTACCTGGTGTTATATCTCTCCCTGTAACACCCACCCACTGTCATAAAATTATTTGGGTTCTCCGAGGAGAGGATGGCCCTCAATAAAAATAACTTACGAATCTAGGATAACCAGAATGATTTAGTCTTAAAAAAATATATAAGCACCAGTAGCACTAGACAGTCGCACACCATAAGATCACACACTTAACTGATGTTTTGAGCTTGCCGCGCACACCATTATGATGACCATATCTCCTGTATACTGTTATGACGTCACACCAAGGAAGAAGAACTCCGACGGATAATAATTGTGGAGAGAAATATTTTTTTCAATGTTTTAGTTTTAGGCGATAGCTCTAAGCTGGAGTGACAAATGATGAGTATAGGATAAAATCGCTGAAAGTCAGGGGACACAATTGTACAGATTGTCTGTTTAACTCCCAAGTCTCCATTATAGATAATAAAAATTATAAAATGTAATAGGTTTATCATTAATAATAGTTTTATCATTATGATTTACAATGTCTGAAGAGCCATCATCTGATGAGTCTTTTCTATCAGACAAGCACAGCCTGGACAGGAAGATGATCTGGAGCAGTGATTCTTAACGTATTTTTCTCTCGCACCCCTAGCTTGCTTTTTTCAGGCACCCCCTGAGCATTGTAATGTATTGAAAAGCTACAATTAGAATATATTTGGTTACTATGATTTGAGAATTAGGTAAATATGCAAATTGAAAAAGTAACAAAAATGATTGTTTTATTTACATGATGTAAAATTATTTTTCAGGTAAGGAAAATTAAAATCCATAAGAAATTAAAGAAAACCACATAATTTGCGATAAAAAAGCAGTATATTGCATTGTAGTTATATAAATATTCAGAAAATGAACTTTTGTAAACTAATAAAATAAAACTAACTAATTACGGAGAAGCGACACTTACATATAATCCCGACACAGATAGGAAAATTCGATATAGAAAGGTTTTTTTTCTTCTCCATTTTTCTTCTCTATTCAGAGTTAGAATATAGGACAGAAGGACAGGCACACTAAACGAGAAATCCCGCACTCAAAGATATAAAAAAAAATTATCAAAAGCCACAATGATAATCAGGTGCTTATATCAGAAAATTCGCATACTTTTATAACTACCTCATATCGCAACATCTTGAGGAAAATTTACTTCATGTATATTCTGCATAGCAAGAACCGAACTTATAAACAACAGCCATCTCATGCACCCCCTATGAACAATCCAGGCCCCAAAGGAGATCCGCGCACCCCTGTTTAAGAATCACTGATTTGGAGTATGGCACCATCAGCACAAAATTAGTCCAGGAACTTCTAACAGTAAGCCAATATTGTTTCATTTAATACATTTTAATTGAATGCTTATATTTATGAAAAAATCTGATATGGTAATGATATTCAGATGAGATCAATGAATCAGTTAGTGAAATTATTGAATTAAAAGGTCAGTAAACCTTGGGACAAACTTATGCCCTCTCGTTATTATAATGATAAATAACGTTAAAAATAATGTTGAGCTACCACAGATTATTGATTGTATATCCCTAATTGTTTCATGTTCTTATTTTTCCATTTTATTACTATTACTAAAAGCAGTATTTAAATTATGTGCCAATATTTTATTTACAATTATGGTTAAACTGTCACTTCAAATTTAATTCACTTTGTGAATATTTTATGCAGGTTTTTAATTTTCATTTGTGTATCAGTGTATGTATTATTGGTTTGTGAAAAAGGAAGATACATAGACTCAACACAGTCTAGTCTATTGGTGAAGATATTATTATTATTCATTTGACTATGTAGCAATACAACTACAATATTAGCTAATACAAATTGTTTCAACAGATTGGCTTGCAAAATTAAGTAAAGTCAAGTTTGCTGCTGCTACATCATGTCCCAAAGAAAAGGTTGCAAAGCCAGTTTCAAAATCAATAAGGATAGCAAACATGGTTGTCTCATATGCATTGAAAATAATGTACCAAAGTATACTTTGTGTGACAGCTTCAATTATTCTCTACAGAGACATCATCTTAGTTAGTTACTTTCTACTATGATGTTTCTCATAAATATTTTTGCAGTAAAGTCCTCCCTAGAAAACCTCCAAGTGAAGAGAGCTTTAGAAGACCATTTTAGCTCTAAAGAATTACCACTAATCAAAAAAGCTAAAAAAAAAAAAGAAATTACTACAAGTAATACTGAAACAAATAGTTCTGGTAGTCACACTCAGTAAAAACATCTGCAACTACTGATGTGATTATAAGTGAAGCATCTGCCACAAGTCTTTCAAGATAACAATGATACTGGATCCAGCTGTCCAGTGAATGATAGTATTATCAAAGACAATATAACTTGATAGGGCACATGCAAAAATAATAACAACCAATCAGAAGCGATCAGTAGCATACGTCACACCAAACAATAATAAACGCAAGACCCCCCCCCCCCTTGAAATTCACAGAAGGATAATCTTTAGTCTTAACGTGTGAAGTCATTAGAAATATAAATATTCTCTACTGATTAGGGATCAGAGAACAAATTACTTTATTATTAATAAAGTTTACAAGATCGCATATGTGGTTCAATTCAGTATTTCGAATATAATCTACCCTATATTCGGAGAATAGTCATAACTAGGTATGTATACCAAGCGAGTATAAAGTATATAGGTAGGATATTGTCTTAGACGACACTAAGTTGTAGGTATACCTTAACGCTGATTGGCTAGAAGTTGTGTCAGAGTGCTGACGTCAGTGCAAACATACTCTGTATTTTATAACATGGAGTTGAGCGTCTATCTTATATTGTCATTGGTATTATTGAATCTTGTAGCTCTGATATTGTTGATAACATTGGATCTTGCAGCCCACTTGCTGATAGAACTGAATCCCACAACAACATTTCTGATACAATTGGATCTATCAGTGTAGCTGACGATGGCAATATCAGCAACTTAAATGAAACCTGTAGTAATAATTTTTGCATAGCACCCAGTGGTATTGTAGCTTCAGGACCACAGTCTTCGTTTGAAACTATTGATGCATTTTTAAATCCTAAATCAACAGAAACTGTTTCAAAACCTGATATTATGAACAAAATTTATGAATTGCTAGTCAAAGTTGAAAAAGTATCAGTCAACCATGGTGGAAAAGGGGTGAATCCAGTTCTGGAAACCCCATGCCTAAATGGGGTCACGAGCCCCCCACTTCCCTGTTTTTTTAAATCCTTATTTACCTAGTTGAACAAATGAAGAACTACTTAGATAGAAATAACTGAGAGTTGCTATTGTTGTTTGATGTAGTTTGTTGTATCCGCTAGTTTGTTGTACTGCACACTTCATGATTGTTTAATGACCTGGCAGGGGGGTTCGGGGGGCGGCACATACTTTGTAAATAAGGATTTAAAAACGGTTGGGCTCGTGATCGGGGGGGGGGGGGGGGGGCTTATGACCTACACCCGCCTAGATACTATGATAAATAATCTGAAACTGTTTTCTAATCTCACTGAATTAGTGAACTGTGCAGATGAAAACATCGATAGAACTGTACCCAAGTTTAGCGAAAATAGTTACGTGGTAACTTGCATGATATGCAAAGAATATCTAAACACTAAGAACCATGCTCAAAATTAAGGAAAGCTACAGGTACTTCCTTTGCAACAGGACTAGTAATCTCAGAAAAGAGATTTGACACATACATGTTAGGAGACCTAAATATTGGCCAAAAGAAGACCAAATGGAAGAACTACAAACAAAGCTATATAACTCACCACAAGAGTAACTTGCATTATTCTGCCCTCTTGTTCAAAGAAAAAAATGATGAAGGAAGTGTGAAGAGCATGAAAATAACTGAAAGTGTAATTTCCATAGCTCTATGTAGTGTTCTTACAAATACAGCAGCTGTTCGACTATGGAATGTTAGTAAAATTACAAAAAATGTGGATAAATCCAAATGATATTGCTACGACCCACTAGGAGCTCAGCCTAAGAACACCCCCATACAAAATTGAATATTTAGAGTACAGGCAATCCTCGCTTTAAGTAAAACTCACTTTAGTAAAAATGGTTCTTATTTCGAGTCATGTTTCGAAATAAGAACCGTTCGTAGACATAGAAAACGGAGACAATTTTTTGTGATTATTTCACGGTAACTAAAAAAAACATCAAAATTAAATACCAGATAAGGTTATTAGAAGCACTTGGTTAACAAATTCAACCTGTCCTATTTTAGGGTTAGTTGCGTGTTATTGCACGGTTTCATATTTTCAAATACGTGAAAATCTTTATATAATAATCATTATTTAACTTCAAATTCAATTGGTATCCATGATACCAACTAGAATAAAAGTTAAATGATAATTATAATATTATCTTTCTGACGTGTTCGAAATTGTAGAACCAACCAATAACTTCGAACTTAGTACCCTACTACCAAAAACATTTCATAGAGCATAAAATTGCGGTTTGTCAATTCTCTCTGAGTGAGAGTTAAGCTATGGATGGATTTTAAAACATTTAATAAATGCACGACTTTAAACTTTTTCATCACAGTCACAAACAATGAAAGACTGTATATTATGATTAATATGCATATATACGTAGTACTCTAATAACTCTAAACGAATTTTCTTTCTATAACTGATAGAAAATGAGATATATAATAGAGGAATGACAATTATAAATTTCTTGTTACTTTTATTCGCTTTACTTACTTACCGTTTGGTAACTAAACTGAGTCGTGATTTGGTAAATAAAGCGGGGGATGCATGTATTAATAATTAAATTATTAAAATTATACTGTCTAGAAATTTTAGTAAATACACCAGTCTACCGATTGAAGCTTGTTTCAACCAAATCGATTCATTATTGAAGCCGAAGAAGCAATTTCCATGGTGCCATCAGAAAAGATTAAAAGTCAGTACTAAATTCTAATTTTTGACAATTAAAATTTAATTTTTCAAAATTCGATTCTCTAAAAATTGTAGTAAATACACCAGGATACATATTAAAGCTTGTTTCAACCAAATCAATTCATTATTGAAGAAGAAGAAGAAGCAATTTTAGTGACAAAATCGGTTTTGAAATTCTATGCCTAGAAAGTGTAGAGAATAAGTCAGGCTATCATTTGAAGGTTGTTTCAATCAAATCGGTTCACTATTGAAGGAGTAGTAACGATTTTCCCTAAATCCCCAACAACAACAATCAGGACTTGTTCAATTTTCTTCCTGGATTAGGTAGTGATTTTTCGTTCTCTGGGTTAGGTGCAATTTTCTCCAGCTTGGGGGAAATTTTCTCAGAATTGGGTGCTGTTCTTTTGATTGGGTTTGATAATTTACGGTTGTAAGTTTGCTGCAAACCTAGTTGCCAAATATTTGATTGTTTGTATTAGTTTTTGAAGAATTGAAAATGAATTACCATATTGGAGCATAAATATTTGGTGGAAATGGCGACCCGCTAGGAGCGGAGCCTAAGAACACCCCTTGATTGTTTTTGTAGGTGATTTTGGGTAAATCGTTACTTCTCCTTCAATATTGAATAGATTTGAGTGAAACAAACTGTAAGTGGTAGTCTGGCTTATTCGCTACACTTTCTGTGAAATGAAACTAACGAAAATAAATTTTCAATGACAAAATTTGATAAAAAATATTTCGTATATATTTGTAATTTCGTTCGACATTGACACTAAAGTTACTTTCTACTTTCTTTCTATAAATCTATTTGCTCGAAAATAGCTTTAATAAGTAACCAGTGCATTCACTAATATTTTTAGCAAGAAGAATTTGGCTAGTATAATCGTCATATAATAGTCAAAATTAAAATTCTGCGTGGACTTGTTTTGCACTTGCTGGTACATATTAAAATTAGTTCATCTTCTATAATGAACTGAATCGATTGAAACAAATTTCTAATAGTAACTTTATATGATCACTTCAGAGGGTAGGAAAGTGAATTACGAAATTTTCATTGACTGTGTGATTTTTCTTTGCCCCTGACGAATTGTCCATAATCGCAGCTGTTCCCGAGGAGTATCACCCGGGGTGTTATGTCTTGTTATTGTTATATTATATTGATTGATTATATCTCTCAAAATTTAATATCTAATTTAAAAAAATCATTACAGAGCATGCTTCAACTATATATTAAAATTTGCTACTATTCATAAATATAAACTAATGAAGGCAATTCTGCAGACACCATTGGAGAGCACAGGAATTTCTCTACATATGTACATACATTGAAGTACTAGTACAGGAGTCCTCCGCTCTTATTACGTCTCAGACTTACAACATACAAATAGGTGTGGGTCATGTCTCGGACTTACATTACCTGGTATAGAAAATATTTCAGGAGTAATTTTGGTAATTTTCTGTTTTAGTTTTCAATTAAGCTTTTTTCACCGTGACTATCACAAATATGATCATTGCATGTGAGATTGAGTAAGAAAAATTATGGCAAATAATATGTTTACAAGAAAGGAAATTCAAATAAATATATTAGTAATTCAGTGTAGAGTTCAAGTTTTCAATTTATATTCTATTTTCAACTTTTCAATATGTATTGAAGAACTTTTTTGCAGAGCTGTTCCAACCATAATTACTATTCGTTTCGACTCAATAATTATTTTCGGTATGAGATGAACTGTATGTATAGATTTTTTGTATTTAATAATGGAATTGCTGAACTCTAAAAAAATTGGTTAATACTTTCAGTACAATAAATGAATATTTTAGGGTGAAGTAGCCACTGACCAAAAAGAGCGTAAGAAGCTGAATAATTATTTGTGCAGTTCGCATCTCCTCCAGATTGTAAGCGTTATGTATGGCATTTATATATTTGCATCAACCAAATTAATTTGGATCCATATAGCCAACCCAATTTTTTGTCACCACCCACCAGTACCATTCCTTTTTCTGCGTGTACGACTCTAAACCAGCAATGTTTCATAGTATGGATTAGGAATCGTGTGGAAAATTTAAAATTTGAAGTAATCACTGAGGTTAACATGAACATATTTATAAATTAATCGTTAATACATTAACGAAAGTGATCACAGTGTGGAACATGGTACGCAGTATATAATGATTTCAAAAGTTGATTCTATAAGCTGAATTTTACGATAAAATTGATTATTTAAAAATTGGTATTTATTTGTTTTTAAACTTGAACAGAATGCTATTTTTCATTTTAGATAAGGCACATACGCAACAAACTAGCAATTGAATTGAAAAAATCAAACACTTATAAAATTTCTTACCTATTCAATAACCTACTCTTTATAACAGCACAATCTATATTCTATAATAATGCAATATTAATTTAAAACTATTATAAAAAACTAAACTTAAGTACGTTGACAATGTACTGTCCTAATATATATGCCACGTCACTCCATATTAAATTATTACTATTACCCTTGTTTGTAGAAAACAGAATAGCTATTGTAGGGATAAAAATTATAAAAATCTAACTTCGGGACTTGACTCACACTTATTACCCTTTTGTTGTAAGTGTGAGTCGCGATTTTGTAATAAGAGCGGGGTACGCCTGTAGGAGGAAGGGGCGTAACGATTTCTCAACAACGTATAAGCATGACCATCCTGTTAGCACCTTAGTGACGTATTGCGACGTCAGTCAAATGATCTTCCTTGGCGTACAATATTACATTAAATACTTTTGAGGAATATTACTTTAATCAAGTTTATTTAATTCTTTTTTACAAATAAAACTATTTATTCAAAGAGGTGATCTGAAGTACAAAGTAAAAATAATATTTATTAAATAATTTTAGAGTTTCTATTCTTCGACAACTCAGGCTTGTAGTAGTAAACAGCTGATGTTTACTCGCACACTAGTCAGCAAAGTACTTTAGGTATCTGATCATTTTGCTAAATAATATTTTATCTCATGGCATTTAATTGATGTAAGAAGATTGATTGATGAATATTTAAGCAACAGATGCAATGTTGGGCACCGTTCCCAGATTTTGAAAAGTTTTTTTATTATTGAAGCTCCTGTTGTGAAACTTGGTACACAAATATAAAATGAATTCTAAGAAGTTTTTGTGTCATGACATTTTTTCGATTCGACCCATAGAAAACGAGTTAATCGAATTTCGAAGTGTGTAAATTAATAAATGGATACTACAATTTTGTAGCTATGACATTATGTTTTTTTGCATTCGATTCTCCACAAGATTCTCTACAAACTGTGGAAGCGTTTTTTTGATTTTTCGAATTGGTTTTCGAATTATTGAAATTTTTAGTGAGAAAAAAATTGAAAATACATAAATTTCTAAATTCAATATTTTGAAAAATAATTCGAAAATTAAATAAAACTCTTCCAGAGTTTGTAGAGAATCGAATGCAAAAAAAACGCATAGCCGCAGCTTCTACCAAAAACAAGCCTTAGGCTTTTGAATTACATGATTTGTAGATATCTGAAGTAACGAGTAATCTCCCATTCAAAATTTAATAATCTGGCACGCAACATACTACTCTCGCGAAGGTCTGCGGATAACTGAGGAATATTACTTTGCTAACCTTAGTGGGCGTGTTATTAGTGGTAGGTTAGATACCAGATATAGCGAGATAATTATTTATTAAGAATTAAAATTGGCTGAGAGATGGTTTTTAGAGTACATATTGACTCCCTACCCCCCTCTCCTCTTTTCCCTTTCTCCCTCTCCCCAGGGGGTTAGAGTTACACCAAAGATAATATAAGATAGACGCTCAACTCCGTGTTATAAAATACAGAGCATGTTTGCACTGACGTCAGCACTCTGACCCAACTTCTAGCCAATCAGCGTTAAGGTATACCTCCAACTTAGTGTCGTCTAAGACAAAATGCTACCTATATACGTTTATACTCGCTTGGTATACCTAGTTATGACTATTCTCCGAATATAGGGTAGATTATATTCGAAATACTAAATTGAACCACATATGCGATCTTGTAAACTTAATTAATAATAAAGTAACTAGTTCTCTGATCCCTAATCAGTAGAGAATATTTATATTTCTAATGACTTCACACGTTAAGACTAAAGATTATCCTTCTGTCAATTACAATGGGGGGTGGGTACGTTCATTATTGTTTGGTGTGACGTATGCTACTGATCGCTTCTGACTGGTTGTTATTATTTTTGCATGTGCCCTACAAGTTGAGCGTCTATCTTATTTTGTCTTTCTTGACCATACCACGGGGTATGGTCAAGAACCCCCCCGGTCACGAGCCCCCCCTCCATGTTTTTTTAATCCTTATTTACCTAGTTAAACAAATGAAGAACTACTTAGATAGAAATAACTGAGGGTTGCTAATGTAGTTTGTTGTATCCGCTAGATTGTTGTACTGCACACTTCATGATTGTTTAATGACCTGGCAGGGGGGTGCCGCCCCGATATACATACATCTTATGTCTAATCAGTAATGAACTACAAAAGTGTCAATAAGGATTAAATAATATAGGTAAATAAGGATTTAAAAACAGGGGGGCTCGTGACCGGGGGTGGCTCATGACCGAGGGGGCTTATGACCTACACCCATTTTGCACACACTACAAGAAGGTTATAAAGAAACTATTTACATAATAAAAAAAATGATAAAACTTGAGATTTCTTCGGGGACGGTCCCCTTAAACAAATTAATAAATACTTAGATGAATAACCGAGTTTCTAAATTAGTTTGTTGTATCCGCTAGTATGCCCGATATATATATATATTTTATGTTTGATCAGTAATAAACTACAAAAGTGTCAATAAAGATTGAATCATCTGCAAATGGCTTCATTAGAAGAAAATATCCATCGCACCTATTCCAAAACACTTCGGATAAAAGTAAATTCTTTACAATTTGGTTGACTACATATATTTTACAGTCATCTATTGCCAATGCTTGAAGAGCCGACTTATTTTTGATAATGCTCTCCCAACACAATGAATGTTAGAACCCGACCTGTAAAACAAAATAAATAATATAATTTATAAATATTAAATAACTAAGAATCTCACTTTAGCTTTAAATGCTTGCATTGTTGTAACAATACCTGGTTTTTACTGGTAACTTCAAAGTAGTTGCTGAGTTTTTCTCCCTTAGTTAAGCAGAGAAGAAGAGAGTTTTTGAGATCGTTTGATAAATTTTGTAACTGTAACACAATCTTTCATAACCCCTTCTGCCGTTTTCAGTTTGCTTGTGTCCGTAAAAATCAGGTTCATTGTAGGCGCAGCACATCCATAACATTAGATGTGCAGATAATCATTATTGACAAGATCCCAAGCTTTCTCCCTATTTGCAGCTTTGTCGGTGCATAGCCCCGCAACTCTTTGTGGTCCAATTTCACTTATAACTTTTTTTCATTTCGCCAGCAATATCAAAGACCATATAAGTAAGATAGATCAACTTAATAGGGCACATGCAAGAATATTTACAACCAATCAGAAACGATCTATGCGTTCAGTAGCATACGTCACATCAAACAATGACAAACCGTACACACGAACGAACCATATTCACCGGGGAATAATCTCTAGTCTTACCAAAGACCAAATAAGATAAACGATCAACTTGATAGGGCACACAAAGACAATATAAGATAGACGCTCAACTTGATAGGGCATATGCAAAAATAATAACAACCAATCAGTAGCATACGTCACACCAAACAATAATAAACGTACGACCCCCGCCCTCCCTTGAAATTCACAGAAAGATAATCTTTAGTCTTACTTAACGTGTGTAGTCATTAGAAATATAAATATTTTCTACTGATTAGGGATCAGAGATCTAATTACTTTAATATTAATTAAGTTAACAAGATCGCATATGTGGTTCAATTTAGTATTTTGAATATAATCTACCTTCTATTCGAAGATTAGTCATAACTAGGTATACCAAGCGAGTATAAACTTATATAGGTAGCATCTAAGACAATATAAGATAGACGCTCAACTGATAGGTCACATGCAAGAATAATAACAACCAATCAGAAACGATCTATGCGTTCAGTATCATACGTCATAGCAAACAATGGCAAACCGAACAAACAAACAAACCATATTCACAGAGGGACACATTCTCTAGTCTTTATGTGTGGAGTCGTTAGAAATATCAATATTCTATACTGATTAGCGATTAGATAACTAATTACTTTATGATTAATTGAGTCTATAAGATCACGAATGAAGTTCAATTTAGTATTCTAAATAAAATCTATCCCCTTTTAACGAAGAATAGGTATAACAAACAAGTATTAACCTATCTAGGTTCCATATTGTCTTTGACAAAGCTAAGTTGATGTGGGTGTAGGTCATAAGCCCCCCCGGTCAAGAGCCCCCCCCGGTCATGAGCCCCCCCGGTCACGAGCCCCCCTGTTTTTAAATCCTTATTTACCTATATTATTTAATCCTTATTGACACTTTTGTAGTTCATTACTGATTAGACATAAAATATATCTATATCGGGGGGCGTGCCGCCCCCCGAACCCCCCTGCCAGGTCATTAAACAATCATGAAGTGTGCAGTACAACAATCTAGCGGATACAACAAACTACATTAGCAACTCTCAGTTACTTCTATCTAAGTAGTTCTTCATTTGTTTAACTAGGTAAATAAGGATTAAAAAAAATGGAGGGGGGGCTCGTGACCGGGGGGGGGGCTTATGACCTAGGGGGGCTCATGACCGGGGGGGGCTCTTGACCGTACCCCAGTTGAGGTATACATAAACGCTGATTTGCCAGAAGTTGCGTGGCAGCTCTGACGTCAGTGAAACATGCTCTGTATTTTATAACATGAAGTTGACCGTCTATCTTGTATTGTCTTCGGTACAATATTGTCTTAGACGACAGTAAGTTGTAGGTATTCCTTAACGCTGATTGGCTAGAAGTTGGGTCAGAGGCTGACGTCAGTGCAAACATACTCTGTATTTTATAACATGGAGTTGAGCGTCCATCTTATATGGTCTTTGGGGCACAGGCAAGAATAATAACAACCAATCAGAAACTATCTATGCATTCAGTAGCATACGTACGTCACAGCAAACAATGACTAACCGTACAAACGAACGAACCATATTCACAGAGGGACGGTCTCTAGTCTTAACGTGTGGAGTCGTTAGAAATATAAATATTCTATACTAATCAGGGATTAGATAACTAATTACTTTATGATTAATTGAGTCTATAAGATCACATATGAAGTTCAATTTAGTATTCTAAATAAAATATATATGCTTTTAACGAAGAATAGTCATATTTAACTAAAAACAAGCAAGTAGGTACCATATTGTCTTTGACGAAGCTAAGTTGAGGTATACATTGTCTTTGGTATACATTAACGCTGATTGGCTAGAATTTGCGTGAGAGTTCTAAAGTCAGTGCAAACATACTCTGTATTTTATAACATGGAGTTGAGAGTCTATCTTATATTGTCTTTGGCAATATATTCTCCCGTATGGCTATAGGATCCTAAAATTTGTAAACATGTTTAAATATTGGCTGTATATTGCATAATGAAATTTGAAGCAAAAACTGATTTATTGGATTACAGTTACACAATAACTGTTTAATGGTATTTTATTTAGTGAATACTCAAGTTTTTTTTAGCAGTTATCTAACTAACAAGTTAAAATAATCATATCTTTTGAGCAAGAATGTCCATTATTTTATGTCAGTATTTACTTGTTGGAGTGCTGCTCCAAAATATGGGTGCAGGTGTTGTAATGACACAATTTATTATTCCTTACTTCCTGAAAAGTAAGTATTACAATACTATAGATCTAAGTGTGTATTTTAGCTTTGATACACTCACTCCTTGATGTGATATAGTAACATCATCATGTGAAAAATTAATATTAGTGATTAATTTTTTATAACAAATTCTCTTGAATAAATAAGTCAATGACTGAGTTCATTAGAATGTTAGATATCTGCTACTGAAATAAATAAGTTCAATTTGCTACCCAATTTACCTGACATTTGTCCAGCCATCACATAACAGGCCAACTGTAGGTGATCAAGTTACCATGGTACTGACAGTACCCAGCTAACCAAAAGCTGTTTGTCCCACGTCTTAAGACGTCTGATACCCCTCGCTATAGGGGGAGTTAAGACGTGGGGCGGGAAACATCAGACGTCTAACCCTCTTCATTTGCACAGGGGTCCCCCTCTGCAAGACGTCTTGTCCCTCTCTGACAGAGGGGGACATCCACCTGTCCCACGTCTTACCCCACTCCGTTTTCAAGACGTGGGACAGAGCGAGTATTCAAGAGGTGGGACAGAGTGGGAATATCCCCCTCTGCAAGACGTGGGACAGAGTGTGGATGTCCCCTCTGCAAGACGTGGGACAGAGTGCGGATGTCCCCCTCTGCAAGACGTGGGACAGAGTGCGGATGTCCCCCTCTGCAAGACGTGGGACACAGTGCGGATGTCCCCCTCTGCAAGACGTGGGACACAGTGCGGATGTCCCCCTCTGCAAGACGTGGGACAGAGTGTGGATGTCTCTTTTGGCTCAAAACTACTCAAACTACTTCAGTTAATTAGGGTATATAAATATGTATAAGAAATGAAAAAGATCATACTAATCATTATTGCAATTTCTTACCGTATTGCATATAGTGTATATGTACATTTGGCTGTAAATCATTTATTTTCATATTACATATTGTTTTATACAAATTAAATGGGAAGAAATGGAGAAAGAATTGTAGTGGTCATCTCGGGAATCGAACTCGGGACTCTTAGTGTGATGTACTATTGAAGCCTGCGTCGCTACCACTCAGCCATCCTGGACATGGTAGAAGTAGTATTGAAATGATCTTTATGCAACTTGATAACTTGCGTGCTTCTTAAAATTATTTTAAATAAATATAATTTAATATTCTACATTTTGGTATCTTTTATTTTTTAATGTAAATGATAAGAATGTGTATAAAGTTATTTATTAATATTTGTATTGATAATGTTAATTAATGTTATTAACTACCTAATTACCTATAACTGTTAATTAATATTACCTATAGTTACCTTCTGGTGGTATCACTACCTTATACCTATCTAGTTACTTACTAGACTTTATTTATAACTTCCTAGTAACCTACAAGTGATAACCACCAATCTGTACCTACTGGTGGTTATCACTACTTACCTACTACGTAGTATTTATCAGTACCTACCTACTTACCTACAACTGTTTGTCAATGCCTACCTAGTTATCTACTAGTGTTTATCAATGCTTATCTAGTTACCTATAACTGTTTGACAATACTTACCTAGATACCTACCAGTACCAATACCTAGATAACTACTAGGTAGTGTTCATCAATCCGTACCTACTTACCTACTACCTAGTATTATTCATCAATGCCTACCTAGATAGTAGATGGTATCCGGTAAATTCATCGCCGGTAAATTCATCGCGCAGTAAATTCATCGCATGGTACATTATATAATTAAATTGATAAACTTAAATAAACTTTTTGCAAATTTTAATTATGCCGACCTTACTTTATTTTCGCTGGATTAGGGTAACTTGTTTGTACGAATCTGTGCTATTAGTTTATTTTAAATGATTGGATTTTAGTATTACGTAGAATGTCATATAATTTTCAAATGTATATCATACAATTACTATAAAACATTTAATATGTGGGTAATTGTATTAATTTATTGTTATGCATATTTTTCTTTAATTTAAATTTATGTTAATTCTCAAATTACGTATTTGGGTAGCTACTTATAGTTTGAACAACAACATAACTGTAAATGCTACACCTCTTTGAAAATATGATCAGCTAAGCGTAATTGCATCAGTAAATGGGAATCAGGTTTTCCTATTTATTTAAGAGATATTGATTACAATTTATCTTATTAAAATTAATTTAGATATATTTTTTCTGCAGTTGTAACGATAGAATATCATTTTTAATATTAACGGTTTGCTTTAGCAACATACATATCCATACATTATTTCGTGAACCGAAAATTGGGCTCCATGACAATTGGACCCCGAACGATTGGGCCCCAAGACAATTAGGCCCAAAGATCAATATATTATTTGCCCATTTTTTCAAAGTCTACTGTATTAACTTAATTAATGACCATTGCTACTGTAATAACTAGGGATGTGAGAATTTTGCATAAAAATATAGTCTTGAGCATAATTAAAATAAAGAGTATTCCTAATATGAAAAATATATTCTTGTTATGAAAAATATATATTTTTTAGTAGTAGAACATATTCATTTTATGAATGAATACTATTATTTTTTTAAACTGCTATAATTTTTTGTATTATTATTAGATAATTCATGTAAGTAACAAATTTCCTAGTTACAGAACCACTATAGTGAACTCCTGTATAGTGAGTGAGTTAGGATGTAGCCAATAGAAAATAAGAATGTGGCTATTTTAGATGAAGAGACAATAGAAAATAAGAATGTGGGTATTTAAAAATAGACGTGGCCCACCAAGACATGCTGAAATTTTTGGAACATACAAGTCAACTTGAAAGTTAATGTGAATTTGTTGAAATCTATTCACTGCAGCCTGTGTTCAATAGAAAAGAGTTTTATAAATCATTATTACAAAATGTATTCCCATAATCTCAGTTTATCCCTACAACTGTTCAATTTATCATAGTTCAATGTAATGAAAATCTTTCAAATTTAACAATTTTATAAACTAAATATTACTATGACCATTTTTTCAGACGATTTACACTACAAATTGGATTCACATGTCACGATTCAATTTAATTCGACTTATTTAAATACTTCAAAGATTTTCATTGCATAAAAAATGAGATTAACAATCCAAATGAGATTTAACGGGCTTCATAATATAAACCTTATCAAGTATATATCAATCGAATTAAAAAATTATAAATATATTTTTAAAGAATATAAACATATTTCAAATATAATATTGTCACTACCCTATGTAATAACAAAGTAAAACTTCTTCACTGTGTCCTCTGCCCAATTTTTTTCTGGGCTCAATTGTTTTGGGGCCCATTTATCTTGGGCACAATTGTCCTGGTGCCCAATTGTTTTAGGCCCAATTGTCGGCAGGCCTAATTTCCCTGTGCCCAATTGTCTGTGTACCATATTATTTATAACGTTACAATGTCTTTTTTTTCTTAAATTATCTATTATTTATATACCTCTCTATTATTTGTATTATCTACCTTCCTGTTATATGTCATCGATGATTTACTATATGCGATGAATTTACCTGCGATGAAATTACCATGCGATGAATTTACCATGCGATGAATTTACTACGCGATGAATTTACCACGTGATGAATTTACCATGCGATGAATTTACCACTCGATGAATTTACCCGCGATGAATTTACACTGATCCATAGTAGATACCTACATCTGTTTATTGAATACCTACCTAGTTATGATACGTAAATAAAGCTTGAGATAGATATACCTTTTTGGTATAACTTTTTCCCGCGTAAAACAGACGAGGGACAGAGAGGGACATCCCGCGTGGGACAGAGAGGGACATCCCGCGTAAAACAGACGAGGGACAGAGAGGGTCATCCCACGTGGGACAGAGGGATATCCCACGTGGGACAGAGAGGGACATCCTGCGTGGGAAAGACGAAGGACATCCCGCTTGTGTAAGACGTGGGACGTGAGTGGGATTTCAGACGTTGGAAAGATGTGGGATTTCAGACGTCTGAAATCCCCCGTCCCTCGCTAGCGAGGGATGTCCCCCTCTGTCCCACGCGTGACACAGAGGATATGGTTAGCTGGGTAGCCTTTGTTTCATTAAATACTTTTGCCAACAACTTATTGGATATTTGATCCCTGTTAGGTGGCCTGAAGGCAGGCTTCCATTTTGCCCAAAATTCAAGCCAATATGGATTTTCTACCATAGATAATGGACAGCCGGTGGCATAAATTAAGGTGGCCAAGTCAAGCTGCATGTGGTTCTGAAAAAAAATTGAAGCTCAAAAATATTAAGATAATTGCTAGCTGTTTCATGCTATTCTTCTGTTTATTATATTTATAAATTATATAACATTATAGCTAATCTTATAAAAGTATAAGTTAACAAATAGACAATAGCCTAAGTAACAACCAAACACAAATAGAGGTTTGCTAACTTTTCTTCATATATAGGCATTTAAAAACTAATATAGCTACATAACATAAGTAACCTAAGTTACCTAACATTAAAAATAAGTAAAATAACTGAAAATTTCATCATATTATATACTTACAATTTCATCATTATTCATGCTCTCCAGATAATTAGTAATTTTATGATTCTGGGGTGTCAAAGAAAAAGAATAGCCTTTTTTGGGGTTTCAATCGCAGGTCCAATTTAAAACTATCAAGTTACATGATCGATATGTATTAATCTCTATTAAAATTGAATGCATTCAAATAAATCACTTTTTTCAATAAAAAACACTGATTTTTTTTTAAAAAACATCCAATTAAAAAAAAAAAAAATTTGCAACACTAGTCATGCCTCGCCCTCTCGTCAGGCCCACCACTGGTCTTCACTCTTCATACTCCTCAGTAGGACCTATTTGATGGTGAGATCTACGGATTCTCAACGAATAGACTTTTCAATGTTTTTTCTTCTTAATTACTTTCATTTAATATTTACATATTCATTTGTAAACACTAAAGAATAATTTTCAATTTGTAAAAAAGTAACAAGCAAAGATAAGAAACAAATAGCTATTTCTTATGTATTACAGTTAGTTACTCAATACAAAGCTTCGTGTGCGCAAATAACTGGCACATCTTGCTAAGGTACACGGAAAACTGCTAGGCGGAAGACTGCCAGGCGGAAAGCTGACTGTCATTTACTGGCAATTTAATAACTTTAGTCAATAATAACATTTTAATTTATAAAAATGTTTTTCGCCCAACGTTAAGGATTCAAGGAACATTCATTTTTATTTACTATACAAAACAAAAATAATAATTAAATGTAGACAATTTATTAGAAAAATATGTAAATATATAAATATTAAAGATATAAATGAAATATAATATAGAAACTAAAAACTAAAATCGTTCTTAGAAAAGGTTTTAAATACTAAGAGAAGAAACAAAGAAATATTAGTATTAGGGACAGAGTACAATTTATTTGTTTACACAACGCATCTTTAAATTATCAGTTCATAACGCGCTAACTGTCTAAATTTTTTTATAATTGAGAATTGAACAAGCCTTCAAGCTTAATATTCGCTTGTACTCATTATAAAACAACTTCGATCTATGTTTGTGAAATATTTAGAATTTGCAACACAACATCTATGATTATTAAACTGCTATTACCTACCTATAGTACCTAAATATCAGACAATTTCACTCGATCGAATTGGATTGTATATTAATTGATAATACTTGTTACTTATAAAGGAATATTGTAAAAATGAAGGAGTTGTGCAATTGACATGGAGAATAAAAATGTAAATATAATAAATATTGAACATACATATATGTTGATTTAACATACACTTAATTTATTGTATAATTTAAGATTAATTAATTATGAGAATATCTAATTAGCTATTAATCACAAATCAGTACGCGGGGTTTAACGTTTGCTTTTGAACCAAAAGTTATATTGCTGACATTAATATAGGAAATTAAAAACAAGGGACTATATACGTAACTTAACTGGTTTTTTAAATGTACGTGACATAACAAATAAGTATAGAATGGTAATTGTTACTTCCTTATGTGTACTGAAGTTTGGTTTACTGTGTGTTTAATAAGGTAGCTTTGTTGAAATATAATCTTCATTTGGATATTAAGTAATCCAATATCTATTTTGTCATTACTGTAAAAATGAATGTCCCTTTAATCTCTTAAAGGGCTGACCCCGTTTTTTAAATTAAAATGTTCTTTGAATGTGTTTATAACTAAATTATAAAAGTAAAAAAATACATAAATTCCCATTAAGTGACTGGCAGTTTTCCGCATGGCAGTTTTCCGGACACCCTTGCTAAACCGCTAATACATTCACACAATGTTTTTTTTTCATGCAACTCATGACTGGAGAGAGCTCTGATATACTCCTAATATAACTGAATAAATGATCATAATATGAGTATCTCACCATTTATCACCTTCAATTTTATCTAATCTTATGTAATTAATTATGTGAAAAAGTAAGTCTTTTTTTGGAGAACCCAGCTTCCAAATTGATTTAGAATTAAAGTTATTATTTTACCATTCCCATTTTGGAAAATGGTCGGCATTTAGGCTTTTTGGTGAGAATTAGCTTATTTAAATGTATTTCATTGGGTTTCTGGCGCTAGAAAATGTAAGTTTTGCACTTAAAATCAAAGTACCGAGTCATTTCGAAGAAAGAGATATAGGGAAATATCAGTTTTATGGCTGTCATTTTGGAAAGCTTTTATGGAACCTTACACCATCTGGATTCCTTAAGAGTTTTGATATGTTATAGAGGGCATTTTTCTGAATATAAAACAGTTTACAGACTTTCTGTTGCAATTTGTCTGAGGTTGACCCCTTTTTTTGCACGAAATGACTGTACTATTAGGCAACATATCTGTACCGTCTGCGATGTAAACCACATACTACTCTATACCTGGACTGATAACTGAAAAATTGGCCTTTTCCGTTAAAGGCCAACTTTTCTATGCTTAACATTGACTAATATTATTGATATAGTTGGTATTTTAACTTTAAAGACTTTTTTGATCACAATAATAGCTATTTCAAGACAGGGAAGTACAAGGGACCCGATATACGGAACAAAGATGAACAAGTGGAATACATCCACAATCCACATAGTATGCCTTTCTCTTCGGGAGAGGCCATCAGCAAGTGTGTAAAGAAAACAAGAGGGAAAAATAAGGAAACAATTTTTATAATGACAATTAACGAATTAACACTATGTTCTTTATTGTAAGGAGGGATAATAGTAAATGTTGTTCACGTTGTTAATTTTCCGCATCTTAAACGTATAATTAAATAATATTTAACCAATATGAAGCAAAACAAGTCATTGGCAAATACATGTAGTCTAGTGAATTATGATATCCCCAATATAAAGCAAAGGCCAGGTTAAATCATTTTACAAATGTCAAGTTTCCAGTTTTGAAAGTTTGGCCCTCTCGGCTTCTCCTATGTATGTTCAAGTTGCATCTTTATCTAATGTAAAAAATAAATTTATTCCGAAATAAATTTTTTTCACATTAATTTAAAAGAAAAAAATAATGTATTCCGTAGATACACATATTTACAATTTATATGAATCTTTTCTTTCACTATTGATAACCCATTAATTTTAATGGGAAGTACATTAGTTATAAAGATAAAATGTTAAGAGCGTTTGCGTTTAACTAGCATATTAGCATGGAAGTACTAGCATATTAGATGCGAACCACGAACTAAAGTGTCAGTGCCGACCAAAGCACATTCTGCTCTGGTAAAGGCGCTGAGCTAATTGGTGTGCCAGTGTGGTGAATAGTGGCACTGACCAGTGCTCGTGTAAAGGCGCCTTAAGTAGTGAAAACTCATGCTTGAATTCATATTCTTATAGGTAGACAATTATTATTTTGGTGTCATATGACTGTGAGGTACTGATATAAAATTCCAACACATACACGCATTACAAAACCCTCGAACAACTGACAATGATAACCTTATTGAAATGGAATAATTTGAACATATATACATAGAACAATGCAGATGCCTAACTGAACCAAAATATTAAAGTCAAATATACGTCTGACTTAAAATCAACTCTATATTATGGTCTATCGGGCATGTGACTCCACGCCACTCTTATTTGTTCACAATAGATGACTTCTTTCGACAAACGACAATCCTCATAACATTATATCACACAATTATTCAGCTCCCCATATCTTTTAACTTTGGCATTAAAATCCATTGTAACATGCTGTTATCAATTTCTTCTATCGTTTTCGAGTCCTCTCCAGGCTCCGGGACAAAAAATGGGTTCATTACAAAAATTTGGGATCTCTATCCGTAATTTATCATATAAATTTGCTTCCAACGATAAAATTAGCCACAACTAGCCAAAATGATGGTGGCTAATTTATGAAAAAAATCCCTAGCCACCTTTCATTGAAAATAGCCACTTTGGCTAAAATTAGCCACGTCTGGCTACCCTGTTCCAAAGCAGATCCTTGCATTAGAGTACCAAACAAAGGTTAATATTGCGCATAATGACAATAGTAAACTGCTGTTTTCTTTAGAATATTCTTTCAGTTCTTTTCGAATGGTGACAATTTCTCTGGCAAGGTGTTTAATACTCTCACGAGGGTAATAATAGGAGAATTGTATCGAATGATCTCATTAACTATTGCAATTGAAGCGGAAACATTTGTAATGGCAATGAGTTGCCGTGCAGTAAATAGAAAGAAACTTCATTTAGTGAATATTGTATTACAAATGAGGAAAATTGACCTATGATCATCCATATAAATTTAAAAGTCCCCTCCAGGCACCGGAAAAGGAAATTATTATTGTAGAAAGGTCTATTCAAATAAAAATAAATCTCATGGAATTATATTTTGTTGAGCATGATAATTGTAGGGAATTTTAAACTTTTATATCAAGAAATTAATTAAACTCAACGTTGAAGGTTTTTGCTTTCAAGCTTTAAAATAGAGAGATTTTTATTCGAAAGCTTGAAAACAAAAAAACCTTCAACGTTGAGTTTATATAACCTCTTGATAATGGATATATGAGTATGAATCTTCTCAATCAAATTTTTATCTTATCTTCTCTGTTGATTTTGGTAGTTATATTTAAGTATAATTTAGCAGCATGATCCAAGACAATTATTCTCATTCTAATTTTTCTCTTCAAACTAATGTTTTTGAACATCTCAGACAGTTTAAGAGTGTCTGAATTTCTCGTTAGAGTGACACCATTCCTTCTTGCTGAGCAGGTGTCCGTAATGGTGTGTGGGACACTCCTAATGTCCTTCCTTTATAGGTCCTATTGTGTCCTTCCATCTATTAGGAATAACCTGAGCAAATGAGCTGAGAAAATTAGGAACCACCGACAATTTCCAGAGAATTTCAGGCTTTAAAATGTCGCTTCTACATTTCAAGCTGCAAGTCTTCGGTATAAAATTTTACGATTTCTTTGGGAAAATAAAACAGGGATTTTAATTTGATTGAATTTCTCCTCTCTTGAAATGACACAGTTGCTCTTTTTTTCTTTTTACTCATACAAGATTTTCATAAAATAATAACATATTTCGATCAGACTGATTCAAACTTCAATTTAAACGATAATTATTGTAAATAAACTGTTAACGGAATGAATTTAAAAAAATAATCATAAATTTGAATTTAATTAATAGGCTTTCACTAACTGAAAATAAATACAAATTTTTTGAAACTATAGAGCTTCACATATTAGTTATTTTTTTTATGCTTAATAATCAATTCACAAATATGAATAAAACTAAGTTCATATTTATATCTGATAGAAACATATTCCTAATCTATCAAGAAGAGACGAACTTAAAAAATCGTCTAAATAATTTATATAAAATATCACATCTGGTAACTATTGATTAATAATATTGATTTTATTAAATTGGTCAATTCAGACATATTTATTCACTGTAGCTATAATTAAAAATATTATGTTAATTTGTCACAATTACTATTAACTAAATCTTGATTAAAGTATTTCTACTAATTCGATAAACCAAGTACTCCAGATTGATATTATTTTATTATCATCCATTAGTTGTTCTAGCAGACTGCTAATAAAAGTTTCGCTCTCCACAGACCTTACTTTAGCTAATCAAAGCAACGTGTCGCAGTAAATTCTTTCTCCTCCTCTGTATTCAATTAATTTCTTCTGATTCAACAAATTCTACACAACAAGAAATGAATTGCCACAGTTTCTAACGAATTGAAAAACACACACAATGGGTTAAATATAGGTGACTAGAGAAAGAAATTTATTCGAATATTCCATATATAAGAATTTTGTCACGTGCCTGATCATTTTCTATTCATTGAAGTTTTGAAATGATAAACCTGACAATCTTGGAGAGAAAAAAGCGTGAAATAAACTTGTCGTATTCCATAGTTTTTCTCAGTCATTGGAAATAGGAATATCCTGTTTTTGGTAGATGATCTGGTATATTCTCAGTTGAGTACGCACACAAAAAGCTTCTTGAGTATGTGTTTTTGGTTATTGCAATCCTAAGAACAAGCAGATCGATTCACAACAAAAACTAGAAAATTGCAATGTTGTTAACCGTAAGATACAGTTTTGTGACTGTTGAAGCTGCCATGAAATTGGAGGACTGAAAATGGATGAATTAGACCCACGAAATATCTTCATTTCGTGGGTCTAATTACCTAAATACCTCATGTACTGAAGAATAAATAGTCCCTGATTATGTCCAGCTCATTTTATGCTCCATAATTGGATTTATGAACACACAAATAACAAAATTTCATACTCAAAGTCCCACTCTCTCTCCTTTGCAACATTAACTACATGCATTTTATACAAGTGCAATTAAACACAAGTCCGTTTCTCTTCATATTTTGATAGTAGGGAAAGAAATAGAAATAAACGAAAAAATAGAATGACTTATTGTGGACTTTTTTCCTTGTTGGCTTTCATACCTGTGGGTAATTTTTCTTATGGATAATTTTCCTTGTCGGCATCTTTTCTGTGGTCATTTTTCCTGTATGCTTCTTTCCAGGAACCGAATCCTTATCATAAATATAAATCCTTATCATGAAGATGAATACTTATTTTTAAATTACAAGAAAATGAATCATAGATAACAAATTATGCGAACTACTCTCAATATTATCTAGAATAGGAAATTTTTTCAATTCCAATGATATGAATGAATAAAAAGAGTTCATTTTACATCACTTTACTCTTCTTTTCATTATTTTTCATAAACTGAAGACTCTCAAAGGAACTCTGAATGAAACAGTGAAATTGAGCAACTATTTTTGAATGAAAATAAGAGTGTTTTTGTAAGGTTTGGGAAATTCTATCTTGAAAATATAGTTGTGGGAGTTAAAAACAAATTTCTAGTTTTATGTTGAAATATATGGTGTTACTTCATTGCCATTGAAATAACTTGCTAATATAGTTATTTTATATAAAAATGGCTTTATTAAATCATTTTAATAGTTGCTTGGCCCTATAGCGTCCAGCGGCTCACTCGAGGAACAATATCTTGTTCCTTATTATTTCGAATTACTTTTACACGTAATTACATACAGACTCTCCACTCTGAAACGAAAAATTTGGTACACAAAGTTATTTGATCTGATAAAAAATATGCATCAGCATTTAGGCAATGGCAGTTATGACACTTGGTTATTGACTTTTGAAAAGCATAAATGATGACATTTAATATGATGTAATAATTCCAAATCTTAGCGTAATCCAATAATGTCACATCATAAAGTGATGTAATAATTCCAAATCTTAGTGTGTCGCAATAATATCACATTTTAGCCTGTTTTACCAATATCAAATCTTAACGTAATGTAATAATGTCACATCATGACGTGATGTAATAATATCACATCTTAACGTGATGTAATAATATCACATCTTAACGTGATGTAATAATATCACATCTTAACGTAATCTAATAATATTATATCTTACCGTGATTCAATAATAAGGGAGAACCGGGAGAATTCGGACAGTTATTGTTAAAAACTCAATAATTCATACACCAATTCGAATTTACTATTAAATTATTTAAGTGGGTAGAAAAGGCATTTTTCTTCAATTTTCATTGAGACTGCTTCACAGTTCAAACATTCATTCGAAAGTTATAAGACCATATGTAAGAGGGAATAACTCCAGGGAAATATAAGTCACGTTACGATGTGATATCATTACGTCACGTTATGATATGATATTTTTACAACACGCTAATATGAGGTATTATTACATCACGATAAGATCTGATATTATTACAACACGCTAAGATTAGATATCATTACATCACGTTATGGTGTGATATTATTATACATATTAATACAACACGTAAGGAAGTTGTATCTGCAGCAGAAAATCAAAAAATTAGCGCTTAAAGAAAATGTTATTCAGCCTTTACATAATCAAATAAATTAGTAGCCAACGAATTCTATAAGAAAAAAAATCATACAGCATCTTAAAAAATAATTGCTTCGGGTGTAGGTCATGAGCCTCCCCCCGGTCAAGAGCCCCCCTAGGTCATAAGCCCCCCCCCCGGTCAAGAACCCCATCCCCCGGTCACGAGCCTCCCTGTTTTTAAATCCTTATTTACCTATATTATTTAATCCTTATTGACACTTATGTAGTTCATTACTGATTAAACATAAATATATGTATATCAGGGGGCGTGCCACCCCCCGAACCCCCCTGCCAGGTCATTAAACAATCATGAAGTGTGCAGTACAACAAACTAGCGGATACAACAAACTACATTAGCAAATCTCAGTTATTTCTATTTAAGTAGTTCTTCATTTGTTTAACTAGGTAAATAAGGATTAAAAAAACAGGGAGGGGGGCTCGTGACCGGAGGGGCTTATGGCCTAGGGGGGCTCATGACAAGGGGGGGCTCTTGACCGTACCCCAATTGCTTCACATAGAAGCGAAGCATTCCAATTGCGTCAAAAAACGATATATAAAACAAGTTCACGATGAAAACAGTAGCCTAGTACTTTCCGTGAGGGTTCTTATCCAACACGATCAGTATTGTTTGAATCTGTCTCTTCCTCTTTTCTTTTCTTCATTCTTGGGACTCCTTACAAACTTCCATCTGTTGGTGGGACCTCTGAAATGTACACATGGAAATGTAACGTGAACACAATGTTGAAATTTTAAAATAGATTGTTATAAAATACAGAGTATGTTTGCACTGACGTCAGCCAGCACTCTGACCCAACTTCTAGCCAATCAGCGTCTAAGACAATATGATACCTATATAGCTTCATACTCGCTTGGTATACCTAGTTATGACTATTCTCCGAATAGAAGGTAGATTATATTCAAAATACTAAATTGATTCCGATTGAACCACATATGCGATCTTGTAAACTTAATCAATAATAAAGTAATTAGTTCTCTGATCCCTAATCAGTAGAGAATATTTATATTTTTTAATGACTTCACACGTAAAGACTAAAGATTATCCTTCTGTGAATTTCAAGGGGGGGGGGGGTTGTTCGTTTATTATTGTTTGGTGTGACGTATGCTACTGATCGCTTCTGATAGGTTGTTATTATTTTTGCATGTGCCCTATCAAGTTGAGCGTCTATCTTATATTGTCTTTGATAATATCTTAATTTTTCACAAGAGCCATGAACAAACATCATAACTTTGGAATACAATAAAAATAATTCAGATCAAACATCAGTTTACAGCTTTTACAAAATAAAAGTTGCAACACCGACTAAAGAAGATTTCGACAACAGATTTCCACCATAGCATTCTTTTAAGAACCTCGCAGAAGAGAAACATGCTTCATCCTTTGAGGCTAGGTTGTGTGATTCATATGTTTAGCCACATTGTGAGATATAGAAGGATCTACCACTTTAGTATAAACATTAGAGGAGTAGACCAATCTCATATGAGAGACATCTGACCAATAGCGTTGCAGAAGAGACCGGTGGTGCATGACGTCATTTGCGGGAAAATTTACTACTGTTTACTATGTAGTATTGATATTTTAACTAAATATATATTATTACATTTATTGACATCTTTATGAACGTATAATGCAAATTGAATAATTTGATAAGATAACACTAGGGTTGTGACAAATGCGTTTTATACAGGGTGACCGACACTTTTATTGCCAAACATTAACATAAGGTTGCATTCATCGAAATGAACACTTTTTATTCTTTGAAGGTATGGTCTAAAATGCTTAGATAAAAAGTTTCAAGGTTAGGAAAGTAGTATCTGTACCATTTATTATTATTAGTTAACATTATTTTTTTTAATGTACATGTTTACAGAATGTGTTCAATTTGCCGCCCATTTGTTGCGATGCAAGCGTTCAAACGTTTTTCCCGCAAGGATTCGTGAAACTCCTGGTGTATTTGCTCGCGTCCGCCAATCATTGGACAAACGTTTGAACGGCTGCATCGCAACATATGAGAAGCAGTTTGAACACATTTTGCAAACATGTAACCTAATTTAAGATTAAGTTTCTTGTGCTCCTAATAATAACTGTTAAAAATGTTTTGTTTCCTATCGCAACATTGAAAAAGTGACCTTAACTAATAATAATAAATGTTACAGATACTACTTTCCTAACCTTGTAACTCTTTAAGTAAGCATTTTAGACCATACCTTCATAGAATAAAAAGTGTTTATTTCGACGAATGCAACCTTCTGGTTAAAGTTTGGCAACAAAAGTGTCGGACACCCTTATATCTTACGAAAATATATGATTTCAAACGAATATTGTCATGACCCTAATAAAAAAATGGTTTAAGAGAAACCTCAACTTGGTTTTGAATTCAAAATCTTTGTGAATTGCCATCTTGATTCTTGAGAAATCGTATCCGGAGACATAGCAATTTTTGATAAGGGTTGTTGATTCAGCCATATTAGAGAGTTGCTGATTACAACAAATTTCTATCCAATCTTTGTAATCATGTCTCCTGAAATTGTTTTAAAAAAATTAGAACTATTTTTTGATGTATTCTTACTATCTTTAAACATTTATTAACCTTCCTATCACGCGCGTTTGCCATTTTTATTTGTTTGTCTACAGTTTTCATAATTACGTGACTGTGGGAGTCGCTGATTGGTTCAAGATTGCTGACATCACGCACCATCCACTTGAAAAATAATAACCCACAACTGGTCTACTCCCTAATCTTTAAATCATTTAAGGTATCATGTGACAGAAGCAGGTGGCTAACCTAGCCGTTGCCAGCCGTTACAATCGTGTTATCTTCTCAGTGTTGTTTAAGACACGAGGGTGAGTGCACGCGTATGTGCCTATCTCAGACCTGACTGAGTAAATTGAGTAACGGATCCCCGTCCAGACGGTCAAATTTTTTTTAGAGAAGTGACAAACTTATCGTCAGTTTTCAAGGAGTGTCTACACGGTCAAATTTTCTCGCCAAAAGTTTGAGGTTCACTGGCGTCAGTTTCGTCAAAATTAATGTTATATATCGTGAAAATAAAAATTATATAACTTGGTATGTATATCTTTTAAATTTAGAACAGTAAGAAACCAGAAAAAATAATTTGATTTTAATGACAAAATATAGTCTTGAAAAGGATAGTCAAAAATAGATCATAGAAAACAATTCACAACGTAACCTACCGATAACTTAGATCTAATACATTCTAATACAATCAAGTATTAAAGAGTCTGTCGTCAGCCAGTTTTAAAAAATTGAGGTTTTTGTAGGTGTACCTAGCTGTAATAAACTAAAATGACGCGCAAATAAAAAAATATTTTTGCCGGAAAGTCAGTGTGTACTTCAAACTTTATCGTCATCAAATAGTTTGACAAACTTTTTGATGACGATATCCAACATGTTGGAATCACAAAACTGATGAAAAGTTTGACGGTTTGCTGACGCTAGGAAGTTATCGTCATTTAGTTTGTCACTTCTCTGAAAAAATTGACAGTCTGGACGGGGCTTAACACATTATTCTTCAAAATACTTTAGGTATCTGATCATTTTGCTCAATAATTTTCTCATTTTTGGACTTTAACTGATGTAAGAAGATTAATTGATGAATATTTAGGCAACAGATGCAATGTTAATGACGAATAAGCGTTTGGTGGAGCGCGTACTAGATGCGTGCACTCTTCCTCGTTTCTCAAACGTTACTGAACTTCCTAGGCCGTGTGCGAATGCTCACTGAACTGTCAGTCTGTCGCTAGGGTGACGTCATATGTGTGCTGTGACGTCACCACATGACACAGCGGAACAACAACAAGACGCCAAAGCTGTTTTGACTGAAGCGAAGAGAGACAAGGAAGCTCGCTTGACTAATTGCTAACAACAAGGTGTTAACACGATGGTTTGCTTATACCTTGTTGGTTAGCCGTTACACCGCTTCCTTCTACTAGTACTTCCATGGACAGAAGCCACTAGCCCTGGCATGTGCACTCATTAGTGCACAGGCCTCACACAGTCTACCAATTACTTTCCAGTGAATGTTGTGAAAAAAAATGGACATCAGATTCTATTAGTAATTTTGATCTCACAAAATTTCTGTAAGTGTCCATATGATAGATCATTTGACCAGTAAAAGCAATTTTAGCTTGTCCATGCGTACCAAGGGTTTTATGGTACAAAATGGACATCATATGTTCGGTAGACGATAGACCCAGTTTCACGACAATGATATTTTTTCTTAGCATCATAGTCATTCATTTATCGTGAACTCAGCGAGAACACCCGCAGGATTAGCATTCCTCCAATTGAGTGTGAATAAAAGATAATTTCGTATAATGATGAATGACCTCTGGTTTAAGATAAAATCTGGAGATCTGCATTCAGACAGGAGGATAAATGCTCTCCTGTACTCATCAAACGAGGCTCTATACTTCTTCATATTTTCTGTAGTTAATAAGACTTCAGTTTGTCTTATTCTTTTTTTCGCCGTTTCGACTCCAATTTGATTTTTAAAGCTCTTGATCCAGTTTGGGAAGTCCGTGTACATTGACTGGGCGTAATTCCTCTGTTCACTATTCGAGTATTTATTTTCTCTTACATCTTTACAAATAAAAGACAAACTTTTTGAAGGCAACCATATAAGTCCTAGAAATGTGACCAATCCAGGAGTTATCATTTTTTTAACATAAAACATGCGCCACATTGTGCCGTCACATAGAGGGCAACAGTGTGTTTTCGCATTCATTTGCCGACAAATCCTCTTTATCATATTTGAATTATGAACAGACGTTACTTTCTTATTCCCCCCCCCCTCCTCCCCTTGAGATCCTTGTTGCCAAAGTTCAAAATGATTGATCATGCGTTCCAGACAAGCAGGTAGAACATAATCATCATTTCGAGCCTCTAGTGGCTCTACAAAAGCTTCTATCATGAACTCTTTTAGGATGCCTTCAACAGTATCTCTGACTGGAGGTTCAGGTGAGCTGCTGTCTTCCAGCTAACAACTGAAAAATAAGTATATGGTAAAATTGGACCAATTATAGTTTAATAATACATAGTTTAAATTCAGTTCACGTTATTTTTATCTTAATGATGAGGGAATTTCAGTTGATTTGTATTTACTGAAGACGTCCTTTCCAAATTTAATAGTCTAATCAAGTTCTGTCTCGAAGTATCGATTTTAATTCAGTTGGTTCATTTGGAGATCTAACGTATTTTTCAGATAAAGAAGCCATATTGCTGAATTCAAGATAAAATTAAATACAAGAAGAGTCAGAAAAGAAAACCACTACGTTATTGCAGTCAATGACTCACTTACCCAGGAATGTAAAGAAAAGGGGACACAACCACCGGTAGCTGCACTCACGGATGGAAGAGGAAAATGAAGATGTTATAGCAAATGAAGCCTACAACTAACGATCCTATCTAACACACATATCTCAAGAGTATAACCCAAGCAGTCTTCTATTACTAAAATAGCATTAAAAATGGTTAAAGACAATCCAAACTACATCGGTTCGGGACAAAAGTGATGTCACTCCCTTTTACTCGTATTTTAAAATCAATTGTTACCTTGACTGGATTTTCAGGTTCTTTAGAAGAACTTCCGTAGAAAGATCCTGGTGGAGAAGCTTCCGTGTTCAAGTAACTCTTGTGGCATCTTCTCATGTGACTGCGTAGATTGAATTTTGTGCATCACACAAATTACAATTCACTCTAGCAACTTTTCATTTTTTTGGTCCTTTAATTTTTCGCTGATTTGTAACTATTTCGTCCAACTGCTTCGTCCACTTTACTTTCTTTTTATGTGGTTTGGAAGATTTACCTTCATCAAACCACATTCGGGACATCTTTTCAACCTTCTCTTGAATTGGTTCTTTACAGGAATGGTTTCGGCTGTCTCTTCAATGTTTTCAAGCTAATTCATTACGAGAAAAAATAGAGTTAGTAACTTAGTAGCTAAATTTAGATACCAAACAGTCTTCTCTGCTAATATGATAAAAAATAACAATGTTGGTATCATTTTTTTGGAGTAGCTGATCAAAAGAAAATTTATCTCAATTGAAAAAAAATAGCTATCTACTATATATTTCATACTTAACAAAGGTAATATTGATAATTGTTATGATTCATTTGTACAGGATACTAAGAGTAACAAGTACTAACGGTAAGTGGATAATAATACTAAATCTAAATAGCTAGCTAAAATTTGAGGATATAACTTACCATATCCTTTGCATCTGCAACTGCACAAGCTATTGAACCATGTCATCTTGAGGATGAATTTTGGTATATAATACTGTACCCCATTGTACTGTAAATAATCATTCTTTGATTATTAATGTATATCAAATCAGGGCTGGGGAGCTGGTTATAATTGAGCTGTCTAGTCACTATTTAAAACTTGAAGCTCCGACTCCTGCTCCAGCTCCACAAATATCAATTTAATTTAATTTTAACATTGAAAAAGTAAATTTTCAGATTCATCCAAAAAACGAATTGAAAGAATATTAAAAATTTACAGTATTAGTTAAATTAATCAGTCACTCTTCAATTAATGAAAATGTTTATCAATTTTGTGCTTTTATTTAAGAGTATTTGTTCAATTTTCTTTTAAATTGCCGGAGCCTGGAGCTATTTGAAATGTTAGAACTCCGCTCCGCCATTTGCACATTCAGCTAGGCTCCAGCTCCTGCTCCAGAGGCGCCAAAATTGGCTAGCTCCGGCTCCAAGCTCCGGAGCCAGCTCATCAGCCCTGTATAATCAAATGTTTTAATAGATTCTTATAATGATGCGTTCAGTGGCAAATGGGTGAATTAAACATGGAGTAAAATTGACAGACAGAAGTAATTGATTGTGTTTATAAAATGCTGAATACAACTAATAGGAAAATACTCGAACGATAATGGAACAGTAATGATATTGTCATGAAGAATATAAATCAATATGAAGTTAGAAATATAGTCACTTATACTAGCAACTATGATACAAATCTAATTATCTACTTAACTATTTCTCTCAACATCTGAAGCTACACAATTGTATTACATATATACTTCTCCCATGAATTTTGTAACAAAAATACCTATAGCTAATCCACTCTTTCAACAATGAACGCGTCATGAAATTACATATTTCAACCCACGATTTTATAGGTTCAAAAGCTCACATTATGCTAATTGACGACTCATAGTCATAGCTAGTTTTACCTCAAAAATACTGTGAGTTGATTTAGCACTAGAGGTCGCTGCTTCTGGAGAGAATTCATAGTTTGACGTTGTTAACTCTTCATAAACACTGTGTATTCACACTTATCCTTCGCTGGAGGGGATTTCCACTCGTTGTCAGCCCTATATAAGAAGTTAGCATCTAGCTAACGTGTTCTTAGTTAATAGTTCCTTGGCTTAGTTCTCAGTTCAGAGCTTAGCTCCGCCCAGGCGGCTAACATTTTGTTCAAATGTGTCTGTAGTCCAGTCCACTGCTAATACATGCATATTCATGGACTACCAGTATATAGAATGTAGTAGTGACAATTGAGAGTGTTAGTGTACGTGACGTCATCACAGCAACACTTTAAAATTGAATTTAAGGCATTCGAAGTGTTTTATTATAAAAAATGTTTATTTATTGCCAATATAAGAAAAGAGTAATGGTATATTCAGTTATTCAAACTACTTGACCCTAATTTTCGATAAAGTCTGTTGCCTTAATGACGTCACGATAACAAATGACTCTACTGTCATTACTAGGTATATAGCAGTGGACCGAAAAACAGACATAATGTAGGTGAGAGACGTTGTTATAGTTCCAGTACTATAACTTCCTTGGCTCCGCCTAAAGGGTGTACAGAAATCCAACTCTTAGAATGAATTCTTGCTTTACCAAGTTACTGATCAACTGGATCATTATAATTTTAAATAATTATTTATTTAATTAAAAGGTTTATTCTACATTTCTTCAAAAACAGGGATTTTTAAAGAATTTGATAAACTATAGAACTTTATATTTAAAAGATAAGCAATTAACAACTTTCATAATATTTTAGGCAAGTTCAAATATTTAAATAGACTGGGTGAATCTAAGAGTGAGAAGACTAATCTGAGATGCCCAAAGACAGCAGAACAGAAGCGATTCAGCTGCCACCAGTCACTGCAAAGATAAAGAAATTGGTTACTTTAGGAGGAACTGAAAAACGGAAAGAATTATTTCGAATCATGTTCCACCTTAAAGATTATTATATCTTCCACTCTACAGCCCGTTCTCATAAGAAGTTCAGCGACAAGTGAAAACAGCGAACTGACCTAAGAGAAAAAAAAATAGCCACTAAAATAAACGTTGCTTTCAACAAGAATAAATTTTATTATTTACTAATTTTTAATATAGCAATAATTTTAGAAATATTAGGAATATCAAATCAGCGTCAATTTTTTAAATTTAAAAAAACTTTTTTCCAAGGAACGGAAACTTGTTTTGGTTTCTATATTGATTTTATTTAAAACAATTATTGAATAAAATTTACACAATGAAATAAAGGTAACGACGTTTCGTCTTCCTACTGTAGACATTTTCAAGTAAACCTGTAAATATAATTGTGCTGTGCATAATTATTTTTCTATTTTTTCTCAGAGAAATTTTCGAACCAGTGGGCCAAATTATTCGGCAACACTGCATTCCTCAACTAAAGATTCATTTAGTTTCCGAATCCTGTGAATGTAGGTTGTGCGTTTTCTTGATCACCTAGTGGTGCCTGATAATTTATTAGATTTGGAAATTTGTTATTCTTTAAGTTAGTATATATTAGGAAGATTAAAAATAGTAGTAGTTTTCAAACCTTTTTATTTTTGTATTTATGTTTAAATAGCTTAGCCTAAGAAGACTTTAAAATTTAACTATTTAAACCTTGCGCAAAATTTAGTATTTCGTAAATCCTAGTTTCATTCCATTTCATTCAAGTTCTTATCTATTAGATTTAGTTTAAATTTACTATCGTACTTCTTTATTTTCCATGTTTCTATTTATCTGGTAGTCTTCCTCTATGAAGTCCCTTGTAATTTCCTAGTTCCTTTTTATTAATTAATTATTATCATCACTCCTTATTTACATTATTTTGTCCACTTTAATCTAGTATTTTGAATTAGTTCATATCAAAATTTAGCCATTAATTGATTATTATATTTAACGTGCATTTTCGGGCACCACAAGGTTTAGGATTTGTATTATTTTCTCTATCTAATAGAGAGCCGTTATCGTTAATATTTATTTTCCTATGCTTGTTTACAGTCATACAATTTTTGTTCCATACAAATTGCTCTACATTGAAAATTTAAATATTTAAGTTTGGTCTATCCACAATTATAATGTAAGTAAAATGCTGTGCTAGTTATTAAAACAGTTAAAAATCTTGATTAAACTACCTCATTAAAATAGTGTTAAAAAGTTCTTTTAAAATCTTGTAATAGGTATTGATTGAAATATGATTTATAGTTATTAAATACTTGTGCATTTAATACAATTTAATGTTTGAAACTGTAATAGATTTATATAGCTGATTTTTTGTAACCTTGTATTACAGTTACGGGCACGGAGTAAACACCTGAAGAATCGAAAACTTTTTCTTCCCCGTTGAATTATTAGTGGCTCTAGAACCACATGAAATCCTCTGATTATTGCAAAAATTAATAGTTCAGAACAATAATGATGAAAAAATAAAATATTAATAATAAATTGAAAAACACGGAAAGTAATATGTATGCACACAGTAGAGAGACTGCCATGTGAATAGTGCCTAAGAAATATAATGAATTAGTTTATAGAGAAAAGAAAATAAGAAGAGATATAGGAAAGTAGTTTATATGGAATGTATATGAAATAAACAGTTCGATAGTGTGACCTGCCTAAGGTAACGATAGAGTTACCATTGTCTGTGGCTGACACAAGAAGACACTGCTCTACCTATTAAGGTCTAATTATGATAGGCTATACTGAGACCTAAAGAATTAATAAAAATAGTAGTAACGTAAATATCCTACTGCAAATGTTCCAAGTGCCTACATTATTCTAGGTAAAAGGACCTAAGATCAAAAGATTTTATTATAATGCACCTGAGATCTATAAATTTATGATAAGTGTTATTGTGAACTAATTACTTTAAATAAACATGTCATTCGGTAAACAGTTACAAGAAAAACTAAATTTGAATATAATCGTATTAAGAAAATCAGTACCTGCATAAAGATAATTTAAAAAAATAGATTTAATCACTAATAATATATCATAAATAGGAAAATCACGTGTAATTTTTATTTCAAACAGTACTGAGGTATAATGAGCTTAAAGCAAATATGATTTAAAATATAATATTCTAAATAAATCGGTCTCTGATCTATTTCTTCAAAATAAATAAACTTTGGCACTAATATTTTTATACCTATTGTGATTGAGATCGAAATGTTTTAAGAAAAGACGAATCTATCTATAAAATACTTAAATAAACCGTTTTTCGGAAGTATTTTCTTAGGTAAATTATTATATCGCAAAATAAATCAAGATAAAACAGTCTGGCTCCTAAAATTTTAAGATATAATGTATTTTAGTCAGGTAGTATTATCGAAACTAGGTCTGGCATCGAAATTATTAATATAAAAGATGTTTCAAACTAAAATATTAAGATAAATATATTTTCAAACTAATACTCATAAGATAAATGAGCTAATCGTCAAATGATTTAAAAATAATGTTACCCTGCTATAATTTTCGAAAATAAATGTCCATTGGGTATAATATCTTAGCAAAAGTCGTACCTAGGTCTTTGATATCTGTGCAAATAGTCCGGCCATATAATTGAAATAACACAAACTAGCCTAGAGCCTACCCGGCCTGGGGACTAATGCTCTTTGGAACTAATATTAGCTCCACCCACCACCCTCCCCCTCCCTCTCCCACACACAAAGGGGCGGGCCACTGACAACTCATTCATCATCCATGCTCATGATGCTCGCAGTGCCTCTCAGTTCAGACAGAGACGTGGTGAGGGGTGCAACTATTTTTTTTGCGCTCCAAATCGCTTGGTTTCTGTCTGAAATATTTGCCATGTAATATGAGTTTAAACAGAGCGAATGCATACTATGAATCTACTTCCCTCAGATAAAAAATATATATTCAGCAATTCTTCTTAATATTTGAAGTGAGAAATACAGGTAGACAACATTTTGATTACACAAATAAAGAGTTATTAGTAGAGCCCGGTTCCCTAGTTCTAACGAAAGTAGTCGAAATAGCGCTTTAAAAAAGTTTGTATAGCTCTAAAAAAGAGTTTTAAAGTCGGTGAAAAAGTCCTCATAATAGCTGAGTGTGTCCTAAAATTATTGCATTTCCTTTCTTTTATCCACATTATAGAAACTTTTAGAAGAAAATTCCACAATAACTATGCCTTTCTTTTTAATTTGTTAATAGCTGATTTAAAATTATTATTCACAGAACTAACGCAACAATTAATGGCAAATGTGTACTTATAATATCGTATATATAAGACTATGAGTTTAATGATTAGTAAATAATATCCATGTTTCTCAATTTATACGTAGCTTTTATTTTACAAGAAACTAACAAGAAGAAAAAAACTAAACTAAATTTATCCAAAACTATGTTGTCTAAGTCACAACCAACTAAGAGTAACAAAGACACTCACATAGAACAGCACAAACCAAATGCAAAAACAGTAACATTAATTCTTAATATAATGACTTGATAACTTTTTTAATTAATGAAACAATAATTAAACTTCATTGCGAGAAATTACCAACATCTCAATGACATTTACAGCTGTTATGCTTAGTCTCTTGTCGCTTAAAATCATTTTTAATTTTGAAAAGCTTATTTCAACTTTAAAAGTTTCGGGTTGTTTCACTTTGGGTTGTTTTGGTTTTTACAACTTGAGCACTCAATTAACTATCACGTTCATAAATGAGTGTGTTCAAAGTAACTTCTTTACGGAAAGAGCGAAATTTACCGGTCACAATATATAAATAGGTACCATATATTTATTTTATTGGGCATATCTTCATTCTTCACGTATCATTCTATTTATTATTTAAGAAAACTATATAATATTATACTGTATCGAGTAGTGGTTTATTCATTGTTCAATTCAGTTTAATTTACCAATAATTATGTTCGTACGTTTTCTATGGAATATTCCTATAGAAAATGTGAATGAAATGGCATACTAATTTAAATGTCTCTTGCATGTATAATTTATCAATTATATAATAATCTGTTACAAATATATTTCGCACGTAAAGGATGGTTTATCACAGTTTTTATAGTCGTTTATACCATAATTACTAGTTCTATCTTTTAATTTCTAGTCAAAATAGCGTTTATGCTATAAACGCTACAAAAATTTATTTCTATGGTCAAAATAGCGTTTATAGCATAAGAACTGGAAATCCGGGCTCTAGTTATTACCTTCGCAGAATGCGGAAAGGATATATTTTACACGGCATTTGTCATCTTGTTATTCGCTTAACTGAAAAAGTATTCCACCAAATTTACTGAAATTTAACTGGACCATTGGTCATTGCGCATGAACCATCTGGTAGAATTTTGGAAGTGATCCGGTGAAGGTCATTTATAACTTATAAAGTATTTAACCACATTGCATGAAACTTGGTGGGACGATTGGTCAATGTAAGGGAACCATTTGGTTATATTTTGGGAGAGATCGGGTCAATGATTAATGCCATTTATAACTCATAAATTATTTAACCAAAATGACTGAAACTTAGTGGGACGATCAGTTAATGTCCAGAAACCATTTGATAGAATGTTGGAAGTGATTTGGTCAAAGTCATTTATCACTCAATAACTCAAAAAGTAATCAACCATATTAAATGGAACTTGGTGGGACGATTGGTTATTATCCACGAATCAGTTTATTAAATAATTGTAAACGAACGGGTGAAATCTTTAGGTCAAGTCATTTATAAGCGGGGGCAATAGTATGCGTTCTACCGAATGCACGTAATCTAGTTGGAAATGGTAATACGATTGATGTATGGCTCACGTTATTATATAATTGTAACTCCTCAAACATTTCATTTTGTACGAGTTACACTAATGAAATGGCCCCCTAGTCACAACGGTCTGTCGATTCGATGGAACAATCCATCGATTCGACATCCAAGGCAATCGAATCGATATACGTTGTTTATAGGGGGTTATGATAAGATATATTAACTCTTTCAGACCCACACTTTTCAGAGAAATAAATGTCATATATGCTCAAAGAATTATGACTATACCTAACCATTTATGTAGGTGGTTCAAAATTTGAGCTGCCAAACTTTATTTTTAAAGGTGGTACATTTTCTGTTCCACTGAGCATTAAACATAACCTTTATGGTGGTAAGGAATATTTACCCACCAGTTTTGAAAGAGTTTTTAGGTGGTATACTTTCTGTACCATCTTGCATTAATTGTAACCATAAGTGTGGTACAAAATATGTACCACCAGACTCGAAAAGAGTTGAAATTATGAAAGCTTTGATATAATAGTGTACAGTAAGTAGTCTGTCAGTAGAGAATGAAATAAACTATTAAAATCCAACCTTAGTTGAATATAAGTTACTTTATGTAATTAGTTTGATTCTTTGATTTATATAATTGTACTGCATTGAACAAACAGTAATTTTATGCACCGAAAAATATAGTTGGCAGCAAGATAAGTTTCGAGTTATCGGACGGTTTCACATTTTCGAGTAAAAAATATGAAACTATTAGATAACGTTTAATTTACTGATGTTCATGGTACCTACCTGTAGCCTTGCAGGTATATAAATCAAATTACCAAACTAATTACCTACCTGTACTGAATTAGAGTTAATCTCATGTTAATATAAAATATTGTCAATTCATTGGCCTGTTTTAACGTTTATCTTTTCAATATACGCAATGCTGAACCTTCGTAACATTTTATTTCAATCTAACTCATAGAAAATGAAATGTTTAATCAAGGAGTTACAATTCAAATAAAACTTGAGTCGCAAATCGCTCTTATTACCTACCATTTTGTAATAAGAGCGGGGTGTAATAAAAACCGGACTAGTCAGTGGCCCAGTAGATAACAAAGTACAGGCATGCCTCGCTTTAAGCATAACTCACTTTAATAAAAGTGGTACGTACTTATTTAGAGTCCTATTTCAAAATAAGAACTGTTCATAGACATAGAACTCGGAGACAATTTTTTGTGATAATTTCACGGTAACTAAAAAACATCAAAATTATAATCCATATGAGGTTATTTGAAGCAATTGGTTCAGAAATTCAACATGTCCCATTTTAGGATAAGTTCCGTGTTATATTCGTAATACTCTAATAACTCTTAACAAATTTTCTTTCTACAACTCATAAAAAAGGAGATATGTAATCAAGGAGTGACCATTATAAATTTTTGTTACTTTTAATTGCTTTAGTTACCGCTTGGTAACTAAACTGAGTCGTAATTGGGTAACTAAAGCCTGTAGTTTCTATCTTTTACCATAATTACAAAGGTAAAAGTAAATTGAACTGTAAATTACTCTGAGTTCAGGATCTATTACTCACATTAAGAAAATATCAAATATGTATATTGATAAGGGTTTAACATCTGCTTCGAAAAAAAATGCCATATCACTGACCGTAATTACGTACAAGAGACTGTAAGAAGCAGTCAAAAATGAAATTTACCTACCACCGTCGGTGACAAAGCTCGTGGATGCTGAAGAGCTACTCCGTGAATGCAGTCACTTGCCAAGGAATGTGACGAAAAGGGGCACAAGCACCGGTGGTTGCACTCACGGATGGAAGAGGAAAATGAAGCTTACGAGGCTGCCTTACACAAAATCCAAGACCTCGTAGTTGAAGAGCATAAAGTGGTGTTTACACTATCAGTTTTGACTGTGGAGGTGAGTGTAAATCTTATCATTCCCTCTCTCCCCACCACAAAAGTTGCTCCCTTTATCTCGTCCACGCTATGGAATCTATCAATGTTAGCCATAGGTTGCCGAGTTGAGTGATAATCAGTCACACACCACATATCGAGGATGAAAGGTAGTGTGCGATAGTATTCATAATTTTATTAATTTATTTAGATACTTTCATATTTTAAATATGATGAACCAATGTGTATCAATTTATTAGTGATAGTTTTTATTTTTGAACATAATACAAAACTGAAAAATTTATCGCAAGAGATCTTAGGGGATAAATGGAATTGATTTTTTTAATTTAAATAAAATAGGATTAACGAGAAACATTTCACAATAATTTCTCAGTTAATATATAATAATGTAACTGGAACGCATTGAATTGTTTTTAATTATTGATATTGTAATCGAACTTTAAGATGAACATTAATAATCAAGATCATTTTCAATTTACATAAGCTATTTCATTAAGTTAAATTGTGATAACTAAATGAATTTGCTGTAGTGTAATTTAATTATAAACAATATTAACAAATATACAACATTAAAAATATTAAATATATAATATAAAGCTAATAATAATAATAAAGGTTTCTCTAGTGACTAAAGCCAATGTGTGTCGTTCAGCAACACTGACTAACTGTTTATAGTCTGAACGTCAGTCACTGAAACTACAGGGATGGAGTGTGAGTGAAGAGGTGTGATTGACACTCACCTCCACAGTCAAAATTGATAGTGTAAACGCCGCTTAACCCTCTAAAACTGCAAGTAGCGTTACAAAACCAATAAGCATAGTAAAAATAAAAACATTTGTGAGCCATCCCATTCTTTTCCATTCACCAAAGATTAGTTTCACGAAATAGCCCCTTGTGGCAATAAAATTGAATAAAATATTAACTATCAAAATATTAACTATCAAACTATCAAATGAACAAGTGGAAATACAACAGGAAAATTAAGTAAGATGTATATTTTCAATTAGCTTAGTACATTCACAAGATATATGATTATTAAATGAAGTCAATTGAAAAATCTTGCTAAAAAGGAGTAGCTATCAAAACTAATAACAAGTGATTATTTGCTTTATTAATTTGAGTAAATTTATAATAAGTGGAATTAGAGACTAATGAGGATGAATGCCCTTTTTCATTTCAAAATTGAAAATAATAAAACAAAGTGATTATTTGTTGTACTGATTAAATAAATTATAACAAATAACAACTTTTAGTCTGTTTTAAGACATTCATAGCATCATGCACCATGTATGGTACACAGCTAACTCGCTCAACGTGCAGCATATACCACTACTGGTATTAATTTCCTAAAACTTTTAAAAATCGGATTTTTCTGCATAATATATTGAATATGTTGGAGAAGTAAAGGATAATAATTGGAAAATACAACTCGAATAAATAGCTAAACACTATAAAAATCTTCCAACTGCTAAGATATTGGCTGGTGTCTGCTCTATTGTGCAACTTTATTAGTTTTTTTTGCCAAAGCATGGTACACCAAGTAGCAGAAAGTGGCCACCCTCTGAGCTTTTCTGTTTACCATTTTAATTTATAACAACCTGTTTGTGACAGAATTGGCATTTTATTTATTTTGGACTAGTGTACTTCAATAAAGGTATGTTTAGAGTGTATTCCTCTAACCATAGTAAGGTTAGAACCTGGTTGATTTAATTTACTTTAGTAGGGGTTTGACGTGTGCTTCGTGACTAAAGGCCATATTTGAGACAACTTAAGGAATTTAAAACAAGGGACTGCAGAACCAGTCAGAAAGAAAAGTGGTTCCATGAACAAAGTCAACTACCACCGTCGGTGACAATCCTCATGGATGTAGGAAAGCTACTACGTGGTTGCAGTCACTTACCAAAGGATGTGACGAAATGGGACACAAGCACCGGTGGTTACATTCACGAATGGCAGAGGACATTCCATGACAAGTAGTCCAAAAAATATGATATTTAACTCAACACCCCACCCCCTCAGATTTGTATGAAAGTTAGTACTATGTGTGCTTGTGCCCAAGAAACTCTACTTTTGAGATTCTCAGCTCTCTAGCTCTTACATTTGTCAAAAGTTATAAACCTTTTAAACTTTTGTAATAAGGGGCATAATGCCTTGTCATCACGATTTTTAAAAGGTCATAACTTTCTTATTATTAGTTCTAGAAGAAAAAGTTTGAAATGATTTTGTTCAGAATCTTCCTGGGTGTACACAATCATATGTATTTTAACTTTTTTGATGAAAAAGGGCATTTACCCTCTTTGACCTTGAACTTTGCCCTCAAAAGTCCCACCTAAAAAAAATGTAGATTGAATACTTGACTATATTTTTATTTTATTTTAGTAGGGGTTTGACGTCGAGCTTCAGTCATATCGTACTATTTCGCTGACATCAAAAGGAACAAGGGACTAGAAGAAGAAGTCAGAAAGGAAAGTTGCTTTATGAACAAAGTCACTTACCACCGTCGGTGACGAGCTCATGGATGCAGAAAAGCTACTCCGTGAATGCAGTCAGTTACTAAGGAATGTGACGAAAAGGGACACAAGCACCGGTGCTGCACTCACGGATGCAAGAAGAAAATGAAGAGGTGATAGTAAATGAAGCCTACGAGCCTACCTAACACAAAAATCTAAGACCTCATAGTTGAAGAGCATAACCCTAGCGGTATCCTTTATAACTGCAAGTAACATTAAAAAAATGATAAACATGGTAAAAATGAAAAAAGACAATCCATTATCTAAATCACAAGAGTTCGGGGCCCAAGGGAAGCCACCCCATTTCTCTTCCATTCACCACAAACAGCTTCAGGATAGAGCCAATGGATGCAATACTTGACTATAGGCTGGAAAGTTAGTATTGATACTATTAATAAGGATTAGGGATAAATTTGAGTTCAAAAAGGTGCGTTACACAAAAAAATATAAAAGTAAAAGATAAATTATAATTTTGAAAAGTTAAATTAGAGTAGAGTTTCACAAATTATAAATTTACTAATATTAATAATTAGCTACCAAATATTAAATTTACTACTATTAACAAATATTTATTATTATTTACTATTGTTTATTAACATTTACTAATGTTTATTAAGTAATGTTTACTAATATTAATTAATATTTATGTAATAATATTTACTATTATATCAATAAATAACAGTAATAATCAATCAATAATAGCAACTTTAACTAATAATAGTAACTGTTAGTAAAGAAATTTGATAGAAGTAAATTAATATTTGGAAATTATTAATATTAGTAAATTTATGATTTGGGAAAATCTATTTCAAATTATTTTTCCAAAATTATAATTTATCATATACTTTTATATTTCTTTTTTGTCTAACGCACCTGTTTGAGCTCAAGTAAATCCCTTTTAAGAGTAAATATTGTTTTTCCAACCTATAGCCAAGAAGTCGATCTACATTATTTTGTTTAAATAATTTATTTTTGTCAGATGGGGTCTTTGAGGGCAAAGGTCAAGGTCAATGAGGGAAAATACTCTTTCATTTAAAAATTTGAAATAATAAATTTTTACAACTAGGAAGATTGCCAAGCTTAATCTGAACAAAAGTCCTGCCAACTTTTTGTTATATGACTAATAATAAGAAAGTTATGAAATGGAGTTTTTTCAGCACAAGTACCCATTGTATCAAGTTTCATGCAAATCTGAAAGAGTGTGATCTTGACCTTTAGACCACATGTCCTGGAATGCCATAAGAGGAAAATGAAGAGGTGATAGTAAATGAAGCCTACGAATCTACCTAACACAAAAATCTAAGACTTCGTACATGAAGAGCATAACACCAGCACTATCTTCATTTTCAAATAGTAGCATTAAAAAAATGATAAATATGGTCAAAATGGAAAAAAATTGCATAATCCCAGTAACAACAGTTCAGGGCCAAAGGAACGCCACCTCCATTCTCTTCCATTCACCACTGACAGCTTCAGGATAGAGCCCCTGGGGGCTATAAAGAGATTCCGGTTCCGTGAGTCTGTAAGTAATAAAAAAATTATTCATATACATTTAATTTATTTAAAGGTCCCCTCCACTCTATTTTTTTATCTCTATGCATTAGAACTAATGTTCTTGATAATAAAACTGCAACCCATTTCAAATTGGGTTCTATAGTTTTATTATATGTAATTTAAGATTTTTTTCGTTCTTTCTACTACACCTCTGAATTTCAAGCAAAGAAAAAGCCCCCCGGTTCGATAGGCTAACACGATCCGACAAAATCCAAACAATAACAAAGCTGATTGATAGATATCAATGCTACCGGTACCGTATTGTCACTAAGATGTTCTTTGTGTTAATCGAGTTACTTTGTAACAAACTAAAAAGGCTTGACAAAGACACCTGCCAACTTAATGAATGTTTTTTGATTAAATTGATTTAATTTCCATTTCAGCGTGATACCACAGCACTCCTATTAGGTATTCGTACATTAACTTAAAATGTACTATAATTTGGAGAATTGAGTCAATTGAGCTTTGGTCTAATATTATACTTTGTATCTATATGACTTTATTTTTGACCGATGTTCAATTTCCCATCATTCAGCATGCATTAGGGCTTAGGCTAATTCTTATGACCTATTATTTAACAACATATCATGCAGACACTGAGACACAGATGTAAAGTATAGTATGGACCAATTAAAGCTGAATCAAACTATGGTGCAATCCCTGCCTTGCTCAGATTTACTGTTATCTAACTTTAATATTATAGGTACATAGGCTCTAGCATAGCTAGGCCGGTCTTAGCGTATCCATAACCCGCCTTATCCGCGTAAGTTACGGTAGGTATTCTATTCTAAGATTCACTTTATCATAATAGTGTAGTTCTAAGACAATGGATCTATATAAAGAAATCAATTTCCTAATTAAGTATTTCTTACTAATCGTTTTCGTATATCATAACATTTTCCGATATTGAGAACTGTTAATTTTTATACACTTTCTATTTGAACGCAGATCTGTGATTTGAAATTTTTAATAGGTATGGGCTATGTATAGACGAACGAACATCCTACTCAAGTATACAGGGGGCTTTTTCTTGTAATGAAATTACGAATCTCAGAATGAGAAATAACAAAATGTGAATATTACTTATATAATTAATTGTGAACAGAATACTTGATCGATTTCAATTCTGTTTACTGCGATATGTTATATAACCTTAGCTCTACAAATTTAAAGCGATACCAGAATTTTTTTTATTTAGAGTGGAGAGGACCTTTAAGAAATAAAAAAAATTATAGGTATTTATATGAAATGAAAAATATTGAAGTTAATATAAAACAAGATGTGTACCTATTTACTATTTACATACATGATGTGCACTGGCAATAATTCAATCAAATAGCTATAACATGTGACACTATTGGTAGATGATGTACAGAATGAATAAAATTTTCGGATCTTGTAAAGATCATGCACCCCAGTATAACCTTGTAAAGATCATGCACCCCAATAAAAAGCTTGTAAAGATCATGCACCCCAGTATAACCTTGTAAAGATCATGCACCCCAATAAAAAGCCTGTAACGATCATGCACCCCAATAAAAAGCTTGTAACGATCATGCACCCCAGTAAAAAGCTTGTAAAGATCATGCACCCCAATAAAAAGCCTGTAACGATCATGCACCCCAATAAAAAGCTTGTAACGATCATGCACCCCAGTAAAAAGCTTGTAAAGATCATGCACCCCAATAACATCTGGTGTGCGTTATTTTTACATGATCCAAATTTTCTTCTCTACAAAATGCACCAAATATGACAAGATATTTTATAATCACATAAGTTATTGCTCACATCATAGCTATAGTGTAGCTGTAACAAAAACTACACTGTCTTTCTTGGAACTGTAAGTGTGCAGTGATGTACAATGAAAAAAGATGCTGGTAATTCATTACAATCATACCTCAAGATGCGGTGAATGTGGTAAATAAACCAAGTGTCCATGATATAGTAACTTTTCCAAGATTAGACAGCTTCTGTACATAGCCTGAATAGGTTCTTCCTCCAGTAGATTACTGGAATATAGCCAAATCAAATTTCTGTAAGAGTAATTTAAAATATTAGATCCCTATATACCTAACATAAATATATATATTACTGTAATATCCACTTGCTAATACTGGATGCACTTTTCCACATAGAAAATTGTTTACTCAATAAAAATCAAATTATTATCTTAAGAGTCTATGGGATCTAAGAAAGCCGCCCGATAATAGTTAGCAGTTATTAGCTATATTCTTATTTGGTATAATATATTTCATATTAACAGTAAGTCTATGTACCCTATTTGTTACAATATACAATAACATGAGAGTACTTACATCATCAGGCTGCAGAAACTGGTAAAGTGTTCCTTTATTCAACCCATTATTCTCTGAAAAACAATTGAATATAGAAGAAAATTAAAGGATGCTCGCACAGAAAATGTAAAAAATGACCCAAATTCTGTAGACTGGATATATCACATTATATTAAATAACAAGTTATAATTAATTTTTTATTGATGATGACTGAAAAATAGTTTACGATACATACTGAAATAGTATACTATACAATTAGACGTAGAAATCTTAGAATTGTCGAGTAGCTCAAATTCACCTGCCGCAACAAAACGAGGATATAGTTGTTCAGCTTATTATACTGTACAGAAATATGCGATAAAAAAGTTGCTTCGCCGGTGTTACATTTGACGACATGATGGTAGTGCTGCATGTACCACCAGTGGCGCATGCAGAATGAAGTTTTTATGTATGAATTATATAGAATGAAGTTATGTACTACTGTATACATTTCATTATTATCAAAATGGAATAAGATCAACTTATTACAAAATGTTTATACGAGCAATGTATGCAGGGCTGTGGAGTCAGAGTTGTGGAGTCCAAGTCGAAGCTTTTTTGGTGGAGTCGGAGTTAGGAGTCGAAAATTTGTACAGACTCTCGACTCCAAGCTATAAGTCACAAAAATTAAGGTCTATTTTAGTTGTTGTTCATGATGTTAAATATCTCATAAGAACTAGTACTTGCTAATAGATATGAATTAAATAAATATTTAAAGTCTAAACGTTCAAATGACTCAATATTGCTTATAAAAATACTGTAAAACTGTTTGTTGGAATCGTGGAAATTATTTATAGAGGAGTCGTCGGAGTTGGAGTCGATAAATTCAAAATAAAGGAGTCCGAGTTGGAGTCAGAGTCGAACATTTTATGCACCAACTCCGCAGCCCTGTTAGTAATTACAAGCTCTGTACTTCGATACACTAATTAGTATTAACAAGATCTGTAGCTACTTAGATACACTAGTTAGTATCAACCAGATAGGTATTTAGATACTCTAGTTAGTAAAGTCAAAATAACTCACAAACACAATTTGGAGAGTCTTAGACAAGGAGATGAGGCATGTTGGTAGGAAGGCCTGTATCTAGCGAGGTGACAGCAGACTTAGGTCCTGTAAATATTAATTATATCAGTTGATTTGAAATATGGAGAAAGAATAAATATAAATTAAACATTACAAATTAAGAAATTATGAAAATATTCTTCTTTCAAATAAAGTCAGTAAAATATACTGAAGACAATTTGTCTCCAAAGAATATCTTTATATCAACTCTGTCTCCAATAATTAGCTACTGTAAACATAGGAATTAATTAGGAAATAGTCAGCAAGATCTTTCAATGATATATTATCCCTAAAGTAAGGTCTCCAAAAATCTATGGCAAGTGGCGACATGGATAATTTGGCTGATCCAATAATTTAGATCAGCCAATAATTTTGAGGGAAAATATATCCTTGTAAGATCTTGGGAGACACTTTCCTAATTAATTCCTATGTTTAGATGTATTTATTGGAGACACTTTGTAGAATTCTTGTTATTTTAGAAACAGATTTGAAAATATTTGGAGATGAATTGACTGGGTGGAATAATGGGATTTTGTGCACCATGTTCCCCTAATGCAAATGTGGCACAGTGGCAGGAATGTCGTCAGCTTAATGAGAGAATGGATTGAGGTCGCCCTATTTAAATTTTAGGATACTTTAAAGAAGAAATTTGACTTTCTAAGTTTCTATTCAATATTTTACACTTGAAAGCAGGTTTGCAAAGCGTGTCCATATCGTCGAAGATCTTTGGAGACATATTTTAAGGAAAATACATCTTTGTAAGATCTAGGAAACGCTTTTCTAATTAATTCCTATGTTTACATGTATTTAATGGAGACATTTTACAGAATTCTGGTCATTTTGGTGACAGATTTGAAAATCATTGGAGACAAATTGTCCTCAAAATAAAATCTTGTAGACAGATTTGCCACACTTTGCAGACTGGTTTGAGAGCAACCTTATGATCTATGTCTGATAGACTGATGCATGCCTATCTCTTTAAACTTTATTAGGAATTTTTTACTTGTTATTCACAGTTTTTCAACTTGTTTTTACCCCTCAAAAGTTGTCAATATATTGGAGACTTTGTCCATACTTAGAAACATGTGTAATGATGGGTTTTATGAGTGATTTACTTGTAGGTTTTTTTTACTTTACAGGTTTTTCAAATTATCTCACCCCACTATATTGGTGACTTTTTCCATACTTTGAAACATGGTACATGTGAACATCAGATTATTAGAACATAGAAATTAATTGGGAAATACAATGAATAAGTCAATGAAAATTGCCTTGAACACTACAAGATCTTGCAATGTTATATTTTCCTATAAAATTCCATGTTTTCTGGGCATATATTTACCTAAAGAAAAAAGTATGGTAAATTTGTGCTTTAGGTCACCACCAATTTTAGATATTTTGACACTTTTCATAGGTAAAAGGAACCATTTGAAGATGCTATTCATGAATAGCTACCATTTTTTGTGGAAACTATGCGTTTTCGAGATAAAGTGCAATTAAGTTTTCGATAGCGATAGGTTAGATTAAGTTTAGGGGTCTGGAAAGGTACATTAACATTACAAATATGTATAACGGGGAAGTGCCTCCCAACAAACCTCCCCCCCCCCCCATCAGCTCATTTAACAATCATGATGTGTGCAGTACAAATAGTGGATGCAGTGCAGTGAACAATTTCATGGCAAGATGTTCCAAGTTAAAATATTCCAGAGAATCTTTTGTATCAGCTCTGGTCTCTCAAAAATAAAATCATAATCAAATTACTATTTATTTATAAAAGTATGATCAAGTCCGATGTTATAATCATGCATCAAAACGAAAATATTTACAAATAATAATACAGTTTTTTTAAATTTATACTAGCTACTTGTCTTCTAAGTGAACTTCCATACATAATTTAAAACCAAATTCTAATTAAAATATTTAAAAGTTTACCAGGGACAACCTGCCGGGCATTCTCTCCAGTACCCACCCCAATCCCCACTGATATAAACTAAGCAGAGATTTGGAGTGGGACCTACTGGGAGGGCTTAAGGGACAAACACAATGCGGGAAGATGCCGGCACCAAGATTTCATGCCGCATTGGCATGCGGCCGGTATGGCACCAAGATTTCATGTTACAAAAATCTAAAAGACGGAAAGCCATGTGTTTTCTACAAACTTGATGTTATTCCTATCCAAGATAGTACAGCAAGTCCAAACTCGCCATTTTAATGGCGAGTTTTTGACAGTTTTGAGCCCTTCAATTGCAAATGGTGAGAATTATCTAATTTTCTTCTATGCTACAATGTTATTTTGGAGAGAATCTATGATAAATTGATCATTTTGGAGAGAAATATGGAAATTTTTGGAGAGCAGGAAAGACAAATGGAGAGTTTATTTATTAGTGATACTATATTACTTGCAGGAGGGCTAGAAATAGCTGTCATTAACTAGCCAAAAAATGGCGAGAAAGAACATGCTTTATTACCTGACAACTCGAGCCTATTCTTTGGCTAATTATATATCAAATTAAAGTCATCAATGCCTTTCTTGCCGTTCTATTGGCTATGAAATGTCAGCTATTTAGAGTCCTTCAATTGGCTCCCTGCCTACTCAGTATCAATGATATATAAAAATATACTTAGGGACAGAAGAAAAAACATACTAAACAGAAATAATCACAATTTACAGCCTTAAACTAGGTTCTTGCTAGTTAGATCAGACAATTTGGATATAAAGTAATGGTAAAAAAATATATTGAGGTTTATTACCCAACTTATAAGGCACCGTAATTCTGTATTTTAAACTTCCAGTTTCAGATGACAGTCTCTCAGATCAATTTTGGTCAAAGGTAGCCCTAAATTATAATGTAGTTTGTTGTGTCCAATAGTGTGTTGACTGTTGAACTGCACATTTCATGATTGATTAATGACCTGCGGCACATCCCCCATTACTGTATTTACACATAGATCAGTATCAAAGAAATAATATAAATGTAAAATATCACGGATAGAATCTGGAAACAGATTCGATGAACAAAAATACATATGATGAAAAAAATTAAATTTGGTGGCCAGGTAATAAAACATGACCAAACTCATCATTTTAATGGTGAGTCTGTGACAATTATTTTGAGTTCTTCTTTTGCAAATGGTGAAAATTATCTAATTTACTCCTATGCTACCAGTTTGCAGAAACTGGTGAAGTGTTTGTAATCATAGAGATCTCTTATTCTGTTCATAGCAAAATTAATGTAAATATAGAGATTAATTCAGAATTGTTTGTAGCAAAATTAATGTAAATAAAGGAATTAATTCAAAATTGTTCGGAGAGAATATCCCAAATATCTCCCATATTCTGCAGACTGGCTATGCTACAAATACAATATTTTTTGGAGAGAATTTATGATAATTTGATCATTTTGGAGAAAATTGGTGATTTTGGAGAGAGCTGGTCTGTATTAGGTGCACAAAATTCCACTGACTTTTTGAAAAAGCTGATAAAAAATTCACCATCAATTTTCAGTAATTTGGCTGATCCACCAACATTTCACCCATTTTTCCACCGAAAATTAATGGTAACATAGGAATAAATAGCTAAAAATCCACTGACTTTGCCAAAATATTATTTTCCTCTAAATACAGACTGGTGGAGAGGCAAATGGCGAGTTTATGAGATTATTTCTCCAACAAAAATTAATGTTAACATAGGAATAAATAGCTAAAAATCCACCAACTTTGGCTTTTACTATGCTAGAATATTATTTTCAAAGAGGGGAAAATTCCACCGACACGTTGGTGGAATTTACCACGAAATACAGACTGGTTTATAAGCCATACTCCAGTTTGTATTTGGTGCACTGAACTCGTTACTCCTCTGACTTTTTTAAAATCTGATAAATAGCTGCCAACATTTTTCCAGTTTCTCCTCCAAAAATTAATGGTAATATAGGAATTGATAGCTAAATATCCTCAGACATTACAGGAATTTTTTTAATTAGAAAATCGAAATATCTCTAAACTCTTGACATATCATTGAAATAATTTTTTTCCCTATAATTTACCAAAATATGAATGATGTTTTGTATTGTTAACCATGTACAGTGATCAGTTATGAACTAATAAGTATCTATATGCACTTTTATTAAATAATTCCATATAAAAACCAAATAAACCATAAACATTGTTTTTTGTTTTTTCCAAAAAAACCTTTGGTTTTTAATAACCCTGGATACCAATTAAAATTATATTTGAAAAATAATAATTACCAACTACGGCAACTAGCCTATTAGGTATAGGTATACCTAGACTTTTCTTACGCGATCGAAAATGTGAAACCGTCTGATGATTCGGAACTTACCCTAACTCACTCATAATACATCTGATATACCTAGGTACCAAACTGTAGACTGTAGATACGTATCTAAAAGCTGAGTGGCGCACCACAGTATGGCGCACCACAGCCAGTCTGCAGAATATGGAACATTTTTCCAAGACTCTCTGCGGGAGTTTTTGATTGAATTTTAGAAATTTGAGATCTCTGCGGGAGATCTTGAATTAATTCCTATGTTACCATTAATTTAGCTGTGGGAGATTTTGAATTAATTCCTATGTTACCATTAATTTAGCTGCGGGAGATTCTGAATCTGCTACTGTGAGTCAGAGAGTAACTGTCTCTCAAATTAAAATCTCTGCAGGAGAAGAGACACATTCTGCAGACTGGCACCACAGTATGGCGCCAGTCTGAAAAGGAAACCTCTTCAGACCCAGGATTTTTTCCAGAAATTGGGATTTGGGCGCAGCAAATAACATGGGAACATAGGAATTAAATAGGACTTGGGCGCTGGATTAATCCAGAAATCCTGCTATACTTTTCAGACTGGCTGACTGGGTATGGCGCACCACTGTATTTTAGGTATTTTGGATACAGATTAATGATAAATGGAGTGAATTTGATAATTGTTTTATCAGATTTATGACTGACGGTACCTGAATCCAATGAATTTATACACAGTTTAATTATTTGATTGAGATGTTTAATTTGGAATAGAAAAAAGAATTTATCATAAAAAACTGTAATTGAATTTTTTTGGGGTAACTATTGTAAACTTTCAATCTGAGGTGTAAATAAAAACTTATTAGTTAGCCGTTAGGTACCTAGATGTATCAGAGGGTGTATCAGACTTACTGATATAAGAAATTTTCATCCTGAAGAAAAAGAATGTACCTACACCATTTGTTTTGATTGTCAACTAGGTATTAGGTTTAATAAATCCATTTAATATTCGTGTAAAGGTATAAAATTGAATAAACTTATAATAGAAACGCCAGTCTGCAGAAACTGGTAAAGTGTTCGTAGAGATCTCTTATTTTGTTCGTAGCAAAATTAATGTAAATATAGGGATTAATTCAAAAGTGTTCGTAGCAAAATTAATGTAAATATAGGAATGAATTCAAAATTGTTCAGAGAGAATATCTCAAATATCTCACATATTCTGCAGACTGGTAGAAACGTTTATATACTTTAGAAAACAATTACCTAATACCTAAAATAATTTAAATAAAGGCCGAAAACACATGGTTTGTTTATAAAATTCAAATTTGTAATCAAAACAAAGAGTGTACAATCTTCTTCTTGAGCATCAGATTAGAGATTCGCTCAATTGTTGCTCACAGAGTATTAAAAAACTTTTAAAACAAATTATAAAATATAAACTGAACCGAATTGTATGCGCTTTGAAGAATAATGATCGTAGACCTTAGTTCTATAATATTTTGTTATAAACTCATTTTTTTCCCGGAGCCTGGAGAGGACCTTTAATAGAAAGTACAGTGGTGCGCCGCTCAGCTTTTAGATACTGTTGAACTGTAACACACTGATATGAGAATTAAGCTTAAATTGTGCAATATAATCAGATACCTAATAGTTAACACAAAAAACACTAACTAAGAGCATAGAGTAATGATATTTACTAGGAGCATGGACTATGAGTCACTTTTTCTATTCCATTTTTACAGAATTCAAAGGATAACCACGCACAGAGGTTTTCTTTCAAAATCGCCATTTCTAATGTAAGCGTGTTGCCATGGAAACCACATACAAATTCCAGCACTCCATTTTACACACAGAAAACCTAGATCTATTAAATAACTGTTTGATAAATTAGAAATAATTCTAGTATAAATGATATTGATTAATTTTTGACATAGTTTACTATATTCCTATCTGCTTTTTAAATTGAATTGAATTTATTAATTTCAACATGAGTTTTTAGAAGACTTGTATGTTAGAGTGGTGAATTCATCGAAATTAACATTAACAATTTTATATATCATATTCGTATTCAGAATGTTTGATTCAGTCTACAGACGATAAATGGTCCATTTTCAGGATCATAAAAAAAGTAGAATAAATATGGTGGAAATTAAACATTGAACAAGAAATTAATGGGATAGAAACGCAATTACTTTATAATTCATCGAATCAGGCAAACCGATTGCTAAATAAGACTAATGTTGTTTGGAAATAATTTACTCTAAATTATAACCTCAATTTTTTTCAAGTATAGACACATTAAATTAAGCTATGTCATAAATATCGAGTAGTAAATAACCTGAATTTGAACACGATTGGCCTACAAATCTTGCAAAATATTTCATCTTTCGGGAAATGGTTTTCAGATTCAGTAAAATCAGTAAGGATGAAAATAATGCTCACAAAGCTGAGAAAAAGTGATTTACTAATATTGAAATTAAAATAAAAAAAACATTGCGTTTTTTTCTGAAATTCATAACTTTATTCCGAATATTTAGAACCGAACAAAAATTTCAACTTTACTAAAGTTTTTGATGTTGAACAGAATGTAATTATCATAATTTGAAGATTCGTTAATTTTCGAAGGTAGAGATATGTTTTCGAATGGGACTGGTATTCATAAACTAGCCTGAATTTCAGATCAGCCTTTTGTTTTTGGATGGCTGAAAACCTTGAAATTCAGGTGGCCCAATCATAAGTCAAAAGTGTCCCCTAATTGATGAGATCCACGAGTTCAAAGTATCGTAATATTGACTATTCACATATCTGAATCCTAATATTTGAATGACTTTTAAAATACCAATAAAATCGAAAAAATGATGCGAATAAATTTAATAGAACCACTTCCGTAGGATCATAATAATCAGTCAGATTTACAATTTTCAGCCTGTCCCTCTAGTACTTTTGATTAAAGTAAACAGGTCTATTATTCGTTCGCATGTTCGAATCCCAAAAATTCCTTTCGACAGATAATAGACAATTATCTACTCTATCTATTGTAGTAATTGAATCTGGAAAAGAAAGTTTTTTACTTAAGTTATAAAAGAAAAACTATAATGCACATCATACCAGACAGTTCCGTCATGTCTTCTGCATCTTCAAAACCTTTACTTCATTATTTTCCTTAATGAATGAAGTGTCGGATCAATGATTGGAGTGTCGGAGTTATATAAATGGAGTATCAGACCAATGAATAGAATGTCGGACCAGTGAATGGAGTCCAGGACAGAGGTATGAAGTCTGGGATCAATGAATTGAGTGTCAGACAAATGAATGGAGTCTCGAACCAATGAATGTGATAACGGAGCGATGAATGGAGTGCCAGACCAATGAATAAAGTGTCGGACAAATGAATGGTGTCTGAGAACGACACTCCAATGAATGGAGTGTTGGACCAATGAATACGGTTTCGGACCAGTGTATCAGACAATGGAATAGAGTGTTGGACCATTGAGTAGAGTGTCGGACCAATGAATGGTGTCTCGGACCGAAGAATGTTTTGGACCAATGAATGGAGTATAGGATCAATGAATGGGTTGTCAGACCAATAAATAGAGTGTCGGACCAATAAATGGAGTGTCGAACCAATAAATGAAGTGTCGGACAAATGAATACGGTGTCGGACCAGTGAATGGAGTATCGGACAAGGGAATGGAGTGTTGGACCAAGTAATGTAGTGTCGGACCAATGAATGTTTTCTAGGACCAATGAAAGGTGTCTCAGACAAATGAGTGTATATTCGAACCAAATAATTGGGTGTCAGACCAATTATGAATGTGGTGTCGGGCCAATGAATTAGGTGTTGGACCAATTAATTAGGTGTCAGACCAAAGAATCGGGTCTCGAAGCAATGAATGGAGTGTCAGTCTAATTAAGGGAATGTTAAAAATCAGGTAGAATGGGAGATAATTAGGAGAATGGGTAAAATAGGTAGAATGGGGGAAAATTAGGTAGAATGGTGTAAAATTAAATAGAATGGGGTCAAATTAAGTAGAATGGGGGAAAAATAGGTAGAATGGGGGAAAATTAGGAATATATGGGGAAAATTAGGTACAATGGGATCAGGCGCATATATACAAGGGGGGGGGGGGGGGCATTTAGGGCAGATGCCCCTCCTCCCCCCCCCCTTGAGGTCTGAACTTTTTAAAAATAAATCTACGGATTAATAAAAGTATACGGATTGATTCTACAAATTGAAGAAATGTCAATTATTTGATTATTTTTAATTGCTTTTGACATGCTCGAACACTGTATTCTATCAAATCGTCATTTTTAAATTGCGAAATGTGAGAAATTAAATTGCTTCAAGTCGTATTATGTATAAACATTTTGTTCATAAAGAGTAGATTTTTATTACACTAATTATATTGGCATTGATCTTCAACTTCAAAAATGTTTTTGAATTTGAGAAGAAATGCATCATCCTGTACTCTGTAGTTTGCCAAAACACCTTCTTCTTCAACAGTACGCCAAAAATTCATGCTTCACTCCCAGATAAGTGGAAGGGTGGCTTAATCTTACCACCTGAAAAAGTTCACAAGAGTTCGTGGTTTATTCAATGAAACTGGTTCTATTCACAATAAAAAGCAAATGAAAACAAAACCAATAAAACACAAACTGCAATTCAGGAGGTGAAGAGTTTCTTCGAAGAAACCACTAGTTTTTCTCTCAGAAAAGCTTTTCAGCAGATTTCATCCACACCAAAACCACGTGGTGGAGGATCGCCATACATTCATTTTGTTTCCGTTTTTATCATTGAACTTCAGTTCGACCATTAACAAAAACCACATAAATAGCGGTTTTGTGAGTGGATTATGCAGCAACCATCCAACATTGCCAATTGAATCGTTTGGACAGACGAGAAGTTAATTTGCCTCCATCAAAAACACATCGAAAAAATACGAATGAAAATCCTCGAAATATCTGGAAAACAAATGATAGGTATGATGCTAAGGTAATGATCTTCGTTGCAATTATTAATGGAATGGTTCCAATTGTTCAAGCATTCCTTAAGGAATATGGCAACTTGTTACCAGTTAATTGTTTTCAAAACTCTGATTGCTCCAGCACATTATTTGGCCCAGCCTACAACTTCTTCACTTTGGTGGATGCAAGACCACATTGCACAAATGCAGCTGTAGAATTTAAGGAAAAGTTTCGAGGTCGAGTGATTAGCAAAAGTACGGAAATAAAATTCCGGGTCAGCACACAGTCCAGATCTCAACTCTTTGGACTTTCACATATGCACAAACTCGAGTTTATATATAAGAAAAAACAGATCCCGATGAGTCTCTTATACAATGTGCTCAAATCTCCGGTCAAAAATATAACAATAAGAATCTCAAGAAAGTATGAAGAATGTTCTGAAGCGTGCATCGTTCTGTCTTCACATCAGAGGGGGTCATTTTTAACATTTTTTGTAGGACCTCAGGAGATGGGCCTCATATGGTATAAGACAATAAATAACGAAAAATAGTAAAAATCCTTTATTTTCCTTCAAAGTGATGCATCTATAATGGTATTTGACTTATTTTTAAGTGCTTCTTATTCGCAATTAAAAAATTACGTATCTGATGAAACACAGAGTAGCAGTATGGTATTGATTAGTTTTGCTGCAGCCAATGATTGAATATTGTGACTAAGTTAAGCCAAGAAGTGAAAATGAGAATAATAATAAGAATAATCTTTATTGATAAAAAAAAAACAAGTTACAAGCATTTACAAAACAGGTGACATTTTCACCCATAAATGTAGTTAAAAAAAAAATTTAAAGGTCCTCTCCAGGCTCCGCGAAAAAAATGAGTTTATAACATAATATTACAGAACTAAGGTCTACGATCATTATTCTGCAAACCGCATACAATTCGGTTAAGTATATATTTAATAATTTGTTTTTTAAAGTTTTTTAGTACTCTGTGAGCAACAATTGAGCGAATCACTAATCTGATGCTCAAGAAGAAGATTGTACACTCTTCGTTTTGATTACAAATTTGAATTTTATAAACAAACAATGCGTTTTCGGCCTTTATTTAAATTATTTTAGATATTAATTGTTTCCTAAAGTATATAAACGTTTCTATTATAAGTTCATTCAATTTTATACCTTTACATGAATATTAAATGGATTTATTAAACCTAATACATAGTTGTCAATCAAAACAAATGGTGTACATTCTTTTTCTTCAGGCTGAAAATTTCTTAAATTAGTAAGTCGGAAGTAAAATTGGTTTTACAGAGTTTTGATTGTAAAAATCTTTTAAAGCGTATAAAATTAAAAATATGCTCCCAAATTCTATGCAGTTTGCAGCAAAATGATAAGAAACATTAGCCTAGTTATTTATTTTATTTTATTTATTTATTTGAGCTTACAAAATATATACAGAGTAAAATGAAAAAATACACAATTCAAACAAAAATACAAATTAATTGCAGCTAAGGTTCCGTGAAAGTTAAAACTTGTGAAACCTAATTAAAAATCTACAAACAATAAAAAACTAAGAACTATATTTACTAAAACAATATTCTTTAAAAAGCTTCTTAAATTTAAAATCTGACATTGGTTCTGTTAAAATAGAAGGAAGTTTATTGTACAGTTCTATGGATCTAAAAATAACAAGGCAATAAAAATATTTGCGTGGAGGGGACCTTTAATCTAGAGTTCATCAAGCCTATATGTAGGAAAAACCTTTTGATATTGATTATGTGCTGGCTAGGAATTTTCCATTCTTCTGCAAATGAACTGCATGTTTTCAATGTGGTGGAGCGCCTTCTTGCATCCACCAAAATGAAGAACGAGAAGCAGAATGGTTCAGTATGGGCCAAACAAGGGTTGCTAGTTTGGTAACCTCTGTGAGGTTAATGTAATCTGATAATGTATTAGTATTTTCATTTTAATAATTATGATAACTTTTCTCTTTAAGTAACTGTGATACAAAACAAACAATATAGACGAGATGATATTGTCACCATGCATTGAAAGTAAAAAATAATATTAATTGCTTATTTTAACTTTATATCCAAATAAGTTTGGGAGGATGTAGTTTATATAACGATATTTTCTTGAAGTATTTCCATAATAAGGATTTGCATAGGAAAATAGTATATAATTATTCAAGGAAATAAAATACTATATATAGTTGGTATCTCGTATACCTGTTTGCATCATTTATATTTGCTAATAAATTCTAAATAGATCGCATGCAAAACCAGTAAATGATGATCTGATTGCATAGCAAGCTAGCACCAAATAATGTCCTATAGCAATCTGAGATATGAAACACCATTAACCGATGACAAGTTGCCATCATCATCAAGGAATGCATGAAAGATTATATCCATTCAATTGATAATGGCAACAAAGATATTACCTTAGCATCATACCTATCATTTATTCCGTTGATATTTCAGGGATTTTCATTAGTGTACCTGACGATTCTCCTCAACGGAGTTTTGGTTGGTGAAATCTGCTGAGAAACTGGGGGGTTCTGTGGGGTTCTTCATAGAAACTCTTCACCTCCTGAATCACTGTTTCTGTTCTTTTTGGTTTTGTTATCATTTGCTTTTCTTGTGAATAGAACCAGTTTCATTGAATAGACCACGAACTCTTGTGAAATTTTTCAGGTGGTAAGATTTAGCCGCCCTTCCACTTGTCATGGAGTGAAGTATGAATTTTCGACATACTGTTGGAGAAGAAGGTGTTTCGACAAACTACAGAGTATAGGACGATGCATTTCTTCTCAAATTCCAAAACATTTTTAAGGTTTAAGAAGAATGCTAATATTTATAGGATAAAATCTATTCTTTATACTCTATGAACATAATGACGTCCTACCATTTCGCAATTTTAAAAATGACGCTTCTCATCGGAACACAGTGTAAGCATGTTCAAAGCATTTGAAACAATCAAATAGCTGACCAGTCTGAGGAATTATCCGTAGATTTTTTTCAGAAACTTATTTTTTTTAAAGTGCCTCCTCCCTTGACCGAATCCTAGATACGCCGCAGAGTGGAGTACAATTAGGTATAATGGGGAAAAATAGATAAAATGGAGAAAATTGGGTTGTATGGGGGAAAATCAGGTAAAATGAAGGAAAATCGGGTGAAATGGGAGCAAAAACAGGTAGAATGGTAGTATAAAAGTAGAATGAGGGAAATTGGTCGCTGAGCAGAGGAAACAATGACAGAATAGGGATATTAATGAATGAGGAGAGGGTTTAACGTCTGTTTCGGAACCAAAAACCTTATAGCTGATTTCAAAATGGAAAATTAAATACAAGGGACTGGAAGAAGCAGTCAGAAAGAAAAGTAGCTTCATGAATAAAATCACCTACCACCGTCGGTGACAAAGCTCGAATGGATGTAAAAAAGCTACTCACTGAATGCAGTCACTTACCAAGGAATGAGACGAAAAGGAACACACGTACCGTACGCTGCACTCACGGATAGAAGAGGAAAACGAAGAGGTGATAGTTAATGAAGCCTATAAGAGCCTACCTAACACAAAAATCTAAGACATCGTAGTTGAAGAGCATAACCCTAGCGCTATCCTCCAAAACTGCAATTAGCGTTAAAAAATGAAAAAAGACAACACACAATCCAAATTGCAAAATTTCGGGGCCCAAGAGATGTCACTCTCCTTCTTTTCCATTCACCACAGACAGCTTCAGGACTGAGTGCTCTATCCTGGAACTGTCTGTGGTGAATTAGAGCGGTTGCAGTTCAGTTTTAGAGCATAGAGCTAGGGTTATGCTCTTCAACTACGAGGTCTTTGATTTTGTGTTAGGTAGACTCGTCGGTTTCATTTACTATCACCTCTTCATTTTCCTCTTCGATCCGTGAGTGCAGTCACCGTATTTACGTATAGTTCTTCGTCACATTCCTTGGTAAGTGGCTGCATTCACTGAGTAGCTTTCCTGCATCCATGAGCTAGAAACGGACAGGTGGTATTTGACTTTGCTCATGAATCCACTTTCCCTTAATAAAATTACACTTGAAGTCAGTGATTTGGCCTCCGATTCTGCAGCAGACGTAAAAACCCTTACGTAATTGTAATTAAGTAAAGCAACAATATTTTTAATTTCTCTCTCACTAAATTATCTAAAATATCACAATGATGCTTTGTACTATTGGATCACACTGAGTATTGAAAACTTTAAAGGTCCCCTCCAAGCAAATATTTTTATTGTCTTATTCAACGAGGCTAATGATTCTTATCATTTTGCTGCAAACCGCATCGAATTTGGTAGCATATTTTTAATTTTATATGCTTTAAAATATTTTCATAATTAAAAATCTACAAAACCTATTTTACTTCAGACTTACTGATTTAAGAAATTTTCAGCCTGAAGAAAAAGAATGTACACCATTTTTTTTGATTGTCAACTAGGATTATTAGATTTAATAAATCCATTTAATATTCGTGTAAAGGTATAAAATTGAAAGAACTTATAATAGAAACGATTATATAGTTAAAGAAACAATTAATATCTAAAATAAGGGCCGAAAACGCATGGTTTGTTTATAAAATTCAAGTTTGCAATCATAATAGAGGGTGTACAATCTTCTTCTTGAGCATCAGATTAGAGATTCGCTCAATTGTTGCTCACAGAGTACTAAAAGACTTTAAAAACAAATTTTAAAATAGATACTGAAACGAATTGTATGCGGTTTGTAGAATAATGATCGAAGACCTTAGTTCTATAGTAATATGTTATAAACTCATTTTTTTTTCGGAGCCTGGAGAGGACCTTTAAAATAAATGAAAAATATATATAGCAAACTAAATTTTGCAAAGTTTATCTAACATATTCATATTTTTCCCGGACACTGGAAATGACATTTGAGATATAATATGATGGATTAACAATATTTAATTTATGATATGAATTATTCTAGCTGAAATCAATTTATTTTGAGAGAAAAAAGTTATAGATAACCAAAGTCGTATCGAAATTTTGATAGATCACGCTGTTTGTTTTTCCCAATAGATGAAGTTCACAAATATCTATCATCGTATACTGTGTAAATAATAAATAACCGAATCAGAGAAACATAAACAATAAACTAGCCATTAAATGATTTTAAGATGAATATTAGCTATATATTAATTCTAAATATCACACGCAGATCTACAAACATTCTTTGGATAACGTATATGGCAATACAACATGACGTCTAAAACTTGTGACAATTTTATACGTTTTATAATTAGATGGCCCTTTTCTATTTAAATATATATTTTTTTACTAATCAGTATTTAGATGAACAAGGTATATTGAATAGTATGTATAATTAACTATTCTGATTCTATTATATGTATAAAAGTTACCTTACCACCCTAATTATATTCTAGTAGGTCGATAAATGGGTAAAAATCGTCACCCTTATGACGATAAATGGAAAATTCTCTTTATTTGATACCCAAATATCGACACATCCATTTATTTTAGATATTGATAACCAAATTAATTTCTGATTTTATATTCAAGAAATGCAATTAAACAGAAACAAAATTGTATGAACATTACTTTGAATTTTTCTATTTGAAGCGTAAAATCGCGCATAACAAATTCTCTATACCTACTCAATTTCGGTAGGTTTGTCCTGAATGTACCGTGTCGTCATACATCACATCAGATAAACTGGCATTCTAACTGTAATTTCAAATGAACTTATTCAAATTATTGTAACGATACTAAAAATAATTGGAAACATCGAACTGTAAAAACCTAAATCATGAAAATGTTTATAGGTCTTGCTATAGACGAAAATAACTGAAACGTGACGATAAATAGAGAGTGGCGAGCAATTTGTGTAATTTTGGTTTCATCATTATCGTGGGCTTTTTTACTTATGTGCTTTTATACCTGTATGTGGTGGTTAATGTTCCCTGTCACCATGTGGGCAATTTTTTTTTATATAATTATGTAAGAGCACCGGTTAATACCATATGGCTATTTTTTTTAATAGCGGGCTTCTTTCCGTTTCCTGAATCCCAGATTGACATGCTTCTTATGTTCAAATTTCATTCACCCTATAAAACATCTGGACTAATTAAATGTAAATACCAGGTATATCCCAAATTAATAACGACGATCTTATTTATGATCAAATTTTGAATTATTAATTTTAACGTTCATGAGATTCAACCAATCAAAATCTCTGGTCTTTTAAAATGAATACTCTAGTTTATACGGTAATACCGTGTACAAATTTATTTATTTTAAGAACGCTTATGTATATGAATAAAATAAATTAAAAATCAAGCTTAGAATTGAGAGATAATTATGCTATATCAATCAAATAGTTTAAATTCTGTTTTCTAACTTTCTGGTGTACAGATGTTCCCAGTACAGTTCCAATATTATTGGAACATCTAGGTACTATTTTGAACATCAACACTTTGCAGACTGGGCTATGATGTTTCTCATTGTTTCTGTTACTAGAGGCCGCAGTTAGGTCTACTAGTACTTCCATGAGTTAGGTATTTAGGGTGCCACAATTAGGTACCTGCTTGACCCTAGTATGGCTCAGCCTCATCCAAGTAAAATAAGTATTAGGGTCACGCAAGTAAATTGCTGCCCTTTAATTTTTAATTGCGCCCCTCTCGAGAGAGTCTCCAAAACATTCTGAACTGAATTTACATTAAAATTTTGCATAGCTATCAGAAGAAGCGCAGTGCATGCTATAATTTATTAATTTAAGTTTTTGATGTGTGTTTTGAATGTACCCTATGATGTTTTTGTTGTAAGAAGCCGCAGTTAGTCAGTGTATTGCAATTTACCTGCTTGACCTCCGTCACCCCCAGACTGCAGGAGCTGGTAAAGGCTGGTGGCTCATAAACTCTTCATTCCATTTGTCTCTCCATTAGACTCCATAAATCACCAAATTTCTCTCCAAAATGATCATATTGATATTATCATAAATTCTCTCAAATAACATTGTAATTTGTAGTTACCTAGTAGTCAGTAGATATAGGAAAATGTTATATAATTTATTTCTCACTATTTGTCATTGAAGGGCTCAAAACCCATGTATAAGAGTATGTCAGTTAAAGCCATTTACCTAATTGGCTTTGATTTGAAATAGGGTCACGGTTCACCGGTCACGCAGGTAAATTGCGGCCCTTTAATTTTTAATTGCGGCCCTCACAACTCACAAGTGAATCTCGAAAATATTCTGAACCGAAATTACATTAAAATGTTGCGTTGCTATCAAAATGAGCACAGTGCATGCTACAATTTAATTCTTTGTTTTTAACGAGTGTTTTGAAGCTATGCCTATGGCGTTTCTGTTGGTAGAGGCCGCAGTTATTTAGTGGGCCGCAATTTACCTGCTTCAACCTAGTCAAATCTCAGTTAGGTCCTAGTTTAAGAGTATGTATTACCAAGTTGCTGATTAATTGTCATTGTCTACTTAAAATTGAAAAATAAGTATCTTTCCCATATATAGACGACCAGTCTGCAGAAAATGGGACATTTTTGACATTTTCTGTACGAACAATCCTTAATTTCATTTTCCTCCTATATCTACATGTATTTTACTGAGAACAGAAGCCAAAATAGAGGATTTCTTGGAGAACACTTTACCAGTTTCTGCAGTCTGGATAGACGACTATGAGCACTTTAATTAGATTTAAAATTAAAATTGATAATCCATGTTTCAGAGGCTGGAAAATTGTTTGCTAGTTTTTGAGCCAAAATTTCACAAAAAGTCTAGAGCCAAGAAAATTTGGCTCATTTTTTGAAGATTTCAAGCCAAAAAGGAAAATTAACAAGGGAACATAGGAATTAATTCAAAATTTAAAGCCAATTAGACTTAGGTATCTTAGATTTGATCATTTCAAATCTAAGCCAATTGGCTTTAAGGGGACCGTCCGTGATTAAATCACTAAATTTTCAATATTTTTTTTATTGCTTAAATAGCTAGTTTATATTACTAAGATTGATCTCACAAAGAAAAATCAGCTGTTTATCACCCCCCTCCCCTTCCACAGGGGTTGGGAGCTTGGAATTTGGCGCACCATTACATCTGGCACAGCGTGGGTGAGCCGCCTAACTCTTAGATTTGGCACATGCGCGCCTAGCTAAGTGGCTGCTAATTACATCATTATTTCACAATTGGCTAACTGTTATTCAAAGTTAGCCTCTCAGAAGCATTCTAATAAAATAGATCTGGTAGTTGTGGACGAGAGTTCTCAAAGTGAAGGACGCTAATCTCGACAGAGTTCAGTTCGTCACTACTGATACAGCTCTTGTTCATAACTTTGGTAATGTTCATGGCTTTCTTTTGACACGTCTGGGTCTTTCTACTGAAAAGACAACTCTGAAGAGAAGGAATAGTGAGGCTAGTACACCAGCAAAGATGACACCGAAGCAACGTCGGCGTGATTAGGCTGGACCCTCCCATGACTATCAACCCGGAGGATATTGATGGGTGTTCGTTGTTGGTTTTTTTTTTTTCTGTAGCGGTTGTTGTTTGGCTATGTAAAACTTTACTACAGAGAGCTGGGTGGCGCCCAGTGATACTCACTACCTTTGAGTAGTAATAGCGGGGCACTTCGCCCTGCGGGGATTTAGTGCCATACATAGTCCAAATAAAAACTTTGAACTCATTTTTCTTGCAGTTGAAAAATTACTAACTTTTTGGTATTCAAACATGTACTTCTAATACAGTTTTGTAGCTACGGGTTTGCGGTTTTTTTCATTCGATTCTCCTGGTAATTCTCTACAAAAGCCCGAGGATTGATTTTTGAATTTCGAAATATAAATTTTTTTAGAAATATATTTTTTTTTTTGAAAATTTTAGTTTTTTCACGAAAAATATAATTTTTCGTAAACCAATTCGAAATTCAAAAATCGATCCTCGGGCTTTTGTAGAGAATCACCAGGAGAATCGAATGAAAAAAACCGCAAACCTGTAGCTACAAAACTGTATTAGAAGTACATGTTTGAATTCCCAGTTCGAAATTCGAATAACTTGTTTTCTATGCGTCTAATCAAAAAAGGCCAAGAACAAAAACATAATATTATTCAATTTTATATTTAGGAACTAAGTTTCATAACCGTAGCTTTATTTATAAATTTGTTTACAAAATTTACGGACGGTCCCCTTAACTGACATACTCTTATACATGGTGACTAATTATCGGAAAATAAAAATAATTAACTATGAAAGAAAGTATGCCTCTCTCAGGCTCTCTGTGATTGGCTGGTATCAGTTGTATGCCTCTCTCACGCTCTCTGATTGGCTGGTATCAGTTGTATGCCTCTCTCTGATTAGCTGATATGCTCTTAAGTCTCAATTATATATTAAGGTATGTAGTATATTTACTTTTGATAATTGGGTAGGTATAATAATATAGGTATTGATGACTGTCAACTTACAAAATTTGAATTAAATTTTGATGACTGGTGACTGCATTACTAATTTTTGTTGACTCATTTTTGAAAGATATATTGGCGACTCAATAACCATTCTCTGCAGCTAGGAGTTAGGTATGACCATATGTCTAATTGACTTTAAATTTTGAATTAATTCCTATGTTCCCATGTTAATTTAATAATTTTGGCTTGAAACCTTCATAAAATGAGCCAAATTGGCTTGGCTCCAGTCTGTATTTCGTGATAAATTTTTTTGCTAATTATTGCTATGTTACCATTAATTTTTGGTGTATAAATTAGGAAAATGTTTGTGGATCAGCCAAATTACTGGAAATTTATGGTGGATTTTTTCAGCTTTTTGAAAAAGTCAGTGGGATTTTGTGCACCAAATACAGACTGGGCTTGGCTCAGATTTTTTGTGAAACTTTTCCAGCCTCAGACCCTCTGAGACATGGCTCAAAAGTTCAAAACAACTGTCACAAACTCTCCATTAAAATGTCTAGTTTGGACATGTTTTATTACATTAACACCAGTCTGCATAATGTGTCTCTTCTCCCACAGAGATTTTTAAATTTTGATTTGAGAGAGAGTTACTCTGTGACTCTCATCAGCAGATTCAGAATATCTGCAGCAAAATTAATGGTAACATAGGAATTAATTCATGATCTCATGCAGAGAGTGAGTCTTGGAAAAATGTTCCATATTCTGCAGTCTGGCATTAACTTGGCCCCTTAGCTGCCCCTAGGCTCCCTAGGCAAGGAAAGAAAGCATGTCCTTTCTCTCCATTTTAATTGCGAGTTTGTGACAGCTATTTCGAGCCCTTCAATTGTAAACGGCGAGAAATTTCCAATTATCTGGATTTATTTCCCATGTTACAATGTTATTTTAGAGAGAATTTATGATAGTTTGATCATTTTGGAGAGATTTTTTTTCATTTGGTGAGAGGAGAATTACTATATTACTATTATTTTGCCCCTAGATAGATAGGTTAACGTATCCCAGTCTGCAAATCATGCACAATCAGTCTTCACTCTCCAGATATATTGATATATTTAATTTTTGGGGCAATTTGTCTCCAAAGATTTTCAAATTTCTCTCTAAAAGTACAAAGAATTTAAAATACTCTCCAATAATTACATGTAAATGATGTAATGATGCAAACATAGGATTTAAATAATTTAATTTGAAAATTGTCGCCGGATAATTCAGGAGACTAATTTCAAGGTCTCAATATAACTTATATCGAGACCTTGAAATAACTTAGGCTAACAGATGAATTTTAGAGGCTAAATGCTGCGGATTATACAGATCCTTATTAATTTATTACTGTATTTTAAGGTTTGCTAAACTCCAACAGAGTAATTAATCCATCAGAAAAGACCATTTTTTCCAGAGTGGGATCATATAAGTATTTGCTGAGACTTGAGCCTCGAGGTAACTTCTTCTTCAGACTAGACCATAGCATTGTAGGTACACTGTTTTAGACCTTTTAGCTGACTTCTAAATTTTTCCATCAGATTTCTCATAGGTAATTTCAACATTTAGTATGCATGAATCAATCGGAGATATAGGTATTAGCTATACATGATAAACAAACTGCAAATATATGTACCTTTCCTGTCTGTCAGCTCTCCATACCCCCAAACTTGATAGGCTATAAGCCTATTTAAGCTATATTCAGATCGAAAGTATATCCTAACCTACTATAAACTTTATTTCGTGGTGTTTTAGAAATATCTGAATTCCAGACTGCATTATATTGTAAATTGCACCAACATGTCAGTGTAATTTTTCCTCTTTGAAAATAATATTATAGCAAAGTCGGTGGATGTTAAGCTATTTATTAATTATTCCTATGTTAGTGTTACCACTAATTTTCGGTTGATAAATAACTCTCTTCTGATTGACTAGTAACTCTGTTAGAGATTCAAAATCAACTATGTGAGAACTCATCCCGAAGACAACTCTGCAGAAACTACACATTATCTCTTTTTAACTATGTAAAAATCAGTTACATATTTCATATTATATGAAAAAATTGAATTATGCATGTTACAAACTTTACTAATACTCTGCAGGATTAATAATTAATAAAATCTGCAGTTGAGTTTTCATGAGTAACTCTGTTAGAATTTGAGTTTTCCATTCTAGATAAATTGGAAAAATGTTTGTGGAGTAGCCAAATTTTTGAAAAATTGGTGGATTTTTCAGCTTTTTTAAAAAGTCTATGGAATTTTTTGCACCAAGTACAGACTGGTTTCTGGTAATATTTTGTAAACAGAGTTTCCAAAACTAATGGTATTCCTGAAAAACTACTTAAAATGACTCCTTTTATCCCTTGTTATTATGTTAGTCAATTCATTGGCTTATATTAAAAATGATCAAAACTCAAGAGTCTCTGAGTCAGATAGTTACCTACTTATATCTATATGTAGCTTATAACTCAAGTATGTTCAGATGTTAATTTCAGCTTTTGATACAAATCTATAAGCATAGCGGCGTATGAAAGTAGCAGTACGTTGCACCACTGTACGTTCTGTCTGATAAGCCAGTCTGCAGAATTTGCAACATTTTCCCCAAGATTCTCTAGGACAAATCTAAACCCAATTCTAGAAATTTCAGATCTCTGGAGGAGTCTAGTACTAGGAGATATGCATCTTGAATTAATTCCTGTCATCATTAATTTAGCTGAGGGAGATTTTGAATCAATTCCTATGTTATCATTAACTTAGCTGAGAGAGATTTTGAATCAATTCCTATGTTAACATTAATTAATTTAGCTGAGGGAGATTCTGAATCTGCTGCTGAGACTCTTGACAAAATGTCAAAGTCGAAATAAAATCTCGAGGACTGATAGTCAGGAGACACATTATGCAGAATCTGAGTGGCAGATAGGAATGAAGATTTATTATATATGGAGGTCATTTAGTAATTGTTTTTATGACTTACTGTACTAGAATCCAATGTATATACAGGGTGTGCAAAAAAGTAGCGGATTTAAAATTGTTATAATTTGTTAACTAATATTGCTAGAAGATTTACATAGGTTTCATTTTGAAGAAGAAAATTCAAAGTTTTATTTTATTTCACCACCACCAAACTCAATAAACTTATCCAAGACTAAAATTGATTTTTAATCAAATTTTGTGTAGAGTATTAGCATGGGTTCATGATCGTATTCCATTTAAAACGTGTGTATCAAATAAATAAGTGGACATTCCACTTAACATAATTTCATAATTTTAACATAATGTCATTCCTAAAATCAGTAAATTATAGTTATCACGGATCCATTTTTAAACATTATAAAAGGATAAGTTTTCTCTGTTTCACTGTTAATTGTGTCTTTCTTGGGGATAATAAACCGCTAAATGATATTAAAGCTCTATAGATGAGCCTATAAACACTCTTTACATATGAATGAATGATATCAAAATAAATTTAAGATTCTTCTCTTTTAGGTGAAACCTATTTCAGTTGTACATATAGCTGAAATAGTTTACAAATTACAGCCCTTTTAAATTGGCTACTTTTTTGTTAACCTATGCTATAATTCTCTATACTGAATGTGACAAAATAAGGTTTTTCATCTTTATTGAGTTTGGTGTAGTCTTTTATAAAATAAAACTTGGAATTCTTATCTTTAATATTAAACCTATTTCAATCTTCTACCACTAATAGTTTTTTAATTTAACCATTTTTAATCTATTACTTTTCTTGCAGACACCCTGTACTACCATTGTTTAATTCTTAAACTATGTCGCCGCTCAGAAGTCAGAACAGGCGCCTCTCAAAGGTCAGAACGGGCGCTGTCGCCTTTGAAGAGGTCAGAACGGGCGCTGTCACCTTTGAAGAGGTCAGAACCGGCGCTGTCGCCTTTGAAGAGGTCAGAACGGGCGCTGCCGCCTTTCAAGAGGTCAGAACGGGCGCTGCCGCCTTTCAAGAGGTCAGAACGGGCGCCGCTGCATCTCAGATGTCAAAATAGGAGTCTCTCACACTAAACATTCTATCCAGACTGCAGGAATTGCCTTGTAAAGTTTTCTCCAAGAAATCCTCCATTTTGGCTTCTGTTCTTACTTTTCAGTAAATATATATTAAGCCAGTCTGCAAAAAATATGGGACATTTTGAGAACAAAAGGAATATAAAAAATTCTATAGCACTTAACCAGTTTCTGCAGTCTGACCATATTAGTCTGTCATAACCATCCTGTTATTCTGGGCTGTTCTGATTATTTTAGGAACCCACCACTCAGGTATATTGCAGACCTTTTAATTTTAAGCACCTTTATTCAAGAAATTCTGAATCCTGCTGAACTGAATTTATTCTAAAATATTGCTTATGATGATAAGAGATTTTACTGGATTAAGATTTATTAATTTTATGGGTGTCTAGACCTGTTTGTAGAATCTCTGAAATACACTGAAACTGAAGCAAATATAAATGGTAGAATATTGTTCACAAATTTTTAATGTTAAGTTAAGAGAGGTTATTAATTCCAAGGGCTATTTATTCCTCTCCCTACTTCAGGTCATTTGATAGTGACGAGATGTTCACCCAAAGACATTATAACGTCATCAAGGGCAATTTGTAAATGAAAAGGTTCCGTTTCATTGATTCTACATCGCCTGTTGAAGATATGTATTTTATGAGTGTTTATGTGGTTTGAGAACATAGTCAGTTAGGGTGCCATAATATTGCTACTGCGTTAGGGTACATACACAATACAGGCAGAGCACCATTAATGTTGATTGGTTTTCATATGCAGAGATGCTGGGCAGGTCATACTGCAAGCAGAGCGGAACTCCCTTCGCTTGTAGTGTGTGAGTACCCTATTACTTCAAATATTGCCTATTAGTAAGAAAAGAACTTAAAATATATTCAGTTAGCCTAAAACTAGGATGTCATATTGCAGCACACTTAACTAACTTCAGCCTCAAACCACAGAAACCATAATTAATATTATAGCTTCAAAGCGCTCATAAAATCAATAAATCGAAACGTATGTGATGAGTTATTGCACTTCTTTCAATAAGCAACCATTTAGAATATATAAGGTTCAGCAGGATAGACTTTTTCTTATGAAAAGTTGCTTAAAGTTAAAGAACCAGGATTTAACTTTGAGACCCTATGTCAGGAAAGTCCCAAGCTTAATGGGTAAATGAAAAGTATTCTCTTCTGATGCACAATTTTTGGATTATTTCACTTATTTACATGCTTTACTACTCATTTATTATATTTCAAATTTTGGACTAAGTCCCCCATTTAGCTGAACACTCTTGAGAATAAATTTATGTAAAGTACCGCACAAATGTAGCGAAATTGTTCTCAAGTAAAAATCTCCCACCTGATAGCCAAACCTCTCTTCTTAAAAATACCTATCTTAAATGTGGTGACCGGTATTCAAAAGCTTAATATTTTCACCCTACAATGATTACTTTCCTGTCTTACGTAGAAATATTGTGTATTTCGTCCCCTCAACATCATCAATAGTATATTCTACAGAAAGGTTTTTTCTAAGAAAGTCAAGTTTTCTCTCAAGTAAAGCTAAATTTTCTTTCAAAATAACCAAAACATCATGAATTCTCTCCAAAATAACATTGTATTAGTGGCATAGGAAAAATATCAGATATTTTTCTCCATTTGCATTTGAAGTGCTCAATATTATTCTCTTAAACTCACCTGCCAAATGGAAGACTGGCCAGCTGGTTGTAGAAATGTAGACCTCACAAATGTAGATTCATCATATTTCTAATGTTCCTATACTTGATAGTCAAGAATAATTTTCCATCAAATCATTAGTCAACTTATCCTATAATCAATTAAAAAATATGACATAGCTAATTGTTTTTTCTCGTTAATTTCTGTTTGTCTCATCCCCAATCAGATGGTGACTGTAAATTTCTAAAGTAACTCTGGGATAATCTACTGGGTGAAGTTCTTCATATCTGCTAGTGTCACTCAAATGTTACCAACTCTGGCAGTAAACTAAGATGAGGCCCTGTTGCTAGCTATAGATATAGATATTACAGGTATCTGTTTTTGAATAACATTTGAATAATCATCATTGAGTATTATACAAGTTGATCAATCAATCAATTCATTCACTGTAGTTGATCAATCCATTGTAACCTAATCTTTCTTTCCACCAGCTAAAAGTGAAAAGGATTTCATACCGTTTATCACTTCGACTGACCTAACAGGATCTGGGCTATAGAGGTAATCCTTACCTTCATCTTCATCAGGAACGACTCTGTCTCCTAACTTGCATGGTAAGCTATTCTATATTAACTAGCTTGTAGCTTCCTAACGTTATTTCATTAATGATTAAGAGAATAAATTTTGTTCTATTGAGCAAATATTATTCATTATTTTGTTTTGCATTATTTTATTTAGTTGGCGTGAATTTTCTAAATATCCTCTTAAATTATTTATATACATGATATCCCATAAAAATAATCCCGTGGTATTAATTGCCTTAATTAAAATCATTTAGTACAATATTACTTTAAAAAATATTTTTTATCGATCTATAAGTTAGTGATGAAGAAATAAACAGAAGTACAATGTAGCTAGTAAAGGATTAATTAGCGAAAGAAATGTATGGGTAAAGATCAGTGATTTTTGTAGGCTAATAAACATCAAATCCCTTTCCAATATTTTCTGACCAAATACGTCTTAGGAACCAGTTCTCCATTACTCGAACAAATTTTTTACTATGGGTTTGTGCACCAATCTACATAAACCTAAAATATCAAATGAATTACCATAAAGTTCCTGATCTGGTGCAGTGATGTAGTCATTAAGTATTTGCAAGATTTCCTTTGTAAAACAAATTAAACAATTGTCTTTAAAGTTGTTAATTGCCACATGTCCTTTCCGAATTGAAAGTTTTTCTGCGAATTTCTCGTGAGTTTCTGTATTTTTTTCTATTTTTTCACTTAATAGCAAAATTAAAAGCTCTCAAAAGAGTGGGCACATTTTTCTGGGACACTCTACTTATGTATTTATTATAAAGCAACAAACTGAAGAAATTAAAATAATATTCTAGTTTTAACTCATTATTACAAAGTTGTTTGTGTTGATTATAATATATATATAATGGTAGGTATAGCTATATTATTTACATCAATGAAATAGTTCCAGTTATTAATAATAGTAACGATATTCTAAATCTAGAATATTTGTTTCCTTACATTGCACATCATTGTAGTTTATAATGCATTTGGCTTATTAATGTATCATGATAAACATGTTATCTTTCCTATTCGAATAAATGTACATACATTGACAAATGCTTTTGGAATAACCTCTTTTTTTCAGCTGGTGTTCTCAGCAAGGTTTACTTCGTTTCAGATGAGGTTTTTTGCAAAGACCCCGAACACTTCTCCCAGCATCACTCCTGAATTATTGGCAAACCTTACTGCAAACGCACTGAGGTAAGTCGTACAATGTGTTCATCCACTGCAATTGAATAGAAGTGCAGGGTGTGTTTTTTATTTCTTCCGATTCTAAAGTTGGATAAGTTTGCATCCAATTAGCTGATTTACACAAACCTGGTCTGAATCGACTCCACATTGTTCATGGTCTTACTTGGTTTGTAAAACAGGTTCCCTATATATACCTTTGGAATTAAAGTATTTTTTCTCAAATTGTAGGCTGCAAATTAACTTCTAAAGTTTTTGAAGATGCTTGTAAAAAGTTGAGCCAATTTTATGAAACTCCTCTTCTTTTCGGATGAAGGAGTACTTCATATCGATGGGGGAATCAATGCCCACAATTTTTCCCATTGGTCAGTCACCCACTCACTCACAAAAAGGACGTCAGGACATAGCTATTTAAATGAAAAGTTCTCTGGCAGGGGGATTGGAAATATTATTAAGACCTTATTAAGCCGGTAAGACCTTATTACCGGCTTTCTCGCTCACTTGACTTGAGTCCGGTGGACTTTTTCTTCCTGGGTTTTAATCAAAGACTCGTCAATAAACAGAACTACACTGCGAACCGAAAGAGTTTGCAAGTGAACAAAATTGAATTATTTCAGTCAGGAAAATAATAGAACTTAAGTAGATCTCATTTTTTAATATGAAAATGCATTAAGAAAACAAAAATTTCATATTTAAGTTATACAAAAATACATATCACAAGTTATTACTTAAATTCATTATTTCAGTGAACCGATACAGTATGCAAAACTTAAAAATCTAACTAAAAATAACAAATAGTCTTTTTTTTCCTAATATTTGCACATTTTATCATGCACATTGATGTTATAATAAATATGAAATATTTTCCTATTTATAATTCATGATATAATGGATTATCAAATTATTGAACTATTAATCAACTCAGAGATTCATTTCACATGTTCAAATCTTCCACCTTTGGCTTTTATCAGCTTAACTAGCCTCTTATCAACACCTTTAACAAGATTATTCAAGTTTACTTCAGACACGTCTCTGCATGCTTTGCAAACAGCTTCCCACAAGGTATCTACGCTAGAATACTGCCTGTTATTCTCATAAACCTTTCTTTTAATCAGCGACCACAGCATCTCAATTGGGTTTAAGTCAGGGCTATTAGGAGGCCAGACCATAAGCTTTGAACCATCAATGCCCTGATCGCCAAGCCATGCTCTGGAGTGCCTGGAAGCATGTGAAGGAGCGTTATCTTGCATAAAGATTAAGGTTTCCCTTTCCTCATCTGATAGCCTTTGATACCACGGAAGGAAATTTGTTGTTAGAAGGCTACAGTATTTCTGAGAGTTAAGTTTGACACCTTGTTCAACTCTGAATGGACGAACAATAACATTTCCAAGCAATCCTGCCCAAAGCATTACGCCTCCCCCACCTTGCTGTCTTCTCATCCGATTGCGGGATTGTCTTCCATTCAAAACCCATCCTCTTGCCCAACCATCCGGTCCATCCAAGGTGGCCCTGCACTCATCTGTCCAGAGCACCTTGCTGAAATCTTGCTTAAGGTATCTATCAGCCCATTCAAGTCTCTTTTGACGGTGTAATTTGGATAGAGGAAGTGAAGTGACCACTTTCTTGACTGCTCCACACTTTCGAAGGTACACGTTGCGGTTTGTTTTGGGTATATCAGGTATCCCAGCTTCATCAAAAATTGTCTTACTGGTTGCATTGGGGTTCTTTATCAGTGCAAATTTCAATTTACGAATTTGGGCAGGAGAAAGCACTTTTGGTTTTGACTTTTTGGGTGTTTTTCGGATGACGCCACCGTGCTCGACAAATTTCTTAATTGTGCGATGATCACGCATCAATTGTTTGGCAATGAAGCATGTGGATTTACCGGCAGATAGTAGCTTTGTAATTTGTTTGGTTTCATCTACCGTTAATTGAACTCCTTTTGCCATTTTTAGGATGTTTGCAAACTTTAATGGTTCACCTAAATTTCAGCTTAAATAACATTATAGTGTAAATTCCTGCAAGAGAAATAATTCTATTAAAGTGTAAACAAAAATTATAATCATTGTACATAAATAATAAGTTAGATACTACGATTTTAAGATTTACCACTCGTATATTAGAAAAAGAACTAAAATGTAGACTTGCAAACTCTTTCGGTTCGCAGTGTATGAAAGGTTAAATCATCTGAAAGCCGCCATTACAATAGCGTTTAATCAGGTTTCTCAAGAAATGATATCTGCAGCTATGGTTAACTTTGTGATGCGTCTTAGATTAATTTTGAATCCAATGGTGGGCATAACGAAATTTAGTAAAGATTAATGTAGTTGCTTATATTATCAACCCCGAATAATTAATTTGTTTAAATCGGCCAATTGGATGCATAGTTATTCAAGTTTAGAATCGAGACAAATAAGTAAAAAAAACTGTATTATGCTACTGTTATATATAATAGTTATGTAATTAATCTAAGTATTTGTCCCAATATAATATGCATGTCATGACTATTATAGTAGGCTGATGAATATGTAGATTCATGCTTATTCAATGGCAGTGGATACATTTTTTGTTGAATTTCAAATTATGTATCTTATTCATTTATCAATAGGTATTATTAAAATTAATAAATCACAACATTAGAGATAATTGATTTTGCCACTTTTTACTTTTATCTTAATTCTTGAGCTTTATAATTTCACAATCTTTCATGTAGATAATAATATGAAAATGAAGAAATAATATTTTTTCCAATAATTTGATTCACTTAGTGATATTTGCTTATAAAAGTTAAAAAAAACTTCCAGAAATAATATACTCTATATGAATGTTTATTTTTACGCAGATCCTCTTCATGAATTGAGCTGAAGCAATGTGGTGAAATGGTGACTTCTTTCAGTGGACAACTGGACATGCAGTTCTCTTAGCGGTGGTGTCATCAAAAGCATTTTAATAAACTGCTACTTATCTATATTACAATTTTTATATGATAAATATATTTGATACCGTGAAACGAATTAGGATCTTTTGTATTTGAAATATCAATAAAAAATATACATTATGTAAATACATTATACTAAATTATGAAATTCCATTTTTAGCTGTTCAGAGTTTCACGGTGATAATGTTGTTTTATTCTGCGAGAATCTGCATTTTTCATTTTTTTAAATGGTAGTAATATAACTAGATATGGTTATTTAATTAATAAGTGTTCTTTTAAATGGTATATTCGTGCGTTTTAACTCTAACTCTCATCTTATTTAACAATAGTTGTTTAGTTGGTAGAAGTTTCTTAATAAACTGAAGTTAGAAAATGTGCTGTTTCCGGTTACCATAGTAAGCAGTAATTTCTGCTACTGTTTTCTATAGAAGTTAGATAAAGAAATACAGAAGTTTGAATACTTCTATTAAGAACCAATGTGAATGAATAGGAAAATATTGGGTGGATTCAATGTGTGTTACAGTACATGAAATTAGAAAGGAAGTGAAATTGCTTCCTTAAAGTAAAGAACTCTTGCATTACTGATTAGCGTTCGGTTAACTGAAACTTGTATTTAATTTCTTTCTACAAACTTGAAAACGAGCTAAGAAACCTGCTCGAAATATTGTTTATTAAAATACTGGTGTACTTTCCCGTTAAAAATAACGGGTCATCATGAATACCAATTTATTTCCCATTATTAAGGGATTACTTTAATGAATTCAATTAAAATTTTATTTTCTGCAATGTCTAATTTATTTTATATGTAGATAAAATACATTAAAAAATTGAATAAAAACTGGAATTTAAACATCCAAGTCAATATATTCCCGTGCGTAACTGACACCAAATAAATAAACACACGAGGGAAATTATTAGAATAGATGTTTTAAAATCCAATCGTAGGTTACTCTCACTGAAGGCTCTGTTACACGGTGCGAGTTGGCCTAGCGAGTTACTGTAGTACAGCTACTCGCACAGTGTGACTGCATCGGTCGAGTAACTGTCATGGAAATTCAATGCTATTACATTGAGCTACTGGCATGCGATTACACAGGGACAGCTGCTGTCCACTGTCACGACAGTTCTCTCACCGTGTAGCAAGGCCTTCAGTATACTTAGACTTCTATAATTATTGTTCTACATTTAACAAACAGCAATTTTATGCTCTATGAAATATTTTAGGAAGAAGAGTACTAAGTTTCAAGTTATTGGTACACGTCAGAAAAGAATATATAAAAATTATAATTATTATTCAAATTTATTAATGGATACCAATTTAAATCAAAAATAAATAATGATTATTATTTATTACACAGAGATTTTTAAGTGTTCGAAAATATGGAACAGTGTGATAACTAGGGTTGTGACAATATTCTTTTGGCTTAAAGAATTATTCTTTATGCTTTTTAGCAATAAAGCATATTTTTTGAAATAAAGAATATTCTCAAAATATGCTTTTAGCTAATCAAATAGTCCAAGTGACTGCAAATGAAACACAAACTAATTTTTATGGTTTGAATGAATGATTCAAGAATTTTTAAGTTTAAAATACTAGGTGAGGAAATTACCATATTGAATCATTGGAACCTGTAAGGCGATAATCAATAGTAATAATTTTAATAAGGAGTACACAATATAGAGTTGCCATTTTGTGTTACGCTTTACCTTTTGTAAACGGTTACTATTCATTGGTGCGACCCTCCATTAGTCTAACATTTTTGCAGTTTATTTCTGATTGAACATGAAAATATATGTACATCGGGGGATGGGACGTGCTACCCCCCTAAACCCCCTGCCAGGTCATTAAAAAAAATCGTGAAGTGTGCAGTACAACAAACTAGCGAATACAACAAACTCCATTATATCGAATGAGGAAATGCATCATACAAATTAGCTAATATTAAAAATAAAGTAAAATAAGAGAGGAATATATACCAAAGTAAAAAAAAATAAAGGTAAATATTGTTTTATTTAAATTGGTATACCTATCTATAATGTATATTTATGTAATACTTTTTATTTTAATCAAAAAATAAAACGAGAAATAACACAGAAAGATGTAACTGTCGGACTAATGACACGTCCCCATTGTAAACGGAGCTAGGACGTTTCGGTACCATATTTTTTATTTCCAGACGAACCTTATTTTTTAAATTCGAAATGAGTTAAAACTACAAATTATAGCATATAACAGACGTAGAATTATTTTAGAGAATTTAAAAACAGCTTTGATCATCAAATGTAATAAATGCTTTCTTTATTGTGCAAGTTATTGTCGAAAACTGTTCAATATTTATTATTTTAGTTACCTCATACAGAATAAACTGTCTCAATTTGACATTGTTTCCTATCCTGCCTTCTATATAAATATACCATCAATGGAAACTCTCAAATACAATTAGCCTTATTTCAAAGAAATTAGAACATATAAAGCTAACCTGAACGCATATCATTGAGCATATAAAGCTAACCTGAACGCATAAAAAGCATATTTTGAGCATAAAAGGCATATTTTAAGCATAAAAAGAATATTTTAAGGCATAAAAAGCATATATAAAGAGCATAAAAGCATATTTAACAAGCCTAAAGCATAAAAGCATATTTCAAAAAGAATATTGTCACAACCCTAGTGATAACACGGAACTAACCCTAAAATGGAACATGTTGAATTTCTGAACCATTGCTTCAATAACCTCATCTGGATTATAATATTGATGTTTTATACAAACGGTAATCAATTCCGAGACATGACTCGAAATGAGTACCACTTTTATTAAAGCGAGGACTGCCTGTAATTAGTTCTCATAATTATGTCAGAATATTATGATTATAATTTTGTAAGGAATAAGGTTGATTTATAGTAAATGTAATCATGTGTTAAATATTTTTCACTCTTTGTGGAGATAAAATTTTAATAAACTATATGCGAGACCCGTTTATTGATACCTTGTTCCATTCCAACTTCAAATTGGTGGTTATTATAATATACTGTATTAGCTATGTACAACTATAATCTAATAGCAATATATTTTACCCTAAAAGAAATTTTGATGCGCGAAAAGGTAGTGAGTGCACCCCACCACGGTTCAATCTGCACTGAAAAGAATGACGGTGTCCGTGCCGCGCCCCTTTGTGTGTGGGAGAGGGAAGGGGGAATGGTGGTAGGTGGAGCTTTCGACATTAAATCTTTAGACCTCAGGCCAGTTTGCCCAAGTTACAGTCGGCCTTGAGATCATAATATGTAAATCACATTTGCGCAGTTCTATTAGATGTAAATACGATTAGAAGCTAGGTCTTTCGACGCAAAGTCCATTATCTTGAAAGTATTTGTTCTGGGTACTGTTTTTCATATGATTGAATGGTTGTAAGACTGTTTGTCTTATATCTTTATTGCCAAGTCCCTCTTATTTTATTGATATTAGTCCTTGGTAGGTTTTTCATAAAGATTTTAGACCTTAGTACAGGTTTGCATTGAAACTTTATACCTAGTTCCTATTATAGATAAATATTCTTACCGGAGTACGACTGTTTTTAAAAAAGTTTGTGGAGATTTTATTTGCTTTAAATTCATTAGGTTCAAAGATTATTTATTTTAAATTTGAATGATTCAGTACGGCTTGTACTAATACTTTATACCCCAGAACTATTTTTATTGTATTTCTTTATGTTAAATACAAATATCTTCGTATCATTTGATCTAAGTAAGTTTTATTTAAAAAAAATTGGTCTGTATACGATTTGCATAAGAAATATTTATATTATTACCGTTTATTTAGAGGATAGACTACCTGAGTACTATTTGCTATATTACTTTTAGATATAAAATAACTTTTTTTTGTATTCCATACCGTCAAGTACGACTTATATTAAATTTATTATCTCAAAGTAGTGTTTGTGGTAAGACTATTTATCTCTGTCCGGTTTTTACAGATATGATTAGTTTGTGTTCGCATTTATTATAATAATATTTATTCTATTACCATTTATTTTAAAGTTTTCGATCTCAGTCCTTGTTTTCTTTATTCAAGTAGGTGCTAGTACGGTTTTCGTTATAACTATTATTACGTAATACGATTTGAGATAAGTGATTCGGTGTTAGGCCTTTATACCTAAGGCACCTCTCCCCTAATTATTATATGAAAAATAAGGATAAAGAAGAGCTATAGTAAAATATTAATTTCACAGACCAGTCATATTAAGGTAAACCTACATACAACAAATAAAATTACAAAATATTGGTACTAATCTAATGACAGATAAATGGACTGTGCTACAATGTATTGATAATTACATGAAATGTGATATGGTTAATAATTCACAGGGTAACAGTGATTTTGGTGCCGGGCATTTGAACATTGATTATAATGTAAAAAAGCTCCTGAATGCGATGGTACGATGAGTTTTTCTCCATCGGGTCTAATTTTTGAAATAAGTGAAAATTTCAGATTTTCCTATATTTTTCCGAAAAAACGGCCCTAATTCAGATTATAATGATATTTACACAGTATATGACATCAAGATTGCTCATTATGCCATTCCAAACATTGTTTAACATGGCAAAAAAAAATTGGAGAAAATTATTTAATGCCGAAGTTGATTGTTCCACAAAATTTACCAAAACAAATCTTAAAATATTTTTTTCAAGCAAAAATATTTATTTTAACGAACATGTCTCTTTATTACAGATTAATTTAATCCTTACAGATAACAAAATAATTTATGTTTCAAGCCTAATTCTACTTAGTGACTAGCATTAATCAATAAACCTCCTAAGCATCAGTGCTGAAGTGATCATTCAGTGGGAGGTGTGCGAGTGTGAAGTTCTCTCAGCTGCTCTGCTACCGTGGTAACGATTCATTTACAAGTTCTTACAAGATGGCACACTGTTCAAGAACATGTGTGAATGATCCGAATTTCTTCTGTTACATATGTGGCGAATATATTTTGAAAGAAAATAGGAAGACAATTACAGAGTTTGTATCAAATACATATTTTGCTTACTTCGGATTCAACATTTTGCACGATGAAAAATGGTGGACGCCTAGTATGGTGTGCAAAATGTGCACTGAACATTTGCGCCAATGGACCAATAAAACAAGAAAAAGCATGAGATTTGGTTTCCCCATGATCTGGAGAGAACCTAAAGATCATCATGATGATTTTTATTTCTGTTGTGTAAATGTGATGGGCATTGGATCAAAGAATAGAAAGAATCTCCAATATCCCCAAGTTGAATCAGTTTCTAGACCTGTTACACATAGCGATGAAATTCCTATTCCAATTTTCAAATAAGTTCATCACAAAGTGATTCATGTTCATCTATGTCTATGAGAGCAAATTCTGACCCTGAATATTTCCAGCAAATCGAGCCTCAGTTTTTTAACCAACAAGCAGAGTTGAATGACCTAATAAGAGATCTCAACCTATCTAAAGAAAACTCTGAATTGCTTGCATCTAGGTTAAAAGAAAGGAACCTAGTTGGTTCAGATGTGAACATTACATTTTAAAGGAATAGACATGAAGAATTCCTGCCCTTCTTCGAAAAAGATGACGATATGGTTTTTTGCACAGATGTTAAAGGTGTGTAATTACATGAAAACCAGTTTCAACAAAATTGTTATTGAACTTCATATGCATTTGGCAATATTTAGAAATTTGATCTTCTTATTTAATGCCTAATGGATTTCTTACTTATTTTTAGGATCACTATTTGATTTTTTTAAACAAATGTTCATACTGTTTCAGGTCTGCTGGAGTGTCTTGGAATTGAAGCCTACGAGCCATCAGAATGGCGTTTGTTCATTGACAGCTTTACGTAAGCAAAGCCTGAAGTGCGTACTTTTGCATAATGGGAATGAATATTCAGCTGTTCCATTGGCTCACTCAACAACCATGAAAGAAAAATATGAAGAGATAAAGAGTAGACTAGAGAAGATAAGATACTATGAACACAACTGGAAAATATGCGTTGACTTCAAAATGGTGAATTTCCTATTGGGTCAACAGTCTGGATATACGAAGTATCCATGTTTCATTTGCCTGTGGGATAGTAGGGATAAAGAAAATCACTACATCAAGAGAGATTATCCCCTAAGAACTGAAATGACGCCAAATAGAAAGCTCAATATCGTTAATGAGCCATTAGTAAACAGAGATAGAATTATTCTGCCTCCCCTTCACATCAAGCTAGGATTAATTAAACAATTTGTCAAGGCGCTTGACCAACATGGAGACTGTTTTCAGTATATCTGCAGAGTTTTCCCTCAACTCACAATTGAAAAATTGAAAGCCGGGATATTTGATGGGCCTCAGATCCGAACCCTTCTACGTGATTTTGAGCTGACGAATCATATGAATGAAACTGAACTAGCTGCTTGGGAATCATTCATAGAAGTCGTTGAAAAGTTTCTGAGAAACGAAAAAAGTTATATGTATGAGAAAATAGTTCATGACCTTGTTGAGAATTTCAAGAAATTGGGGGCTAACATGAGCATTAAGCTGAACTACCTTCACAATCACTTCGAACATTTCCCAGAGAATCTCGGTGATGTGAGCGATGAACAAGGGGAGAGGTTTCATCAAGATATAAGTGAGATGGAAAGTCGCTACCAAGGTAGATGGGACCAAGTAATGATGGCTGACTACTGTTGGTGTATGAAAAGGGACAATCCACTTGAAACTCATGCCAGAAAGAGCAAAAAACGCAAGTTCATCCCTGAGTAAGGTTCTTGAAAGATTAAAAAAAACATTTCTTTGCAACAAATGATCAATTTTAGTTATGTATTTCTGCATAAAATAAACAAATACCTATTTTCATGGTTTCTATTCCCTTAATAACCCTTCAAGTATGTTATCGAATCCTTAAAAAAATATATTGAAAAAATTGGTCTTTGTGCGCATCATTTTCGACATGAAAATAGGATAAAAACTAAAAATATCCATATAAAAAACTAGACCCGATAGAGAAAAACTGATAGTGCCATCGCATTTAGGAGCTCATTTTACCTTATTGATCCTCAAATGCCCGGCACCAATCAACTTTTTTTATTCTGGTACCCTGTGATATAATTGTTAATGGGATATAGATATGCAATTAGTATATTTACAGGTTAACATGAAAATGTCTATAGTAGAAAGACCTTTATTACCTTTATTTTTTCGAGAATTGTTTTAAATAAAATAAATATAGAAACCAAAACAAGTTTCCGTTCCTTGGAAAAAAGTGTTTTTAAATATAGAAATAATTTTTAACTTTCTCTTAAAAAATGTCCAGCTGCGTTAACCTGCATCTAGGCTGTCCAGTGTAGTCCGCTCATCCCTCGGGGGGTTTGTTTACTCCATTTGAATTATTTGCCGCTTCCAGAAATAAAATTGAATGTCTTTCATGTCTTCCAGAGCAGAACGCTACTCTCAGTTCAGCGAACCACTAGCTGCCGGTAAGGTACTCATCCACCCCAAATTTGGCTGTATTAAAGAGTGGTAGAAGTGAAGCACTGGAGAACACTGTATACACTAGGAGAGCCTGGTTTAATATTTAGTTTTCGTTCTCACAGGTAGGCAAAGATGTTCCAACACTGAGAACGAAGGCAGAGTGCAATACAAATTTTGTGAGGGCATTCTTTTAAAAATTTATATATAATATTGAATAAATAGTTATCTATGTATAATACTGAATAAATAGTCATTTATATATAAACTGCGTCCATCGCTGTATTGTAGATCACTATTTTGTGAATAATTTTGATAATATTGATCGTACAGTAGTGAAACTATGGTCACTGGAAGATTGCTTCTATGTTAGTATCTTGCTTAAATATTTTTTGAATCCATGAGAAAATTGGAAATTATGAACGTTTATGTATTTTGAAGGCATTTTAACTGTCCATCGCTTTATTGCAGCTCTGTGAAAAGGCCAAAAAATGGGCGATTAACTCCTACCGAGAGGGTAAAAATTGTAACAGGTCCTGCAGAAGGGATGACTCTTTTATATTTAGCTAGTAAATTTGGGAGGGATAGGAGAAACATAGTTTCTATTGTGGATGATCCTGACACCAACCCAAGGAGAGATGAGGGTATGAGGAGAAGCTTCCAAAAAGTGTCTTAAATGAGACGACAAGGAACGTGGGGCCCATATCCATTCCTCCTATGGACAAGACCCAAATGGAAAAAGGCATAAGATGTACACAGAATTACATTAAAACAAACTTCCTATTTGTTCTTTTAACAGATGAGGAAAGAGCCACCCTTGATTGTCTGTATGGATGGGTTAAAGTTTGGATCCTACTGGAGCTGTTTCAACAAGGAGGCTGTGGCTTTATGTTTTAAGCGGGCATCATTGGTGAAACGTTAATTGGCCCTTTCCGAGTACCAGAGGGGGTAAACCTAACAATCCAATCCTACATTGCCTCTTTTGTTGATTACTTCTTCCCTTGGCCTAATAGTTTGCAATTATCTCGTTGGCAAAAGATGATTTTCTTACAATCTCATGCTTGAAGGGTTACAACTTCTTTCCTCATATCTCTGGGCATCAAGTGAGAGACTCTCATGACTTGATTTCCTTGTTCTCTGGTCTTAAGCCCCATTGAGCACTTCTGACCGTTTCTTTTGAGACATTACATCAGGACTGTTTTGACGTAAGACCAATGACAGCCTTGTCAAAAATGCAGGCACTAGTGTCATTTAGCTGCCTTATGACCTGCCTGCGTATATTTCGCATATTTCGAGGGGAAATTCTTTTTTTCGTACCCTCATCTCTCCATGGGTGTGTCGGGATTTTCCACAAAAGGAACTATTGTTCTCTTAACCCTTCCAAGTTATAAAGCTAAATATAGTAGATCGTGGCCGGTAAATTCCACCGCGGAAAGTTCCACCATTTTGAAAAAAATATACAAATGAACAGTATAAATAAACAGTTTGTTTTAAAATGTATTTCTAAGTCTAGGTAATTGATAATTATAAATGAACAAATCTTCCTTTTAAATATAAATGCAAGATGTGGAAAATTCCAACCCGGAAGATTCCACCATTTTGAAAAAAATATACAAAGGAATAGTATAAATAAACAGTTTGTTTTAAAATGTATTTCTAAGTCTACGTAATTGATCATTATAAATGGACAAATCTTCCTTTTAAATATAAAACAATTAATAATCGATCATATGGGCATTAAATATTTAATAAAAAATGATCAATAGTGATAGACTATTCCCGCGCAAAAAATGGATATTCCCAAAACATTCTCGGAATATTCCCAAGGAATATTCCATGATGATCATTTTTCGATATTCAGGGAATGCAATTTTTTGACACATTTATGGAATAATCCCATAAATCACAAAGGAAAATCTAGGGGATCATAGAGATGAATCTCGATGGAATGATGAAAGAATTCCAATGGAACGAGTAATCCAAAGATGGAGGGGATAATGAAGGAATACCAATGGAATAAGACATCTAAAGTAAGAGGGAATATTGAAGGAATACCTATGGAATAAGACATCTAAATGAGGAGGGAATATTGAAGGAATACATATAGAAAAGGAATCCTAAAGGAAGAGGGAATATTGAAGGAATACCTATGGAATAAGACATCTAAATGATGAGGGCATATTGAAGGAATACATATGGAATAAGACATCTTAACTAAGAGGGAATTTTGAAGGATAACCTATGGAATAAGACATCTAATGAAAGAGGGAATATTGAAGAATTACCAATGAAATAAGACATCCAAAAGAAGAGGGATCACTGGCCATGTATCACTATTCACTTGAGTGCATAACTCAATTGTCACATAGCTATACACCAATAAGTTTAACTTTAACAAATAACTGTATAAATAATCTTCGAATATTAATACTTTAATTACAGGACACATTACTTACATCTAGGCATTTCCACAATTGTCCCTTTGTACTGGGATGAAATGAAATAAACTAAACATACGTCAATCATTTTATTAAAATATCAAATAGAACATGATTTAGATAGAGCCTAATGTAATCAAACACAAATTAATTCCTGGGCAACTTGCTCTATTATGTTCTATAAGCTCTCAGTATTTTTCAATTGCAAAGTTTTCAATTTTTAGTTAAGAAAGACTCTCAGGTTTCATTCACCATCTCCTTCTCATTTTCATCTTCCATCTGTTAATGCAGTCAACACTCAACAGTGCTTTCGTCTCTTTTTGCGAAATTATTGACTACTACAATCGATTGGTGGTAGCGTAATTTGCTATGAGCTACTTTCCTGTGTGACAACTAGTGCAAAGTCTTTTGCATTTGGTTCTTTACTTTAACCTGGAGCAAATTTATTCAATCAAGCAATTAATTTCGTCATTATTCTTAAATTTCTTCATATTCTAGACTATGAAAAGAATCTAGTGGTCTCAGTGCAGCTATAGTTTTAATGCACGCACTTCATACAACATACTATATAGTTCACAAAACGAAATGAAGAGGACATGTCTCCAAATTTGTAACTTCTTAGTAAACCATATTGCCAGAAACTGTGACAGTGGTACCTAAAAAGAAATAAAATAATTAATTATCATCTATCAATAATCTGTATTCAAAAAGTTAATCCATAAATTAAATAAAAAACCTAAGTGATTCATTCAAATTCTAAAAGATAAGAAAGTAGATAGTAAAGGGAATACAGAATTAGATAAGGAAAAAGGTTTTGAGAAACCATATGGGTCAAAAAAGTAAAAAAAAAATTAAAGTAAATAAGAAAGGGCTCATGAACGAAGAAAAGCTACTATGAACATTATTAACACTGATAATCATTATTTGCACTTTTAAAATTTTATTATTAAACTCTAGTCAGTTTAAGGACAGGTCACTGAAGAAATAATTCTATGAAATTTTATATTTCACTTACAAGAGGCTAGAAAATATATATAGTTTAACCTAGGTTATAGCTAAATATTAATAAACATTTCGTAATATAATTTAACATAGTGAACCCATTTACAATTAAAGTATAAACTGAGTATATAGGAATAGAAATAGGCCGGCCTACAAACTAAAATAGTACGGTAAGTAGGGTCATGCAGGTAAATTGCAGCATTTTAATTTTTAATTGCATTTTAATTCTGAACCAAAATTCCATTAATATGTTGCATAGCTACCAAATGGAGCGCAGTGCATGCTATAATTTATTTATTTAAGTTTTTAACGTGTGTTTTGAATATATGATGATTCTGTTGCTAGAAGCCGCAGTTAGTTAGTGTGCCGCAATTTACATGCTTGACCCTACTCTTATTCCGTTATCACCAGATATCAATACTTAACTTTAAACCAAAATTTAAAATTGTTGAGTGATAACTGGTGTTGATAAAATATGAAACAATGGTGTACATACGTTAAACATTTACAATCACAATACTAACCTCTTTTTTTTCTTGAATTGACACTAATTCAACTACTATCTATTATAGCCCGTCTATTATGTCTGAACTGCAGTGCTGCAAGGCGAAAACTAAATTGGATTAAAAATATTTTGGCTACCTGATTCGCAACTTGTAGTAGTTTCGCATTTCATACAAACGAAATAAGATATTTTTGTAGGTACTACTAATTTCTAATAGGGAGCCAGCATTAAATTTACGGATCCGAAACTCTATTCATTTAGAGCGATATTTTTAATTTACTTGGTTGTTTAGTATCTGCTTTAGAACAAAAGGCCATAACGCTGACGTATTGAAATACAAGAGACTGGAAGAAGCAGCCAGAAAGGAAACTGACTTAGAGAAGAAGTCACATTATAAATCGGTGACAAAGCTCATGGATGCAGAAAAGCTCCGTGAAGGAGTTTTATATGAATGGAAGATGAAAATGGAAGCACATACCTAACACGAAAATCTAACACCTCATAGACGAAGAGCTTAACTCTTGCGCATCCTCAAAAACTACAAGTAGCGTTAAAAATTATATAGATGGTAAAAATTAGAAGAGAACATATGAAATCCAAATTACAACAGTTCATCTCACAAACCCAAGTTTCTTAGTGATCCAAGAAGACATCCAAATTCTAAGGAAATAAAAAAACCATCGTTCGATTCCATTGACATTCCTTTGTTGTTTTAAATACATACTTTAAATTTCCCATCTTCCAGGAACATTCCTTCATATTACCCAATGGGATATATTCCTTATCAAAAATATTGAAATAGCTCCAGGGATATTCAAAAGTATTTCTTAGAAAGTAAAATTTTTCGTTCGATTCCTGTGACATTCCCTCATTGTTTCAAGAAGATTACTGAATAGATCCCAATTGTTCCAAGGATATTCCTTCATTCCTTTTTGGGAATACTATTATCGCAACTATCTTGTTAATTCTAGGGTTATTTATGGGATATTCAGAATGGAATACTATCAAAAATATTTATTCCAAGAATATTCCTCTTTGTTTCGTATGGAATACTATAGAAATATGATATTCCCTGAATATCATTGGATGATATCTGACCGAATAATGTAACTCTCCAATATTCCTGGAATATTCTCTCGTATAAGAATTTGAATGCTATCCAATATTATTGTTACAGGAATATCCCCTCATCATCAAACTGTGAATCGAGATTAGGAGGGAATATTGTAGATATTATTGGAATAACCCAGGAATAAAACCTTCTTGCCCGGGTTACGCTGGTATTGGAACACCAACCTGTGGCAACACTGATAAATTTAGCTTTTTGAATCTGTCAACAGAAACACTAAAGCTCAGATTTTAATATTTGATACAAAAATAAATTTTGTTAGGTTTCATTATTGAAAATGTTAATATTAAGCAGCAATATGACAAGCATGTTTTTAGTGTCTATTTCTTTAGTCAATTTAAATCAGAGACCTGCTGAACAGAATTTATATTTAAGAGGTTACATATCAAAAGAAACTCTGTACGTGTTATGATTTAAATATCTTATGTGAGTTTAAAAATTATGATTTTTATTCGTGTTGTTGTGGGAAAAGGGAGAGGATCCACTTATGAAAAAAAAAGACACTTGAAAATAAAGATAAATTCAGTCGTCCCAGGTCTAATATTGAGTACGCTAATATGAATTTCTGAATTAATATAAATTATCATGTGATTGGAAGGGATACAAGGTTTTATTTATAAATTTAATTATTGAACTATATATACACTCACTCACACAACTCTCACACCAAAACACACATTCATACATAAAATTGGTAGATATAATTTGAATACGAAAATAAATACTTATTATGTACTAACAGATAAATAATTTTAAATAGCTATATCCTATTTAGGTTAGTAAATATAATTAAAGTATTAGGCTAACTACCAGGTGCTGCAGACCATTTTTTGTCTGAATAGGTAGTTTCCCAGCAAGGTAGTTTCCCAGCAAGGTAGTTTTCAAGCAAGGTAGTTTCCCAGCAAGGTAGTTTCCCAGCAAGGTAGTTTTCAAGCAAGGTAGTTTTCAAGCAAGGTAGTTTTCAAGCAAGGTAGTTTTCAAGCAAGGTAGTTTTCAAGCAAGGTAGTTTTCAAGCAAGGTAGTTTTCAAGCAAGGTAGTTTTCAAGCAAGGTAGTTTTCAAGCAAGGTAGTTTTCAAGCAAGGTAGTTTTCAAGCAAGGTAGTTTTCAAGCAAGGTAGTTTTCAAGCAAGGTATACACAAGTAGATTTGCGCATCAAGAGCTCCACTCAGATTTAGAAAAGGCAGGTCAATGAACGATCTGTAATGATCAAAAAAATACTAATCACACACTATTCATAGAATGGAAAAACAATTAAAACTAGAAATTCAACCAAGAAAAAAAAACGAATAATTAGCTATTAACCCTTTCGCGCCTTTATTTTTAATTGCTAAATAGGCATATTTATAGCCGATTTTTCAATTTCATATGAAAACATACTTCTTTCTCGACTAATTGGGCCATGTAGTACATTGAAGTTCCACTGGGACATTATGTCCCACCAGTATTTCCCGTGGGAAAATATTTCCCACCAGTGTTTCGCACCGGGAAGATATGTCCCAATTGTGATACGTATGTCACAAATTTGGAACATACCTTCCCACCAGTAATCTATGATTGTTATTTTGTCTATTATAATAATTATGAAAAATATCCTTGGATAAAAAACAATTATAATAGAAGTATTTTTTATTCAAGAACAAAAGCAATAAATTCCTTGTACTTATATTTATTTCATCCTAAAATCTTAGGGTGAATTAATAATGTAAAAAACTAGACTAGGTACATCACAGACCTCTTTCATTGTAAATATAACATATTCATGAAATTATATAGCTATGAACAAAAACTTATACATGCAAACAAAACGTAGAATTATAATACTGTATATCACACTGTTTTACAGCCTTCCTTTTACCGTAAATATGATAAAATATAAGCAATCTACTTTTTATATGACTTGAAAGAATAAACTACTTTTGGAAAATAACAATGAAATCGAACAAAATAGACCGTATAACGTCAACTGATATTGAAATTATTAACTGAATTCCTTTTCATAGAGTTATCTTGTGACACTTCACCTCTTTTGGTTGTTTCCTACTGATGATAGGGTGCAAAACATGCATCACACAGAGTAACATGGCAGGAACTACAGGAGAGGAATGTTCGCTTCTCTTTACCCTTCAATCTGCAATTGTAGCATCGTCTCCTAGTATTACATCTGACTGGGAGATGATCTCCAACATTCTCCATTATAATCGATCTGCGCCGTTTTGATGGTCTACCTGCCTTTCTGATTCGCTTGACTGTTGCTGATTTTATACCTTCCGTAATAAGTTCTTCTGCTGCATCAAATACAAATGGTAGCTGTGGAGTATCTTTAGCTTTCAACTGTTGGTAGAGGATCCAAGCATTGACAATTGCGGTTTTTATTAGCTTGAAAAAAACTTTTTTCCACCATTTGGTCGACTTTCTCTCAAAGTTGTAAAGTGAAACAGCTTGGTCGGATCGGTCAACTCCCAACATATACTTGTTGTAGAAAACTATCGCTTCTGGACATGTTATTTCAGTCTTGCCGCCAGCTTTATTTGTGCGAAAGGTTTTACCGACTTCAGGTGTATGACAATTGCTCATCACGTGCACTTCTTTTGTGTCACACCACTTTACAGCCATAACTCCTTTGTCACATTGCCTGGATTGCGATTCTCCTCTTTTTTTAAGCTTAGCATCGAATTGTGCAGTGAATCTTCTTGTTGCTATGTATGTTCCAACTGCAGCGAAGTTCAAAGAAGCAAAGAGCTTGGTTGATGAGAAGAACCGGTCAAAAATCACAACCACTTCTTTATTTCTAATGGTTGAACATAATTTTGTCACAACACGCTCCCCGAGGCCTACTAGTTTGTCACCTTGCGGATCTTTGCCTGAATAGATCTGAAAGTCATACGTGTACCCAGTTAGAGCGCAACATCTCTGCCAGATTTTGATCCCTCTCTTGATGGGCTTCATTGGCTGATATTGTTTGAGAGAAGACCTACCTTTGAATTTAGTCATACTCTCATCAATACTTTGGCAGCTACTTTCTGTATAACAAGTTGCGAAAGTGTGTTTCAGACAATTCACCATATTATCAATATAATCTGTTTTGGGTGCATCTGAAGGTTTCTCTGGGTCAGCAAAATACAGCTTTGATAACAGAAAGCAAAATCTGTCTCTTGATATTGCATTAGCAATGCACTCATTTCGCATAGACTTATTTCCACTCCAATAGCAGTGAAGATTCGGGAGTTTGTTGTAGCCCATAACAATTGTGCAGCCAAGTACTATCATTATTTCCCCAGTATCTGTCAATTTATGCTTGGTATTTGAGCTTTTGTTCGCCATGTCTATCTTATATTAGTGTTTTGGGCAATCCACATGAACAAACTTTTTGGAAGCATAGACTTCAGACAGTCTAAAGGTGAGGCTGATCTATTCAGGGAGCATAAAAGACTATCGTTCTTTTCTTGAGGTACTTGAAATTTTGGTTCAAAGTTTTCCCGTTCTACAGACCAATCAATTTCGGCGACATCCAACCACTGAAATTCAGAAGGTTCCACATTGTCAGGCACACAGTCATCATCAGAACTGTCTTCATATTCTTCAGGTACAACATTTCGCACCTGTTGGCGTGGAACAATGTCAGCGGGTAACTCATGTGGAGGAGTTCCATCAATGATTTCGTCAATGAAATTTTCATCACCGTCACTATCATCGACCGGGGATTCATCGTCTGAGTACCCAGACAAATCCCCAAGGGCTTCTAAAATTTGATGAATCTCTCCATCAGAGCGTAGAATCCTCTTTCTCATTTCCCTGTAATATAAAACATCATATGATATATTTATGATAAAATCATCATATTCAATATGAAACAATGTAACACTGGTGGGACAAATAGTCCACATTCTGATCAATAAAATACAAGCGGGATAATTGGTCCCAATATCATGAAAACACAAATGGGACAGATGGTTGAGAATATACAAATGGGACACACCATAATAATATGACACTGGTGGGACATATATTCCCGACAAAATTGAATATCTCTAAAATCCACTTAGTTTCTAAAATTGAACTCATACATAAATTCCAGTGACGGAAATATGTTATATGAATGTTAACAATAAATCTTGAGCATGATATTCAATTTCACATAGTCCACAAGTACTATTAAACTTACATGTTTGCAAGAACGCACATCAACAACCTCCTTCCACGGTGCCAACTGCTACACTGAAGCTGCGCAGAAACCAAAGTTTGTTCACCAGTCAACCGACGTACTCTGATGATACCGGTGGACACAGATATGACAGTACAAAAGCGTTTTTCGGGACGTATTTGCCCTTTCAGTAAAAAAAGTTTTCTGGTGGGACATATTATCCCATTCGGTGTGAAAGGGTTAAAGAACACGTAGAATCTAAGGAATATAAAAATTTAAGAAAAAGAACACATGGCAAAGGTTTGATAGTACAATTCAAGGAGAAATGATTAAAGTGATAAAAAAAAAAAGAGAAATATTGGAAACTAATTTGATCAAAGTACACTTAAATTAATAATTTAATATAGTAACACTTACGCTGGTTGACTGCGTTATTCCAAAGCTCTTAACCACCAAATACTTTCATATCAGAATTTTAGTAAACGTATATATCTAGTGAAATTAGGCTAAAACAAAGAAATGAACATTTATTGAAAATTGTTGACTACTTCCCAATCAAAAACCGGTAAGAAATTAATTTCAATTAAGGTTACCGGAATTACCACCACGCAGATAAAAATAAGAAAAATTCCAATAGTTTACACCATTCCAGACAAATATTCAGTAATCAAAATTTACAATTTCTGCAACAATCAGTTCAGCACGATAAACATTAGGTTAAGCCAATTACATAAATTACCCATTATAATAATGAACCATCATAATATCATAAGAAAATGAATAATTAAACAATACACAAGCTAAATTAAACAATAGACCGTCAAACTGCACTCTAAACAAAAATTCCAAATCGCACGTTCATCTCGGTAAGCTGGCTAAGGAATACAGGTATCACCTGCTACGGTCATACTTAGGCAGGAAATGATAATTAATGGAGTGATTATATAGAAGTAACATAGCTCAAGATTTCAGTTAGGGGTCTTTCAATTAATATTTATTTTCAAAAAAAAAAAGAAATATGAGAACTAAATTAATGAACGGATACTGACAAAAAATATAATCTAATTTGTATCTGAATCAACCCCTTTTTCAGGAATTTGCAGCATATGCATTATTTTAATATGAACTAGTATGATTAATAACCCTAAATATTACCAACTTTGAAAAATATATATTTAATGAGAAAACTAACATTTACCAACTGATAATTAATTGTATGAAAAAAAAACAAGAGGCTAATTTGGCTGGATTAAAACCACTACATTCCTCCCCGCCAAGAAGTCACATTAGCCGAAAAATCTGCAAGATAATCAACTGATTACTCAGTTTTATAATCCCGCGGTTTTCGACGATATTCTAACGTACGTGGTTGTACATTAGGGAAATCCTGAACGGCACCTCTCGAACGAGTTACAATTCTCTTAGATGAACGATGTGTCAGGTTATCACTATAGTAGTCATCCCTATCTTCACATGACTCTTCACTGTCTATATCGCTTATCACAGTTATTGGTTCCAATATCTCGATGGCAGGCCTATGCCTAGTGTCGTCAGGAAGATCAGATTCCTTTACGTTCTCACCAGTAATAATATAAGTTGCATTCGCACTACATCGAAAGCTACGGTTGAGCTCCTCTACCAAGGCCTCCAATTCATTTACCTTATCTAAAACAACAGACACCTCAATAGGATCATCACTTATCATATTCATAGACAATTCCGTACTCAGAGAGAGTGCAATCTTAAGTATACTACCAGTAGAATTAAGACCATTTAAGCAAGCGTCAAGTAAATCTATGCAACGTTTCTTAACTGCTTCTAAAGAATTAGAGGAAATTTCAGTTACATCCGGAAGAATCATGTCCCAATCGTCAAAATCATTTATAGGCGGAAGACTATTCACTAAATCCAATACACTTGTCTCCCTCTTATCCGTCTCACCCTCATTATTGATAACCTTATCCTCAACAGGGTCTCTATCGACTTCAAGATCCGATGGTACCAAACTAGATTTTCCGGTTGTAGAGTCGTCTGAAAATTCCATCAGGTCCACTAGAGATATTCTATTCTGCACTACGTTGGCGTGGTCAGAACCAATGCAATCATCATCTGCGGATCCACAGGGAGGAGTATAATTAGTTATAGAAGAACACTCGTTATAGGAACAATCACACAGCGAACAAGTAGATTTTGCAGATTCAATATATGAATCACTTTCAGAATTAGTGGAATCAGCAGAATCACCAGGTGATTTCCCAATTAATGAGCGAGAAACATAAGGGTAATAATCAGAGTCTGGTTCTTCGTTATCACTTTCAGATATCAAATTCTGGAAATAGGGATGTTCCTGTATATAAGGAGGAGGACGGACGTATTTCCTTAACTGTGTATGGTGGGCCTTTACGATATTCCCTTTAGTTAAATGTTGCAACTGATAAGTGACACCATTTTGATTAACAACCATCACCCGGTATGGGCCTTCAAAACGAGCACAAAACTTATCCGATACTTCATTACCCTTTCGTACAACCTTCCTGAGTACCTCTTGTCCAACATCATAGGTGAAGAAAGAGGGATTTCCTTGGCTCCACGTTTGCACAGTCTCAGTCGGAACTAAAAGGTCATCTCGTACCAAATGATTGGTTTTCAAGATAAATTCAGATGGTGAACACTTCAGGGCAGATTGATACGTCTTATTATGTATTAACACAACTTTTGTTAGTTTATCAATCCATTTGTCTTCATTAACACATTCCAGACGCAAAAGTTCAATGAGCGTTCTGTTGGCTCTCTCTACTAGACCATTAGAGCTAGGCTTATACGCTGTAGTGTATATATGCCGTATATTATACTGTTGCAAAACATCGTTGAAATAGTTGCTCTTAAACTCACCACCGTTATCACTCAAAATAGCTTCGGGTGGCACTACACATCCTGGCAGAATACGTTCCTCGAAAACTTTCGAAACATGAGATGCTGTCTTGTTAGTGATTGGCGTGACAGCAAGCCACTTTGTGTAATGGTCGATTGCAACCAAACAACCGATGTAGTGTCCACAGCGAGGTAACATTAAGAGATCAATTGCTAGCAGCTCAAACGGCCTCTGTGTTTGTATCTTCAACATTGGTGGAGAAGTAGTTTGAGATATTTTCATTTCTTGACAAATCTCACAACTGGAAGTGATATCACCAGCCACTCTATAAATGTCCGGATGCCACACATGCTGTCCAACAAGTTCAATCAACTTCTGACGACCAACATGAGCCATTTTATAATGCACAACTAGCATGACCTCCACAAACGCTTCAAGAGTTATTAGGAATGACTTATGCGTGTTGAAGTTGTATGTTAGTACATCATCAATCAGTGCTAACTGGTGAGAATACCGCTTGTATCTCATCAAGTAACTAGGCCAATAACTCCTTCCTGATTTTATGTGATTCACAAGTCCCAATAAAACTGAATCAGCATTTTGCATGTAATGGACCTCGTCTCCTGATATTACTGATGAAAACCCTGTCACTTCACCATTTTCATTCAAACTTGTACTGAAACTCAGACAGCTGCTTGGAGAACCAACACGGACAACAGCGACTTCAGCAAGTGAAGTCCTCTGTAACATAAGAGCATTGTGAGTTTCATCAATGTATTCGACAACGTTCAACTCAATTGGAGAGTTATGTGCTATTGTATAAGAAGGTACACCAAAATCAAAGGACAAGTCAACTTCTTTCATGAAGTCTATTCCTAATATAATACATGCTGGAAAAGATTCATCAGGAACAACTGAAACAGTGAAAGTAACTGATCTCTCCATACCTAATATCCTAAATCTAATATCAGAGGAGCCGAGAATGGGGGTTGTCTTTGGTCCAAGGCCTCCAATATTGAACGGTTTCCTTTCATCCAAGCTGCCACTGCACTTTTCCATTGCTGAGTAAGTTGCACAACTAATTTGGGCTCCTGTATCCAACAAGATACAAACCTTATGACCGGGAACATCCATGCAGACAGTTGCCAAATGAGATTTTTCGTGTAACTTACACCAACTATAAACAGAGGTAAAAGTTGACTCGCAAGAATCGAACAGTCCTTCTATTACCACCTCGTCATTAGATTCATCTGGCTGAGGGCCCTCACATTTTAATGCGTTCGAACGGATGATCGGCGCTTCAGGTGTCTGATAAGCCAACTTTGCCGCAACGGGATTGAAGTGAACTCCTGCAAGACATTGTAAGTGTAGAGTGATTGCAGATACATCATCAATATCTGGGGAAACAAACCACATTGAATTATATTTGCCAAAGTGAACCAATAATTTACAATTAAAAAGTTTACTAAACACCACAAGTAAATCAGTACAGGGTAACTGACCCGGACTAGCCATTAACTTCAAGCGCTTTCTTTGATCTTTATTGAGTGTTACATTATACTTATTTTCACGTTTTAAAAGATCTTCAACTAGAGTTCGACGTAGCTCATAGTGATCCAAGCAAGGGGTTCTCCTAAAATCGTTTTGTTCTGACAAGAGCTGCAGTGATTGAAACATTGAATTTCCTCCACCAGGCATCATTTTCAATACAAAAATATTTTCTGGCAACTGATCGTCTTCAACAAGGGGTAATTTCACAGGAAGTACGATTGGCTGTTCTAATCGAGAAAGAAGATCTGCTACGACATTATCCCTTCCAGGTAGATAAACAATCTTGTAATCGAAACCAGAGATATCTTCAAGTGTACGGGCGAGTCTGCTATCAAGAATTTGCATATTATGAAGATAGGTCAGCGGCTGATGATCAGTAAAGATCTCTACTTTAGACCCATGTAAGAATGGTCTAAGATTCTTAACCGCCCACCGCAAACCGGCTAACTCTCTCTCTACAGTCGAATAAGACTGTTCTGCGCGTGAGAAGGTTGTTGAGGCATATGCGATAATACGAGGGTCGCCATCCTGTACCTGTGCCAAGCAAGCACCCGCTCCTGTACCGGAAGCATCCACAAATAGTTGTAGGGGTTCTGCATCAACTCCATAATCTGGATAAGCAAGGGATACGTCTTTAGCGATCAAACTCTTCAATTGTTCAAATGCCTCGTTCATGGGCAAAGACCAAACTAGTTTTCGTCGCTTGTATCCTGAAGTTTGTTCACTCAACGGTTTTTGTACAATAGAAAAATTTGGAACAAATTTCCGTTGAAAGTTCACCAATCCAAGAAATTGGCGAAGCTCTCCCACAGTTTCGGGCTTTGGAAATTCAAGAACTTTTGTTATGAATTTCGGAGACTTGCGCACGCCGTTACACCCAACAATATGACCGAGATAGTCAACCTCACTCTTGAACCAAAAGCATTTACTAGGCTTTATCTTGATACCGTATGAGTAGAGTGTGAACAAGACCTTTTTTACTAAGGCAAGATGATCTTCGAAAGTCTTGCTCATTATAAGCACGTCATCTATATAGACGATCACTTGGTCCCTAGGAAAAATGGCGGTCACCTCTTGCATTGAACGCTGAAATGCAGCAGGTGCATTTTTCATTCCGAATGGAAGGCGTAGAAATTGATAGTGTCCTGTTGGGGTTGAGAAGGCGGTGAACTCTTTCGAGTCTTTGTCTAAAGGCAGCTGGTAGTAGCCTCTGACCAGATCCAAACTAGTGAAGTATTTCACTCCATGTAGACTGTACACCGAATCCGTCAAATTCGGTAAGGGATGCCTATCAGCTTTTGTTGCGATATTCAATTTGCGATAATCAACGCAAAGCCTTAATGTTCCATCCTTTTTCATGATCGGAACAACTGGAGATGACCAAGGCGATTTGCTTGGTTCAATGATTCCAAGCATCTCCAATTCATCACATTGCTCATTAATCATCCTATTGACTCGCTCATTGAAACGTCTTGGCTTCTGATAGATAGGAGAATAATCTAAGAGTTCTATATGGTGAGGATCAAGGTTCAATAGTCCCATATCAGAATCGCCGGTACTTAAAATCCCTTCTACGTCAACCAGCATCTTCATGACCTGCATCTGCTCATTATTTGATAAATGGGATAAATCAACGGCTTTTTCTATGGGACAATCATCACGAATATGATCTGTCGGAGAATCCAATACAGTAACAGCTACCTCCCCCGTAGGATTTAAAATGAGAGGGTCACCGACACTTGAAACACAGGCAACGATATCACCTTTATTTAGTTTACATAGTTTATCACAGTTATTAGTTATCATCACACTGTCAATGCTATCAGTGACACCAGTAACTACAGTCAAACTCTTTTTATTTCCTGCTTTCTCTATCACATATAAATCACTGTTAGTACCCTTTGGCACCGTAAGATTGATTTCATTACAAAGAATAGATATTTGTGAAGTACTATTTGGAAATAAGGTAACATCAGCATTTACATAACAGCCTATATTGTGGAAATCTACCAAAGCTCTACCACTACTTAATGGCCAAAATGCTATTTGACCTTCACCAACCTTTTTTGTTACTAAACCAGGATTAGGTATTAATTTAAGTTGATTTTGAACAATGAAATCTTCTGCAAAAATAAGACTAACTTCGGATGATTTAGGAGATTTAACTACCAAAAATTCACAAGGTTTCATCATAATGCCACTAAAACATACCTCCATAACCACAGTCCCATGAGTAGTTACAAGACTAGAGGCTCCAAAAGCACGAATAGTTTGTCTCCCACTAGGCACGATTGGAAGATTATGCTTCATCACCCAGTCATAGTGTACCATGCTTCTTGTTGCGCCAGTATCTAATAGTCCTTCAGTCTTTATATTGCCAACTGAAACGGGTAAAAATATTCTATGGATATCCCTACCTACCAAATTAATTTCGCCCTCGTCAATCTCCGGCTGTTGCTTTTCTAGGTTCGACTGATCACACAATTGTTCAGAATTTTCTGAAGTACATTCCATCTCTTCATCCTTACGAGCGGTGCATTCAGAACTTGTAGAAGAGTCTTCTGCAGATGAGGAGCTTTCGCTACACGTCTCTGATCCAAGCTCCACTGAATCAGAGATCATTAGTTTAACGTCTTGGTGCAATCTCTTCCAAGATGATCTCCTCCACACACAGAGCAGCAAGGCTTGAAATCGCTTTCAGACGTTGACCCGTTTTTAGGGCAATCCTCCTGTTTCTGATGTTGTTCGCCACATGCAAGACAGTTTCCTGATTTCAGCCAACACCTGTCTTCTGTGTGGCCTCTTTTGCCACACCAGTTACAATTATAGATGAGTCTTCGTGGCGCTTGACTCAGTCGTGAGTTATTGTAGAAGGTATTCTTTTGTCCATTTTCTTTGTTGAAGGGTCTCATATTACTCTTAGCTGCAACTTCTTCGTTTCTATTCCTCCACTCTGAGGGTCTAGTAAAGAATACATCAATTGGAGTGTCTAAATCATCATCGGGTTGCTCAAGCAATGAAACTTTGTTATCATGACCAACGGCTAATTTCTTAACGTAAGACCAGTCTAACATTGCTCCAGATGCTGGTAAATCTCTGTCATGTCGTTTCAGTACATCTGCGAACTTCCTTGGCACAGTTTTGAAAAACTTCCGCATCAGCTGACGCTCTCTTTCTCTCTTGGAACTGAAGAGCTTTGTAGAGATTCGTTCTAGTCTCATGGCATAGATGATCAAAGTCTCATCAGGTTCCATTCGAGCTCTCTCGAATTTAGATTCACATCTATAAACGCTGTCCACGCGCTGGCACTCGTACCATTCTAAAAGCTCCATCTTAAGTTTTGAATACCTGATGTGGGCTCCATCGACAGCATCATATACCTTACGAATGGTTCCTTCAAGATAAGATTTCAGATGTTTGGAACACTGAAATTCCGTTAAAGCATATCTTTCTTCAAAGTAAGCCTCATATTCATCAAGAAATCTATCCAAGGATTCTCCACTTGCTGGATTGAAAACCGATGGTGGCACGATATCCTTTGGTCTTCCAACTGACTGTAAAGCCTTTAAAAACGCATCACCAAAAGGTTCCGCTGACTTCCCTGATCTTGTGAAGGTTCTATCTCGAAAATTGTCATCAGAAGAAGTACAAAAAATTGAGCTTGGTTTCTTTGATTTCCTGTAGAAGGGTTTCCGTTCTTGGCTACTTGAGGAGCTTTTGCTTGAATCTGAGCGACGTCGTGTCATAGCCTCCCCTTTTGTCAACTTTCTACCTCTATGGAATTCAGTTGTTGGCTTCACATGCTGTTCAAACGCACTTTCCCTGGGAGAACAGGAAGAATCTATGGGAGGTTTATTCTCATCATATTTTCCACACTGATGCTTGGGCCTAACAGATAATTCATCAGTTTTCCCAGCAAAATTACGCTTCTGGTAGTTTATTTCCACAGAAACCTTCTCCATAGTAGATAACAGAGTGTTAAGGTAAACCATCCATGTTTTATTTGGTAAACGTACAGGTAAATACCGATTTTGATTATCCATGGGTTCACCATCCGTTTCCAAAACTATGTTAGTCAAAATACCAGCACCCGCTTCGATAGATTCCCTGTTCGGTAACGCAGTCATCTCGCTAAAAATATCCAAAGACTGCAAATACTTATGCGAGCATTGATTGATGAATTCTCCATTGAGAAATCTCGATCTTACATTTGAATCAACGAAGGAAGAAAGTACATTTCGTATTTGAAATATCTTAACCAAGAATGAATGGGCCTTAGCAGCAAACATGTCGGGTGACGTTTGCATAGTAGATAGCGCGGCGTGGCGTTTCCCTGTGAAATGTGGGGGTACATACACGCCAGCCTGGGGTTCACCAGTAAAAGCTGTTCGCAAATATTCTCGCGTCACATCTTTGAAACTACTGGTGGTGATACCGTCCGTATTAGTTACTTTAGCAGTGGGAACCTTTAGGGTTAATAAATCATGATCACCTATAGGAGAAATGTTATCAAATAAATCGGCACCTGGCTTATTAATCGCCATTTAGAAAGATTATTATAAACTGGATTCAATACAATAAAAATATACAAAAGCAAAAAAAGAGTTAATAATGCACAAAATATAAAGGTAAATCAGGGGATTAAAAATACACATCAACCAACACAAGCAATATTAAATCCCTGGTCTGGGCACCATTTCATGTTGTGGGAAAAGGGAGAGGATCCACTTATGAAAAAAAAAGACACTTGAAAATAAAGATAAATTCAGTCGTCCCAGGTCTAATATTGAGTACGCTAATATGAATTTCTGAATTAATATAAATTATCATGTGATTGGAAGGGATACAAGGTTTTATTTATAAATTTAATTATTGAACTATATATACACTCACTCACACAACTCTCACACCAAAACACACATTCATACATAAAATTGGTAGATATAATTTGAATACGAAAATAAATACTTATTATGTACTAACAGATAAATAATTTTAAATAGCTATATCCTATTTAGGTTAGTAAATATAATTAAAGTATTAGGCTAACTACCAGGTGCTGCAGACCATTTTTTGTCTGAATAGGTAGTTTCCCAGCAAGGTAGTTTCCCAGCAAGGTAGTTTTCAAGCAAGGTAGTTTCCCAGCAAGGTAGTTTCCCAGCAAGGTAGTTTTCAAGCAAGGTAGTTTTCAAGCAAGGTAGTTTTCAAGCAAGGTAGTTTTCAAGCAAGGTAGTTTTCAAGCAAGGTAGTTTTCAAGCAAGGTAGTTTTCAAGCAAGGTAGTTTTCAAGCAAGGTAGTTTTCAAGCAAGGTAGTTTTCAAGCAAGGTAGTTTTCAAGCAAGGTAGTTTTCAAGCAAGGTAGTTTTCAAGCAAGGTAGTTTTCAAGCAAGGTAGTTTTCAAGCAAGGTATACACAAGTAGATTTGCGCATCAAGAGCTCCACTCAGATTTAGAAAAGGCAGGTCAATGAACGATCTGTAATGATCAAAAAAATACTAATCACACACTATTCATAGAATGGAAAAACAATTAAAACTAGAAATTCAACCAAGAAAAAAAAACGAATAATTAGCTATTAAAGAACACGTAGAATCTAAGGAATATAAAAATTTAAGAAAAAGAACACATGGCAAAGGTTTGATAGTACAATTCAAGGAGAAATGATTAAAGTGATAAAAAAAAAAAGAGAAATATTGGAAACTAATTTGATCAAAGTACACTTAAATTAATAATTTAATATAGTAACACTTACGCTGGTTGACTGCGTTATTCCAAAGCTCTTAACCACCAAATACTTTCATATCAGAATTTTAGTAAACGTATATATATATCTAGTGAAATTAGGCTAAAACAAAGAAATGAACATTTATTGAAAATTGTTGACTACTTCCCAATCAAAAACCGGTAAGAAATTAATTTCAATTAAGGTTACCGGAATTACCACCACGCAGATAAAAATAAGAAAAATTCCAATAGTTTACACCATTCCAGACAAATATTCAGTAATCAAAATTTACAATTTCTGCAACAATCAGTTCAGCACGATAAACATTAGGTTAAGCCAATTACATAAATTACCCATTATAATAATGAACCATCATAATATCATAAGAAAATGAATAATTAAACAATACACAAGCTAAATTAAACAATAGACCGTCAAACTGCACTCTAAACAAAAATTCCAAATCGCACGTTCATCTCGGTAAGCTGGCTAAGGAATACAGGTATCACCTGCTACGGTCATACTTAGGCAGGAAATGATAATTAATGGAGTGATTATATAGAAGTAACATAGCTCAAGATTTCAGTTAGGGGTCTTTCAATTAATATTTATTTTCAAAAAAAAAAAGAAATATGAGAACTAAATTAATGAACGGATACTGACAAAAAATATAATCTAATTTGTATCTGAATCAACCCCTTTTTCAGGAATTTGCAGCATATGCATTATTTTAATATGAACTAGTATGATTAATAACCCTAAATATTACCAACTTTGAAAAATATATATTTAATGAGAAAACTAACATTTACCAACTGATAATTAATTGTATGAAAAAAAAACAAGAGGCTAATTTGGCTGGATTAAAACCACTACAGTGTGTCTGTGGTTTCAGGTCAAAACTAGTTAATGTATCGCAATTTACCTGCTTAACTCTAAGTTCAAAATTTAGTTGAAACGCAATATATTAAACTTCATTTTGTAATAGTTTCAAAAGAGATTATTAAACAGTTACAGAAAGTTTCAGCTTTGTAATTTTTCTTTTTATATCAAAATATATCGATACTAATTAAATATTTTATTTCAGTACGTGTCAAATTTATTATTTAATTCCACTTTTTATCGTCGCTGATTCAAATTGAAATATGTATTGGTATATTTAAAAACTTGGGTGATAATAGATAATATATATAAAATAAAATTTATGTTACAAACAAAATATTATCCTGAATGTTAGTTTCATCATATATATGTTTAAAGGATAATCAAACGAAACCTAAATTGTTGGTCACTGGGGCAGTGGAATTTCATTGTTGAATTTCCACGATTTAAATTTTATTAAAAATTTAATTGATTTATATTTAAAAGATAGTTTGATCTGTCTATTATTTCATATGTTCGCCTTAGGTTATCTCATAGTTCTTGACTTAACATACCATATTTTTCTTTAAATCAGTTAATAATAAATGTTATACCATCTGTAAATGAAATCCAATATTATGCAGTAGAATCCACCGCGGTGGAATATTCCGTGGTGGAACTTACCAGCGGTGGAACTTACCTGGTGGAATTTTCCGCGGGGGAATTTACCTAGAACCATAGTAGAGTCCTCCCTTCTGCAGTACCTGCTACAATTTTTACCCTCTCGGTAGAAGTTAAAAAACCATTTTTTGGCCTTTTCACAGAGCTGCAATAAAGTGATGGACAGTTAAAATGCCTTCAAAATACGTTAATATTCATAATTTCCAATTTTCTCATGGATTCAAAAAATATTTCAGCAAGATACTAACATAGAAGCAATCTTCCAGTGACCAAAGTTTCACTAGTGTACGATCAATATTATCAAAATTATTCACTAAATAGTGACCTGCAATAAAACGATGGACGCAGTTTAATATCGAATAAATAGTTATTTATATATAATACTGAATAAAATAGTTAAAATACTAGAAATGCATATTTCTGCACAAAGGGGAGTCGGGAGCTAGCTACTCCACTCCTAAGTTTATTTAAAACTTGTGTTTGTAATTGGTGATAAAACTCTTAAAATCTACCTTCCTTTATTTTAAAAGACTTGTGCTTAAGTCTTAGAACTCTGTACTATTCCAACGTAATCAGAATACATTCATTCAGGAACCAATCCTGTCGTTTCATTTGTCCTGTCATTTCCTAATACCTTTTTAAACCAACCTTTACCCTTTAGAGTCAGTTTCTTAGAATTCAAATAAATAAGTCAAATAAATAAGAGTACCCGGAAGACTTATGCTGCTCTATGGGATAAGTTCTAATTATTCATTTCGGCTAGTTTAGAAACCTAGAAGAAGAAGAATTTAGAGACCACCAAACGAAAGGGCAAAAGGTAAACAATGATACCTTTGACGGTTTTTGAAAAGGTGTTTTTGAACTGGTGTTAACAATAGTCCATATGCTGTATTTAAAGTCTAATAGACTGTTAGTCAATAACTTAATCATAATATTCAATCATTGTCTGCAGCAATAATCATAAAAACAATATTATTCATTATACACTGTGTTCCATCAGATACGTCATTTTTAAATTGCGAATTAGAAGCACTTAAAATGAGTCAAATACCATGATAGATACATCACTAACATCACTTTGAAGGGAAAGAAAGGATTTTTATTATTATTAAACATTTATTCTCTTATATCATATGAGGCACATTTCCAGATGTCCTACAAAATTTGAAGAAAATGACCCCCTCCAATCTGAAGACAGAACGACGCCCACTTCAGAACATTCTTGCATACTTTCTTGAGTCTTGTTATATATTTGAACCAACCTGTGAATACATTGTATAAGAGACTCATTGGAATCTGTTTTTTTTTTCATATAAACTCGAGTTCGTGAAGCAGCCCATATGCGAAAGTCCAAAGGGTTGAGATCTGGAATGTGTGCTGAACAGAAATTTTATTTCCGTACTTCTGCTAATCACTCGACCTCCAAACTTTTCCTTGAAACTTTTTGAGCTGCATTTGTGCAATGTGGTCTTGCATCCACCAAAGAGAAGAAGTTGCAGGCTGGGTCAAACAATGTGCTGGAGCAACCAGAGTTTTGAAACACCATTAACCGATGACAAGTTGCCATGTTCGTCAAGGAATGCATGAACAGTTGAAACCCTATCATTGATAATTGCAACGAAGATCATTACCTCAGCATCATACCTATCATTTGTTTTCCAGATATTTCGATGATTTTCATTCGTATTTTTTCGATGTGTTTTTAATGGAGACAAAAGAATTTCTCATTCGTCCAAACGATTTAATTGACAATGTTGGATTGTTTCTGCAGAATCAACTGACAAAAAACTGCTATTTCACTTATCTTGAAATGTAGCATGAATTCTCGGCGTACTGTTGAAGGAGAAGGGGTTTTGGAAAACTGCGGGCAATCCATTTCTTCTCAAATTCAGAAACTATTTAAGGTTGAAGATCAATGCTAATTTTTATAAGGTGATAAAAATTCATTCTTCATTAACAAAATGACGTATACATAATACGTTTTGAAGCGTTAAATACATAATGCAAATCATAATTTGAAAATGACGCTTCAGATAGAACACAGTGTTGAAGCATGTTCGAAGGAATTGAAAAATAATCAAATAATTGACATTTCTTAAATTTTGAGGATTAATTTGTATATTTTTATTAATCCATAGATTTATTTAAAAAAAATTCAGACCTGTAGGGGAGGAATCTGCTCCAGACAGGTAACATTGAGATATTCCCGGAATATTCTCTCTATATCTATATATTCCCTCATTATCCGCTATCGTAGATTGATATCGAGGGAATAATCCAGGGATTAGTGAAAATTAGTTGATCCCCTAAAGATATCGAGGGAATATTCCAGGAATTAGTGATAATTAGTTGATCCCTAACGATATCGAGTGAATATTCCAGGAATTAGAGAAAATTAGTTGATCCCTATCGATATTGAGGGAATATTCAAGGAATTAGTGAAAATTAGTTGATCCCTATCGATATCGAGGGAATATTCAAGGAATTACTGAAATTCAGTTGATTCCCTATCGATATCGAGGGAATATTCCAGGAATTACTGAAATTCAGTTGATCCCCTATCGATATCGAGGGAATATTCCACGAATTAGTTGAACCCCTAACGATATCGAGGGAATATTCCAAGGATTAGTGAAAATTACTTCACTCGCTAACGATATCGAGGAAATATTCCAGGAATTAATGAAAACTAGTTGATCACTTTCCGATATCGAGGGAATATTCCAGGAATTAGTAAAAATTAGTTGATTCCCTATCGATATCGAGGGAAAATTCCAAGAATTACTGAAAATGTGTTGATCCACTAAGAATATCGAAGTAATATTCAAGGAATTACTAAAAATTACTTGATTCCCTAACAATATCGAGGGAATGTTCCAGGAATTAGTGAAAAATAGTTGATCCCATAAAAATTATATAAGAAACGATTATAAAAGAAAAAAAGAAATAAATATGAAACTATATTTATTGATGATAACCTAAAGATAAACTTGAGTTATCATATTGGATAAAGTTCATTAAAATTCCACTTCTACTGTGTCCAGGATGGTCGAGTGGTTAGCGTCGCAAACAGAAGTCAACGAGATGCTAGTTCGAGACCTGGAAACATCACTTCATTTCTTTCCATTTAATTTGTATATAACAAATTTACAACTAATTCATGTAGTATATGCTAGGAAATATTAATTTTGGTATTCATATTTTTATATCCTTCCTCTATTCTAGATATCCAGGGAATATTCTTGTAATATTCCCATTTGATCCCTTCGATATTGATCCCTTCGACTATCCAAATTTTATTCCCTAGTTATCGAGGGAATAATAATTTCGGTATTGCTTGTAATTGAGGGAATATTCCACGGATAATATATTTAAATCCCATCATTATTCCCTCGATATCACTTGGGGATATCCCGATAACGCTGCGGATATCGAGGGAATAATCCCAGGGAATTTCCCCGGAATATCCCGGAGATAATTTTTTGTTACCTGGAAGTTCCCCCCAGGTAACGTATCGAAATAGGAAACAAAAGAGCTCATCAAATCTAATATTATTTTATATCTGTTCAGTGATACCAAAGTTGTTGCTCTGTATTCAAAAATCTATTTTTGTTTCAAAAATCGCAGCAAAATGCGTACAAAGGTCAGAAGATTTTATTTCAAATGGACATCGTCCTAAAAATGATATTTTGAGATACTTTAAATTGATTTTTTCTGTCATAATCTCTATTTAATAATTCACACAATCAAAAAGTGTCATTAAATATTTCATTATTTATATTTATCAGAAAAAACGCGACTAAATGCTCTTTTTGTGTGTGATACTTTGCTGAAATGCTGATATCTCAAAAAGTTCTTTGGTTCGTCACGTACGTACTTCTATTCTGTATAATATATTTTTATTACACTGAAAAGTAAGACAAAGTTACAATTCTTATTGAATCTGGAGTGTTCTGTTGAATGCCGTTTTCAGAGAAGAGAATTTCTAACAAATAGATACACTTATCAAATTTTTGAGAAAACGAAGCTGAATGAGACCATCATTCATGTCTTGTTGTAATAATATCATATCATAATGTGACGTAATGATATCACAGCTTACCGTGTTGTGATAATATCATATCTTATCGTGATGTAATGATATCACATCTTACCGTGATGTAATAATATCATATTTTAACATAATGTAATAGTATATCATATAAGCGTACTGAAATAATATCACATCTTGGCGTGATATAATAACATCACATTTTAACGTAATCCAATAATATCATAACTTAACGTATTGTAATAATATCACATCATAACGTAATCTATTAATATCATGTAGTAATATCTAGTCTTTCCGTGATGTAATAATGTCACATCTTAACATGATGAAATAATTCACATCGCAGTGTGTTTTATTATCAAAGATTAACGTGACGTAATAATATCACATATTAGCGTGTGGCAATTATATCATATCTTAACGTGATGTAATAATATCTTATCGTAATGTAATGATATCACATCAGAAAGTGATGTAATAATATCTAATCTTAGCGTGATGTAATAATATCATAATTAACGTGTTGTAATATCAAATCTTAGCGTTATGTAATAATATCACATATTAGCGTGTTGTAATATGATCATATCTTAACGAAATCTAATAATATTATATCTTAACGTGATGTAATGACATCACATCATAACGTGATGTAGTAATATCTAGTCTTAGTGTGTTGTAATATTTTCATATCTTACCGTATTGTAATGATATCAGAACTTATTGTGATGTAACGCTATCACTTCCTATCATGCTGTATCGCTGTAAATCTTTTAATCTTAACTTGATGTCATTATATCAGATCTTAGCGTGATGCAATGATATCACTTCCTTGCTATTTGTATTATTATCACATCTGAAAGTGATGTAATAATATCTATCACACCTTAACAAAATGTTACAATATCACATCTTAAGGAAATGTTACAAACTCATATCTTAACAAGATGTTATAATGTCACATCCTAACGTAATCAAATGATATCATAAATTAACGTGATGAAATAATATCACATCTCAACGTGATGTAATGATATCAACTTTTAGAGTATTATCAATCAAATATTATCGTATTTTAATAATATCATATCGTAATGTGACGTAATGATATCACATAATACCGTGTTGTAATATTGTCATATCTTATAGTGATGTAATAATATCCAATCTCACCGTATTGGACTGATATCAGAACTTATTGTGATGTAACGCTATCACTTCCTAGCGTGTTGTATTAGTATCTCTTTTTAACGTGATATAATAATATAACATGTTAGCGTACTGAAATAATATCACATCTTGGCGTGATATAATAATATCACATTTTAACGTAATCCAATAATATCATATCTTAACGTGATGTAATGATATAACATCATAACGTGATGTAGTAATATCTAGACTTAGCGTATTGTAATAATTTCATATCTTAACGTGATGTAATAGTATCTGAAGTGAATTTGAACCTTTAGCTATAACAGGAATTAATTTAAAGACAAATAATATTTAGATTGTATTTTTAGATCTTTATCGAATCCTCCTGTCAATGGCATCAGGTTGGAAGGTGAACCGGCAAACAGGTGCCTATAGCACTAGATCCACGCTTATCACCCCAAGCAGCTGTAACAGATAGCTTAAATGAATATAGGAATATAATTAGGAAATATAGTAACTAGGAAATATAGTAATTAGGAAATATAGTAATTAGGAAATATAGTAATTAGGAAATATAGTAATTAGGAAATATAAGAATGACAATTTAGAAAGTAAATTCTTTATAATATAATGTAAATTTGATTATAATTTAATTCTACGAATTAGTAGAATTGAAGATAAAAATAATTTAAATATTAGAGTTCTCCTTTGGTATCATTCTCATCACATTTAGAGACCTCGCATTCATCTGCTGATAGTAGAGGTACCAGGGATGTAACATGACGTTTTACTACTTCCTTTGTCTTCCCTTTTAGAACGGAAGCGCCGGTTACTTCGCCATTGATGTTGGTTATAACTGACTTTACAATACCCATTGGGTAATTGTGTATCTTCGTATATTGGTCCTTCAGTAATACGAGATCTCCAACCTTTAGCAATCTATGCTCAACCTTTTTATACCTGTCTTTCACAGAAACTGCCTGATCAATAGAAAATCTTCGTGGTATATCTGTATCAACTTACCACTAACAGTTTCCAAAGATCTGTACAGCTTCTTTATTTCGGTAGCAGAATCATTTCGCTCACTCCATTCTGGATCTTCGTAGTCCTCTTTCATTTGCAATTGTGGGATCAAGTTAATAGACAATAGGTCATGTCCATGCAACAAATTTTCAGGAGTAATTGAACAGGGAAATTCTTCTGATGAGCAGTCTCTTAGACTATTGACAAAGGCTATGGGTCTTTTATTCACCAGATGAACAGTTTGATGAACTATATAATCAAAATCTCTTACCGCCAATACATTGTTTCCTATTGATCCGTAAAGCAAACGTTTTGTCAGCTTGACACAGATTTCTACCATAGATCCTAATTCGCTTCCACCCTTGTAATATTGATCGAACTTTATAGGAGTTACATTGTTACTTTCAAAGTAGGCAACAGATTCTTCGTCATTCAAGAATCTAGCAATCAAATCTGATCCTGCGACCAATTGAAATCCTAAATCACTAACTACGTAAGTAGGAACACCGAATTGAAAGCTATGAATTTGTAAAGCTCTTATGAATTCTCCCACTGACAAAACCAAACATAACAAAAGATTTATTGCCCTCGTAAACATGCACGTTATGCAAAGTATGTACACTTTACTCTTGATTCCACTCACTTTGACAAAAAATGGACCCATGAAATCTACAAACACGTTACGATATGGTATTTTGGATGGATTGATTCGGATCTCCGTGTAAGGACTCTGATTTACCTTAATTGCTCTATTCCTGAACCTCCGGCAAATAACACATTTACGAAGGATTTTCTTCACTACAGAAAAACAATGCGGGATCCAAAAATTACGTCTCAATTCACTCAAAACAGAGTAACACCCAGAGTGATATTGTTTACTATGATGGTACTGAACAATTAGAGTAGTTAACCTTCCCTCTTTAGAAAGTAAGACTGGAAAGATCGCCAACTTGCCGTTCTTAAATCTGTTAAACTTACTACGAACTCTAAGAATACCCACTCCGTCTATATAAATATTCAATTGATTTATTAGATTAGGAATGTCTTTCTGTCGAGAACTACTAGAGTTGAAATAGCTTAATATTTCCGGGTAGTTCTCCTTTTGATCTTTCTTGATCAACAAATTAGTAGCTTCATTGAAGTACTGATAAGATTCATGTTTAACAATAAATTTGAATTTCTCCGGATTCTTTCTATTCAACCTCAGTTTAAGCTTATTAATGAACACAAAAACGAGTCTATAGGTACCCCTTAGTTTCTCAAAATCTGAAAGGTTATTAATATTCCTATTATAATTCAAATCGTCGTCCTCAACCGCAGCCTGAAAATGTACTAAAGATTCGATATAGTCAAACTGAGAATCTGAAATAGATGGATTAAGAACAGTAACGGTTATGGTGTGTTCCCTACTAAGGTAGTCATTTTGTCCATGGAAAGGACCTGATATGAAGTTAGTTTTCATTAATTGTCTATATGATAGACATCTAGTCATACAGTCAGCGGGATTATCGGTACCTGAAATGAATCGAAATGTTACAGGAAATTTAGCCCACAAATCAATTATCCTAGTTAAACGATTCTGAACGTATACCGTCCGCTTCTGCAATTTATCAAACTTGTTTACATGAGATCGTATCCATGACAAACATTCCAAGCAGAGGTCAAACCTCCTAATTATGATTAGTTTTTAGTTACTGAAATTAATATAAATTGAAATAGGTAGCATCTAGATTTAGGTGATCCTTATAAGATACGTCCGTGAGAGAGGCACCATTTATTTTTTAATGGTAAACTGTGCTCCCTATAGCATTTGATTTTAACTTAATTACAGTTGAAAAATCTAATTTGATTACAGAGTTAGGAATAGTTATATAAAATAAGTTATATATTAGCTGCAAGTTACAAATTATCGGATGGTTCCAATTATTCGATCTAAATACAAATAAGTATATAATTAAAATTATTTAACTTTAATTATATACATTTTCTGGTAATATCCGTCCAATAATCCGCAACTTACCCTATCACAGAAAGTAATCGAGATCAAAGAGGTATTAGCATGTATGACCGAAATGGTTAACATGCAAGGAGAAATATGCCCTCACGGCCTCTTATTATTATTACCAAAGAGGTAAAAGGTATCACTATTTTATTTCAAATATTATTCAAATATCATACAATAAATAATCATCACAGACTAATTTTTTTCTTCCACCATCACGGAGTGATTGGAATGGGGATGAATATAAACTTTTAAAAAATATATGAAACAGAACTAAATTAGGTCTATATAGCAAAAAAAATATGGTAATGGGTGAGAGATGGGGGCGAGGGGGGGGGGGGTGTTTGTGAAACCCCGCGTACCCCTCAATTCTCACCCTTTCATTGGGTTAACTTATATTGATGCCTAACGTATTGTTACCATTATCGTCGATTAGGTTATTCATATGTCTAAAATTTCTTATATTCAGTACTGTATACTAAATAATTCACCTGAGTCCCGCAACATGTTGATGAATGGTACTGATTGAGTTTAAAATATCTGTGGGAGGGGGGGGGGAGGTAAGAATGTGGAAATGTCATGGCATGTCCTATCTTAAATTATAAACGAGAATGATTTCAAGTTTCGAGAATAATTATTATATATTAGTGTGATTTCATTCGGACACCCAAATATTGATGTTTCAATAATGCCAACCAAAATGTCCCAAACTTTCCTATTGCTACAGTTCAGGCTTACTAGTTCTTCCATGAGTTCAGGTAAATAATAATAAGTAATTGTTTATTTGACTTTAACATTCTTATACTTATTTGATATTAAGTGACCAAAACAAAATAGTAAAATGCTCAAATTATTACTGGAGAACGCAATTCAATAATTATAATTAATTTTAATAGAAATGTTAAGCTAATTGTAAAACAGTAAGATTTAATGCCACCAACCATCTATATTCAAAGATAATTCACTAATTGGTATCTTAATAGAAATTAATTGGCATCTTTTCTCAATACTACGAGAAGGTGGAGCTTATCCTAAGCAACGTTGTCAAATCTCAAAATTTTGACTGAAAACTCCACGGTTTTTGCATCTAAAATTTAAAGTGACCTCGTTTATTTTTTCCCTGATAATACAATACTGTTAGAAATCTCCTAATAAAAATTGATCGTAGTGAAGAAGCAGTAGAATTGTCTTGCTCCCAGTACACTTCCATTATCAGGTACATAATTACCCTGATATCAATCAGGACTGCAAAGCGTGCTGGAGTGTTAGGCAACTTAAAAGTTGCTGATTAAAATGCGAGAAAAAAAGAAGGTGAAGAGATAATAATAAAAATATCTGATCACAAGACTGCTGCGAACTATGGACGGTCTGTCGTCCCAATACATGTTGTGATGGAGAAATGGGTAACAATTTATGTTGAAAAATTGCGTCCAACTATAAAGGCAACAGAAGAAGGGGTTGATTACCTGTTTCTTAAGTATAACGGGACCAAATTTTCCTCTGATGATTCCAAGGCAGCAATAAATTACGTCTGGAAACAATCAGGACTGGAACATGTAACTTTCAATCTCTTTTGAAAAAGTCTAGTTACCACCATTCATGAAAATAGGCCTGACAGTAAAGACAATCTTGCAAGTCTACTTGACCATTCAACAAAAACAGCAACAGAACATTACAGGTAGCTAGCTGTGTATATTTTTTTCATCGTAATCTGTGAATTTCACTTGAAACGTTGTAATCTGATCATTTTCGGTTTAGGCTTGTTGACAAATATGTTGAAATTATTGCATCCAAGTGTACATTCTTTTAATTTTGTGAGCCATGTCTAACTAATCCACTAATAATCACAAATTAGCTAATTCAATTTCTCTTCATCCAAATTTTCATACAGACTGTCTGATAAAACGAAATCTGCCATGGAAGCTGCTGCAGTAGTTGACGAGCTAATGTTTGGAGAGCGTGGTCAGCACATTTTCTCATTGACATCCGGTAAATAACTATTTTATTATTTGTATTTTAAACAGTGTTGTTTCCTCTTGCTCATTGGTTCTTAATTACATAGTATTCTCAGAATGTATGTTTTCAATTAATCCCCATAGTATGTGTGAGTTTATCAACTTATTTATTAAGAATATTGAAATGTGGTTTTTAATCTCCTTGCAGAGGATGATGAAGAAGTTGAATGCAAGCCATCAACTAGTGGACGAAAGAGTCAACAAAGTCAAGATTGAGGAAGGTAATTATCATTTATGTAGTTCCGGAAGACCTTCAAACTCTTTAAGAAATTAAGCTAGGTCTGTTCATTTTGTTCTTTACTTAATATTGTTTAATCTATATTTATATTTTAAATATTGAAATGTGGTTTTTAATCTCTTTGCAGAGGATGGTGAAGAAGTTGAATGCAAGCCATCAACTAGTGGACGAAAGAGACAAAGAGTCAACAAAGTCAAGATTGAGGAAGGTAATTATCATTTATGTAGTTCCGGAAGACCTTCAAACTCTTTAAGAAATTAAGCTAGGTCTGTTCATTTTGTTCTTTACTTAATATTGTTTAATCTATATTTATATTTTAAATATTGAAATGTGGGTTTTAATCTCCTTGCAGAGGATGATGAAGAAGTTGAATGCAAGCCATCAACAAGTGGACAAAAGAGGCAAAGAGCCAACGAAGTCAAGATTGAGGAAGGTAATTATCATTTATGTACAGGGTGGGGCGTAAGTTTGGAAGCAATTTTTCAAACATTAATATAATTCTTAAAAATAATTTCCTAAGTAGGTGATAGGGTTTAAACTATAGTAGAGAAACTACATTATGACGTGGCAGTGTTATTTTTTACAAAAATTTAGTTAATTCAAAAATGTCAGACAAAAGAGAAGCCATTATTGCTCTACACCGTGCCGGGAAGTCAGATTCCGTCATTTCAAAGACTCTTTCCATAGCGAGATCGACTGTTTGGAAGTGTGTGAAGCGTTTTAATGAGAGAGGAGACTTGACTGATCGTCCAAGAAGTGGTAGACCACGCTCACAACGCACCAAACAACTGATAAAATGTCCCCGAGAGAAGATCAGGAGGAACCCGAAAAGGTCAATACTATTGTTAGCCAAAACAGCTAATGTGAGTCCCAGAACAATGAGAAGAGTTGTCAATGAAGACCTAAAGATGTCCTCTTTCACCCTCCATAAGAGACAGACTCTGTCAGAAGCTGTAAAGAAAAAGAGATTGGAGAGAAGCAAAGCACTTCTGAGAGAATTGAAGTCTGGCACGGCTGGTGAAATTGTTTGGTCTGACGAAAAAAATTTCACAGTGGAAATGGCTCACAACCAGAGGAATGACAGAATAATTGGTAAAAGTGCAAAAGACATCCCATACAACCAAAAAACTGTCCACAGAACCATGAAACCTGCTTCAGTAATGGTCTGGGCCGCCATTTCAGAAACTTGGAGATCTCCTTTAATTTTTGTGGAACAAGGCGCCAAAATCAATGCTAAATGTTATATTGAGAATATTTTGACGCCAATGTTGGAGTCAGCTAAGGATCACTTCGGTAATGACACTCTATTGACATTTCAGCAAGACGGCGCGACTTCACATACTGCAAATGTCACTCAAAACTGGTGCCATGACCATCTTCCACGGTTTTGGTCCAAAGAAATGTGGCATCCCTGCTCCCCAGATGTTAATCCTATGGACTTTTCGGTATGGTCCATTCTTGAATCAAAGGCCTGTGGTAAATTCCATCGCAGTGTGGATGATTTAAAGCGTTCGCTCCAGAGATCTTGGAAGGAAATTTCACAAGAACAGTTGCGTGCCGCAGTAGGAGGAGTTCGGAGGAGATTTGAGGCTGTTATTAAAAACAAGGGGGGACATTTTGAATAAATGTATGATTTTTGAATTCTTAAAATCCTTATGTAATAATACATAACTGTAAATTATTAAATATATATTTCGTTGGATTATAATATGCACTTTCATTTGCTTCCAAACTTACGCCCCACCCTGTAGTTCCGGAAGACCTTCAAACTCTTTAAGAAGTTAAGCTAGGCAGTTCACTTTGTTCTTACTTAACATTGTTTAATCTATATTTATATTTTAAATATTGAAATGTGTTTTTACTCTCCTTGCAGAGGATGATGAAGAAGTTGAATGCAAGCCATCAACAAGTGGACGAAAGAGACAAAGAGCCAACAAAGACGTGACTGAAGAAGGTAATTATCAGTTCTGTATATGAGCTATTTGTAGCTTTTTTAAAGTTTTCAGTAACTATCTCTTCTCTTTTTTGATACTGACTATGGAATGGGAATAATCTTTCTCATCTCTTGGTTGTATTAATGATTCATTTAAGTATATCAAACTTGTTTTTTACATAATGGTATCAATTAATTCTAAAATGATTCCAATTACCAGGCAAGGATATTCCAAAAGAAGTTGAAACAAAGTCGTACATCATCGACGCAAAGAAACGCAGTAAAGGAAGGGTGCTGCTCAGTGATAATGAAGATGGTAAGTATTATAAACATTTGCGTCCCTAATTTATGCAAGCTGTTTGATTATTGTCAATTGGAAAATGATGCAAATTATTATATCTTCTTTAAACTCATAACTGAAGTATAATAAATTAATAATAATTCTTACATTTAATTTGAGACTCTATAATCTAGATGATGATACTGGAGACTACAAACCACCTGATTTCAGCAGTGATGAGGATCTAAATCCTCGTGTGAAAGTTATGACGGCTAATGAAAAGATGACAATATTGTCTCGCCTCGCCAAAACTCCCACTGCAACTACAATTACCAACAGTAAGTAGCTAACTGATATCAATTTAAAACAATCAATTAATATATTTCGGTAGGTATAGCTACTGGTAGTGTATGTATTTTTAAGACTGCTAATTCATCATTTTAACTATATGAATAGAACTAATTTAAAATCATTTTCAGATGGAAAGGGAAGGCCGACAATTTTCACAGAATATGAGACAACTCTAATGAATGCGGCTGTTAATGGATTTCACGGTAGTGCAATATCTGCCAAAGCATTAAAGCGATGTGAAACCATGAAACCTATCATCTCCAAGTATGGGTTAGATAAAGTGCTGAGAAAAATGAGAAATGCAAAACAATTGATGATAAATTTAACATAGGCTATAATGTTTTGTAATTTAATTCACTGCAGGTATGCCCACTCTTATTACAACTCGCACTCATGACAAGTTGCATATGTATGAAACATGTTTCATTATTATTTGACCTGGTAAGATATAGAAGATGTTTTAAGAGTTACTTTTGTAGTTAATTTTCAATTAAGCAGTACATTTAAAATCATTGCATGGTGGTAAATCTAATAATTGTACGTATTTTAATTACCATGAAATGAATTTCAAATAATCCCATCTGCATGATCATAACGTTTTTAATTGTTTGGCAAAAACATCTAACTAATTATTATGACCTATCAAAGATACTCCTAAAATATGTTTCATATCAGGAGAAATCATTGTGAAACATGTTTCACACTTATTTTACTTGTTATAAGTGTGAGATGTATTTGGAATTGGGTATGCTTGAAGTTCTTCGAAACAGGATAAATCAATATTAAGATAGCTATTCAAGAAATGGTAGGTGCTATCACTTAAAATACCCTCTAAAAATGCTAGAATATTTTGTTGATGATAGTATGTTTTAAGTTTAGTTCATAGCTAATCATTGGTTTTATTTTCTTCAGTTTATATTATTATTAGCTCTAGTTAGTTTCCATTTTATTTTTTCTCAAGAGGATGCTTATATTATAAGTAATTGTGTTCTCTTCAAAATCTTAAGGAAAATATATTTTTTAAAGCTTATGAATGTTTTCTTACACTCCTAAAATGATTACTGAAAATGGACAAAAATTTTCATGTCTTCAGTGAACTTTAAAATTCTAGTTCAGCAAATCAATATAATCTTAGAAAATAAAATAATTTGATGGTCAACCATACGCACTGTAACTTCCTTTAGAGAATATGAAATACTTTTGTAGTCTAATAAAAAATGCATGTAGTATAAATGTACGTCGAGCACTCTTAAACCTAATGAATAACTCTAGCTAACCTCCTGTAATTTCAATTTATTAGTATAAAGATTCAGAAATTTGTAATTTTTATGACTGAGTAAATGCAACAGCCGGTTCTTTCCTAAACTAAGAATTCAGATTAAAATTTCGGTTGCTATATTTTTATCACTTATATATAAATTCATGATAAAATATTAGTTAATTATTACATTATCATTGTAGTGCAAATACTCAGGTGACTACAATATACTTTATACGTTAAAGGTGACTGTTATGTCTGGAAAAGAATACTCCCTTACGTTAAAACAAACAAAAAACCTTAAATTAAACCAACACAATCTAAAATAAAAGTGATTATTCAATTAGATATGATTTAACCTTTCTATTTATTTTTGTTTGAACTAGTTTAAAATATCTTTAACACTATTTTATCGTTCTTTAGGATATTGTCGAGTAATTTTCGGTTCTAAATAGGTATTTGACTATTTGTAATTTTACAGTACTCGGAAAGGGGCATTAAGATAGGTCCATTAATTAATCTTGCCTTCAGAATTCTAATTTAACAACCACTTTCTCAATACTATGATAGCCGAAGAATAACGCCGTTCATTTAGAAAATTATAGGTTTGTATTATAAAAACAATTAAAATAAAAGTTCCACAGAAGAATTTCCACTAGCTATCAATTTGCCTCTAGTTTAAGATATTTGTTCCTGTGTCTCATTATGAGATTCCTTTTTGAAAAAAATTAACACGGAAGCACACACATGTTCGTAACATATAGAATTACGAACAAACAAATCTGCCTCATATTTTCTCTTAGGTTAAAATCAGTACTCTAGTATCATTGTCTATATGTTAAGATATCGTTTATCCAAGGTTAGCCCCAGGACTCTATCCAGAAACTGTCTGTGGTAGGCAGTGGCGTCCCTTGGTCTCTTAATTCTTGCAATTTGGATTATGTATCGTATTTTTTCATTTTACCATGTTATCATATTTTTTAATTAACATTACTTCAACTACGAGGTATTAGATTTTGTGTTAGGTAGACTTCATTTATTATAACCTCTTCATTTTCCTCTTGGATTTTTGTGTTAGGTAGGCTCGTAGGCTTTATTTTCTATCACCTCTTCATTTTCCTCTTCCATCCATGAGAACACCCACCGGTGCTTGTAGCCCTTTTCGTTAAATTTCTTGGTAAGTGACTGCATTCACGGAGTAGCTTTTCTGTATTCACCAGAATTGTCACCGACTGGTGGTAGTGATTGTTCATGGAGCCACTTTCGTTTCTGACTACTTCTTCAAGTCCCTTATATTTATCTTCCTCTTGACATCCTCGATACGGGCTTTTGTTCCGAAGCAGAAAGTAAACATCTACTAAATAAGGTATGCAACTTTTGACAATAAACTTATTCAGTTTTGAAAGGCATATTAAGGAACGAAATTATATGTAAATAAATGGAACTCGAACAATATTTATGATAAAATAAATAAAATGAATATATAATAATGTAAACAAATAATTTTTATCCTTAAAACTCTATATGGTATATTACGTTTTCATACTTTGTCATAATCTAAACCTAAATAAACGGACTGTTTTTGTTTATATCATTGAATAAACTCAGTACAAATTATTTTTTTACTGTTAATAAATAATTAAAAGATTTAAAAAACAGTTAACAACCAATCAAATCATTCATTTATAGATTTAAAAATATCAATGACTTTTCAATATACTTCCCTCTGTCGTATATTGTGTTCATAGTTTGGTACGTATAGTAGGTACCAACATTATGATGATGTTTGTTCTATTGAATAAACTTATTCAAAGCATTTTATAAAGTTATTAATTATCAAAATAATAATAAACAGTTAACAATCAATTATATAATTTATTCTTACTATTAATGATAAGTACTATATATGTATAATGTATATACTATAAACAAAGAGTAAATTAAACATAATTAAGATATTCTTAAAAAGTTTTAAGCTACACACATACCAATGCAATTTATTAAACATATTTAAAAGTAACGGTTACATATATAGGTAGGTACCAATCTACTATTTTAGCCACTGGCTGTAGCGTAAATTCCAAGTTATTGGTCGGTTCTACATTTTCGATCATATAAGAAAAAATAAGTTTACAATTTTACATATTAAATGGCTATTTTAATAAATTGAATTAAAAGGCCTAGCATTTAAAATGGTAAAATATATAATTTTTTTTATGATCGTAAATGAGGAACTGTCCGATAACTTGGAAATTACCATAGCCTCCTATGTAGGTACAGTGTTTTTTATTTTAAAATTAATCTCTTTACTTTCAAAGTGTTTAGTTAAGTTACGAGTTTATAAAGTTGAATGGAGTTAAAAATGCATATGTACCATATATTTTAATAACTTCAAAAGTATATGAAATATTCTCTTGAAAACAGATGGATATTTTGTTTTTTGGACCAGTTAATAATTGTTAGAAGATTAACAATCAATTAAATCATTAATTTAATATATTAACAGCCAATTTAATCATTAAACAATCAATTTAATCATTAAACAATCAATTCATTCATTTAACAATCAATTTATTCATTTAACAATCAACTAAATCATTTATTTACAAATTTAAAAAATTCAACGACTTTTCTGTTCCATTCCCTCTGTCGAGGTGGCAACAGGCGGGGAAAATTGCAGAGAGAGTGTAAATAATGTGTAATTTTTTGCGCGCGCGAATAATGAGCGCAAATAATGCCCTCATTGCGTAAATAATTACGGACAGTAGTGTCTAGCAGCCAATTGCAGCCCTTGTGCGGCAATGGGTGCAAACACGAGTATTATTATTGTTATTATTATTATCGCAAATTATTTATTGATGTGTGATGTCAAGATATAAGTATAAAATCGTTATAGTGGTGAATATAATTATAAAATATTTATAAATTGTTTACGGTTGGTATCCCTTGCTCATTGACGCGCAATCTTGCACGTCATTTTTAAGCGGTTAGTTTACGAAGTTCCTCTGGGTGAGTGAGTTGTCTCTAGTTTGTTTAAATTTCTTTTACCTACTAGATGATATGGCTTCCATTTGGACTGTCAAACGTAAGGCTAAGAAAGTGTATACTGATTTATTAGATTCTTCCATAAATCAGCAGGTTAATGTTAAGAAATTGAAAATTGATAATGTACCTATGTCTCCTGAGTGTGCTATTGCTCCTTCTGAATGTACTATTGCTCCTTCTGAGTGTATTATTGCTCCTTCTGAGTGTATTATTGCTCCTTCTGAGTGTATTATTGCTCCTTCTGAGTGTACTTTTGCTCCTTCAGAGTGTACTTTTGCTCCTTCTGAGTGTACTATAGCTCCTTCTGAGTGTACTATAGCTCCTTCTGAGTGTATTATAGCTCCTTCTGAGTGTATTATAGCTCCTTCTGAGTGTATTATATTTCCTTCTGAGTGTATTATAGCTCCTTGTGAGTGTATTACAGCTCCTTCTGAGTGTATTATAGCTCCTTCTGAGTGTATTATAGCTCCTTCTGAGTGTATTATAGCTCCTTCTGAGTGTATTATAGCTCCTTCTGAGTGTATTATAGCTCCTTCTGAGTGTATTATAGCTCCTTCCTCAGTCCCAGTGCCAGTAGAGGTAGAAAGCTCTGAGCAATTATTGCGGCGCTGGGCAATAAAATTTGGCACTAGCCATTCGGCCACTAAATCATTGCTCCAAATTTTGAGACTGAAATATGATCCGTCTTTACCATCTGATCCTAGAAAGCTTTTGGGTACACCAAGAGGTACACAGGAGCAAGTTAAGGATCTTGCAGGAGGTCAATATTATCATTTTGGATTGTATGATACAATTGTTGATTTCTTGAAGCATCCTCAAGTTAAGGAAGGGTTTGAAACCCACACCCACAATATTAATCTTAAGATTAATATTGATGGGCTTCCTTTAACTAAATCTGCTTCTCATTCTATATGGCCAATACTTGTTCAATATGATTGCTCATCTTTAATGAACAATCTTAAGATATTTGTAGTTGGTTTATACTATGGCTTATCAAAGCCTTCTGATGTTTCTGAATATTTCAAACATTTCATAGAAGAATATATTCTTCTTGAAGATGGATTTGAAATAAACAATTTAAGTCTTAAACTTAAGATAAATTATTTTACTTGTGACGCTCCTGCACGTCAATTCATTAAGAACATTAAATCTCACAATGCTTATCAAGGTTGTGAGAGGTGCACTACTGAAGGTGTATTTTTGAAAGGTGTAGTTTTTCCTGAAGTAAATCGCGCTCCTAGATCTAATGAATCATTCTTAGAAACTGAACTGTCAGAGCATCACAAGGGTAAATCCCCATTGACTGAATTGAAAGTAGATTTAGTTAGTGATGTGGTTCTGGATCCTATGCATATAATTTATTTAGGTGTTACTAGGAAATTATTATCTTTGTGGGTTAAAGGCAGCAAAGGTAATGTCAAAAGTAAACTAGGTAATCAAATTATCTCACAACTAGCACATAAACTTATTAGCTGCTACTCGGAGTATGTTCCTTCTGAATTTTCTAGACGACCAAGAGGGTTAGATCTCTTAGACAGATTCAAAGCTAAAGAATTCAGAACTTTTCTTATTTACACTGGACCATTTGTTCTGCAGAAGTTAGTTGACGAAGAAATTTATGAAAATTTCTTGATGCTATCTTCTGCGGTTACAATGTTATCTCGGAAAGATTTTGCAGATAATATCCAATTGGCTCGCTCTCTTCTCATCAAATTTGTTAAAACTTTTATCAAGTTGTAGGGAAGAGAAAATGCAGTCTACAATGTGCACTATCTAATACATTTATGTGATGATGTTGAGAAATTTGGTAACTTGGATAATTATTCATGTTTCCCTTTTGAAAGTCATTTAGGAAAATTGAAGCGTGCTGTTTGTCAACCTAACTTCATAGTAGCTCAATTAGTTAATAGAATCAAAGAACAACAATCTGTTGTATCTTCTAAATCTTCTGTAGTTCATGAAAATGTACAGGTAAAGAAAACTCACAGAGAAGGGCCTATCCCACATTATGTAGAGACATGTGATCAATTCAAAAGAATAATTTTGAATTATATTGTCTATGACACATCTATAAGAGATTGTGGCATTAAGATAGGTGATGATATTGGAATGATTACCAATTTCATCAGGAATAGTGATGGCTGTATTTTGGTTGGCTATCGTCCATTCAGAATGAAATTTGATTTATATACCACTCCTATTCATTCCTCTTATCTTGGTATCTATAAATTAACTTGTTTAGAAAATAACTCTAAATTCAAGAAAGTAACTGAAATTTGTATGAAGTATATCATAGTTCAATGTAAGAATTCTTGCTATGGATTTCCACTGTTGAATAGTGATGCTTCTTTGATGTAATTAAGTTTTCATTTGGTTCATTTCACTAATTTTATTTACATTTATTTCTCTCTTAGCTTGCTTTATTCCTTCTTTTATGTTTTTTATGCCTATTCTTTTCTTTCTATCATTTATGTTCATTTTTTTCATTCTTTTGTTTTATGTCCATTTTTTCTTATATATTTTTTTTCTTAGATTTTGTGTTAGATAGACTCATGGCTACCTATCACCCCTTCATTTTTTTCTTAGATTTTGTGTTAGGTAGACTCGTAGGCTTCATTTACTATCACCTCTTCATTTTCTTTTTCATCAGTGCTTGTGTCTCTTTTTATCACATTACTTGGTGACTGCATTCACAAAATAAATTTTCTGCTACTTCATTGAACTACTTTCCTGTAGGTGTGATTCTTCCAGTCCCTTGTTTCATACTCATTCTGTTTCCCGTGTTTATATGTTGATTTTGATTTTCCCGTGTTTATGTGTTGATTTTGATTTTCCCGTGTTGATTTTGATTTTCCCGTGTTTATGTGTTGATTTTGATTTTCCCGTGTTTATGTGTTGATTTTGATTTTCCCGTGTTTATGTGTTGATTTTCCCGTGTTTATGTGTTGATTTTGATTTTCCCGTGTTTATATGTTGATTTTGATTTTCCCGTGTTTATATGTTGATTTTGATTTTCCCGTGTTTATATGTTGATTTTGATTTTCCCGTGTTTATATGTTGATTTTGATTTTCCCGTGTTTACATGTTGATTTTGATTTTCCCGTGTTTATATGTTGATTTTGATTTTCCCGTGTTTATATGTTGATTTTGATTTTCCTGTGTTTGTATGTTGATTTTGATTTTCCTGTGTTTGTATGTTGATTTTGATTTTCCCGTGTTTGTATGTTGATTTTGATTTTCCCGTGTTTGTATGTTGATTTTGATTTCCCGTGTTTATATGTTGATTTTGATTTTCCCGTGTTTATTTGTTGATTTTCCCGTGGTTATATGTTGATTTTGATTTTCCTGTGTTTATATTTTGATTTTGATTTTCCTGTGTTTATATGTTGATTTTGATTTTCCTGTGTTTGTATGTTGATTTTGATTTTCCCGTGTTTGTATGTTGATTTTGATTTTCCCGTGTTTGTATGTTGATTTTGATTTTCCCGTGTTTATATGTTGATTTTGATTTTCCCGTGTTTATTTGTTGATTTTCCCGTGTTTATATGTTGATTTTGATTTTCCTGTGTTTATATTTTGATTTTGATTTTCCTGTGTTTATATGTTGATTTTGATTTTCCTGTGTTTGTATGTTGATTTTGATTTTCCTTTTTCCCGTGTTTGTATGTTGATTTTGATTTTCCCGTGTTAGTATGTTGATTTTGATTTTCCCGTGTTTATATGTTGATTTTGATTTTCCCGTGTTTATTTGTTGATTTTCCCGTGTTTATATGTTGATTTTGATTTTTCTGTGTTTATATGTTGATTTTGATTTTCCCGTGTTTATATGTTGATTTTGATTTTCCCGTGTTTATATGTTGATTTTCACGTGTTTATATGTTGATTTTGATTTTCCTGTGTTTGTATGTTGATTTTGATTTTCCCGTGTTTATATGTTGATTTTGATTTTCCCATGTTTATTTGTTGATATTCCCGTGTTTATATGTTGATTTTGATTTTCCTGTGTTTATATGTTGATTTTCCTGTGTTTATATGTTGATTTTGATTTTCCTGTGTTTGCTTGTTTATTGTAAATATGATATATCTCAATGTAAATATTCTTGTTCCAATGGTAGGTAGGTAGGGCGGGACCCGTTGAACAGCTACCTCCTCGTGGTGGGTCTTGGATCAATTCTAATGAAATAGTGCATTAGAATTGAACTAAGTGCTGTTATCCTAAATTTATTTCATTATTAAAACTCTTTGCATTGTGTAAAAGAAATGTGTTTCCTTAACTAATAAAAATAATTTAATTTTTAGTTTAACTAAATTTTATGAATTATTAACATGTAGAATACATATTGGTACCACTATGTATATTACTGATAGTCTTAGTGGAACAAATATATACCACTCAATAATTTAAACTGTGAAAATGTCAGTTGAAATTATACCACAGTGGTTATCATTGATAGAAAATCAAAAAGTACGCACCAACATCCTCGGATCATCTCATCATTGTAAGACAAGTAATTTTTTTATACATAAAGAAGCAATAACCATAACTTGTAATTTTGGAAAAGTCAGTTCGGCTAGACTGCGTTTAGCAATAATTGTAGTCAACGTGTTAAAGGAGGCCATTGCTTGTCTGCTGAGAATGGTAGTGTTCACACTGTTCATAGATATATCTTTTTCTGTTATAAATGTATGAAAATGTTAAAATATGGAATAAATAATTTAACATTTTGAACAAGTTAATAAGAATCATCTCTAGAACCGTACACAACAGAAGTAAGACCTCCTTATTATGAGTTTCATAGGTAGATTTCTTGTTTATACAACAAATAATTCAAAATGAGCTATTCAATAGTGAATGACTCTTGAGATAAAGTGAGAGAATGATATTAATATCACAGATATGGAATTGTTCGATATTCCAGAACTCTTCCTAAATATATTTCTTACAGACCAGTCCAACATTATCAAAAAGCTTAGCAGCACACCACCGTACTTTCTATTAATGATCTCAAAGTAAATAACTGTTATGAAGTTTGTTGTTCTGCACACTACACGATTGTTTAATGACCTGGCTGTGGGGCATGTGCTTCCTTGAATAATTTCTTCATTAGTTATTTGATAACTGATTTATGGATGAATTTCTTGGTGGAATTGTTTCTCCTTTTCAAATGATATTCTAGCAAAGTTGGAATATTTGCTATTTATTCTAGGGCTGTGGAGTTGAGAGTCAAAGCTTTTTTTTTTGGTGATAATGGTGGAGTGGAAAATTTGTACTGATTCTCAGACTCAAAGCTATAGATGTCGTAAAAATTTTGATCCATTTCATTTTTTTCTATTCTGTTAATAATCTTTTATAAGAATTAATAACTACTCATAGGTATAAATTAAATCAATATTTAAAGTCTGAAGTTCTAAACACTCAATAGAGTCAGAGTAGATAAATTCATAAATGAAGACTCTGCAGCCCTGATGTATTCCTATGTACCACTGATTTTCTATTGGGAAAATGAAGTGTACATCTGGAAGCAAAAAAGCCTATGCAACATCTGGAATTAACACTAGACCAACAGGCCTCTGTTTCTAAGTATTAGGGAGGAAAGTTGCTAGAGTGGTGACTTTTTCCTCACTTTGAGACTTGATAACCTGGGCTGGAGAGCTGACTATAAATGGGCTGTCTCCAATTTCATTCCCTGCTTGAGGTAATTAAATGTTTTTTCCCAGAGCTATATAGAATGTAAATGAAGCTTAATTACGACTTGTCACTGAGTATAGAGCACTCTGGTCCTCTAAAGTCTGAACTGGTTTCATAAAAATTACAATACCTTCTAACCTTATAGGCTATAGTTAACATCGCACATGTCATGGGATGATGGGAATGAAATGATGATTACTACCTACTATATTAATCATCATTCATTATAGATAATTAAATATTATAATTTTGGCAATTATGATTTTTATTTGATGAATGAATTAATTAGAAGTAGTTATACCAATATATGATCATATTATGCATTTATTGATCATTAGACTCAATGATTCATTCGACATTTAGCTACAGTAATACATGTTAATGGTCGATATGTAAACTTAAATATATCAATAACAGACTACCAAGGTTTCCCCCAAATTTCCCCCAGTTTCCCTTGGGGGAAGCTAAAAAAACCTCCTTGAGGATTCCCCTAACTAACCCTGATAAAAGGTATAAAATTCTATTCTATTAACCTATCAAGACCAACCTTAATTCTTAATTTTTCTATATTCAGATGATCCTTCAAAAATTAGGGAGAAGGAGAAGAGGGCAGAGGTGACATCTGATGTCATGAGCGATGATGAAGATAGAAAGTACTTTGTTTGTCTTGCTATATTAATGTCAGAATTGGGAATATATTTATTTGTATACAGACAGAAACTGAAAATTTGAAATTTATTTCCTTTAAGTAGAATGAGAAGAAGAAGAAGTCCATCTTCTTCAGAGTCTGAGGAAGACTCCATTCTCGCTCCATCATCCTCCCACATATCACAGGTCGTCCCTGAGACATGTCCTCCTTCAGACAGGGCCTTCCTCATACAGGTCCTTCCTCAGAAATGGTTCTCCCTCAGACAGGTCCTCCCTCAGATATTAGTCTAAGCCAGCAACCATCAGACCTTACTTCTGGTGAGATTAAGATAATGTAATAATAAGATGTCAGTATCACTATACTCTATTTGGAGACTGATTTTGGAAAATCAAAGTCTGTACAGTGTCAGTTAGAATTTTGAAATTTTAACTTTCTAAGAGCATTTCACATACTAATTTAGGGGGTATTTAATTTTTTTTCTCATACTAATATAGAGGGTATTTAAATTTCTTAAATTAACTTGTAAGCTTTTCAATTATAAATATTGCTTGATTTATCATCACTTCTTTGTTTTAGCTACTCAATCAGCATATACTGTTACTGGTAAGTGTATCCCTTTTTATCACCTTTTAATAATTTTTTCTTCTAGTAGTAGTAGCTAACATAAACATAGAAATCTCAACTTGCTACTGTTATTCAACAACCAGATTAATTTGATTGATAATAATGTCAGATCAAATTTAATTTTCATGTCACAAATAATATTTTTTCTCAGAAATGCGAGCTCTTAAGGCCGTAATCGCTACAATTGCTGCTCAAACTGATGCACTGCTGCACAAGATGAATGTGATAGAGCCGCTCCTCCTAAAAATAATTGGTGACTCTGCTGCATCATCGCAACCTCGGATTTCTTCCAACATTGATAGTCTGCCGTTGAAATCCATGATCGAGTTTGACCTATTTGAGGACCGGCTCAAATCTTCAGATGGCTGTGCATCAGACCTCGTGAGTGAAATTCTTTATAAATCATATTAAACTAGATTTACAAAGCACATACCTTCGCCGCAACTTTGACCCGTTCTCTTCCAAAATCTAATAAACTTGTGACTGGATAATAACAAATCGTCCCATCAAGTTTCATGCAAAATGGTTCAATACTTCTATTTATTTAGTTATAAATGACCTTGACCTTTTACTGGATCGCTCCCAAAATTCTACCAATAGTTCCTGGACATTGTCCAATCGTCCCATCAAATTTCAGACAATTTAGTTGAACACTTTTTCGGCTAAGCGAATAACAAGAGGATTTTAAAATGCTGTTTAAAATATAACCTTTCCGCATTCTGCGAAGGTACTAAATGCAAATTTAAACTAAATTTCATTTGTGTTCAGATTTTTTTATATAGCTGTAAGCTGTGTTATATATTCTGTATTGACTTATTTCTATTATGTTCCAGGAATTCCATATGTCTCTGCTAGGAGGTGGAGTCCTCCAGGCAGCCCTGAGGAGTTGTATGGACGGATTAATGACCACAGAGCTCCAAAAACAATTCAATTGGGAAGGAAAAACATCTCCAATGCACCCCGAGATTAGCAAAAGGGCATTTAAGAACACAGTTATGTGTTATTCACTCACTGGTAAGTTGCTTCAAATCTGACTTTATTGTTGCATAATTTCTGTTCAGCTGCAAAATGATAAAGTTATGATAATAATACAGAAATTTTTTCATTTAAAATGTGCATTGAAAGTAAAAAATATTTTTTGAATGTTTAGATTTTTAAGTTGGTAAAGCTATGTTGTGAATAATTCTGACTAAAATAAGACATAAACCCCAGGTGATACTCCCCTGGGAGAGTTGCGATTATGGCAAATTTGTCAGGGGTCACAAAAAAATCACACGGTCAATGAAAATTTCGTGATTCAGTTACCTACCCTCTGAAGCAGTAGTTCTTAGTAGGGATGGGACGAAGTATTGGTATCGGCATTTTTCAGGATTATCGGCAATGGTATGGGTATCGGCATATATTGAAAAGTATCGGCCGATACTGGTATGATTATTTAAATTTTAGTCATTTCATAAATTTTCTTTTATTAAATTTCTATTATTCTCTAGCCATAAAAGAAATAAATAATTAAAAAATTAATTATAAGTACCAATAAAATAATTGACCAACTACGTACTAGAGTATTAAGTGTAATTTTTATTTATTTATTATGACATGCATGACATTATTAATAATTTTTTTAAAGTATACGGAATCTGCCAATAGGTTTTTGAGTCTGACTATAAATTTAAGATAAGAATTATTCAGCTACTGTTGACCATTTTTGCACCTATTTATTACAAGTACCACAGGACGAAAACACACATCAGAAAAGTTATATATTTAATATCTATGTATTTTAATTAATGTGAAATATGTAAATCACTTCATGCTATACTACAATGAAAGAGCATTACTGAGTTAGTTTTGAGTTAGAACTTTATAAAACTTACAAGAATAATTGATACTTAATAACTCATTGAGTATCAATGAGTTTTATAAATATAGACTTCAAAAGTATCTGTATTGGCACTTGTTGAGAAGAATCGGTTGATTTTGTAAAGTATCGGTTCCATTTGGTATCGTTCCATCCCTAGTTCTTAAGAGGGACTATCCTCTACTGTTTTACAAGTAGAGTAGCAGGATAGCTGGACCTTGGAAATCTGCTATCCGTACTTTTTACTTATATTTTAAAGACCTCACAGGATATCTTTGATAGAATCAAGAACACGGACCTATCCGATATGCTATTCTAGAGGACATTTCTATCCGGACGTCCAGATCTTTGTTCAAGGTATCTTATCTTTTATTCGAAAATTGATAGTACTCGTATAAATTAGTGTTTTATATACCTAATATAGGTGATAGTGATTTTCTATCACCGGACTTTTTAATTTGCTTTATTTCTTGTTATCTGGACATGCAAGTAGCTATTCTTTACAGAACAACAGGTAAGATAATATTTTAATTATTTGGTGTTCAGAATAAATGACCTTAAGGTATTCGGGTGATTAGTTATATTTTTCTTTGAACTGTTAAATCAATATATTATTCTTAAGTTATTAATTTCAAGCTTCGAACTAATCTAGATATTCCCGAAAAGTGTAATTTCAAGAAGGTTTGTATAAATGATCTGCTGAAATAAATATTAGGATTGAAAGAAAATTGCAATTGAACAAATGAATATATTTCTAGTTTTTTTTCACGTAATTACAAATTTTTAGATTTGTACACAAATAAATACATTTTGAAAATTTTTAGTAATGATAATCACTTCGTACTTCGCAATGTTACAAACAGAGGAACAGTTAGAAATTTTTGCATTTAAATAGATAACAAAGTTAGAGAAATTTTTTAACTAAACTACGTAAATCTGCTACAGAGATACTGCGAGCTACCTCTGGTAAAAGTTTCATTAAAGGAGATACGCATATGGTGCTTCTCTTGCCTAAGAGTTTATGCTCTTCATTAGTCGCCCTCAATGCATCCACAGCTTTCTTAACAGCACGTCTAATTTCTTCTGTTTCTTCATTAGTAACTATTATCTTCTTAATCTTCTTATTCCTCAATTTTAAAATGGTTTCGTTGACGGTTATATCTTCGTTACCACTAGCAGAAGAGTCTATAGTGGACATGTCCAAGGTTACATTAAAATCGGTGTCCTCTAATTTCCGTTTGGAAATAGTTTCAGTTTCTCCAGTTGATGAGGATGTGGGAATATTTTCCTTCACTGGAGTTGAATTCAGCAGTGGTAATTGGGATGCTACACACAGAAAAAAATTTCTTTCTCCCAAAGAAAAAAGTCACTTTATATATGCATTAATTAATTATTTTCTTTCTGGTAAAGAAATGTTCTAGTTTTGGGACAAATAAAATTTTTATTCACATAAAAGATTTCTTTTCATTGAGTCAAATAAAAAATAAGATTTAAATTTTAGAATTTTCTTTGTAACAAATAAAATTAGTTATTTATTTCAAATCTAGGAGTGGTTTAGGAGAAATATTTTATTTCTTCTCCATAAAGAAAACTTTTCATTGAATAGAATAAATGTTTTCTTTGCAATAAATGTATCTTTCTTTAGTATAAATGCATCAAAGATTTAATATAAAGTAATATTTATTTAAACCAATGAATTAGTATCTTTATTTATAATATAAATATTCTTTACATATAATAGAGCTTTCTTTCACTCTATTATAATGTATATTTATTAAAAAGTAATAATTTCTTTTATACTAACAAACTGGTTCTTCTTTCTAAAGACTTACATGCTCTACAATAAATATTTCTTTCTTTAAAGATAGTTTTGTAGATAGATTGGGAAGAAATAACATAAATGAAGTTTTATATGCAATATATTAAAATAATATAGCAATGAAATTACACTCAGCATAAGCATAAGATCTTCTTCCCATTCAGAAGATGTATGTCTCCACACATTCACCCTATTCTTGATCTCCTCCAGCTATAGACGAAGCATACCTCCAGAATATATGAACTTGATATTCATCATTTGTAGGAAAAAAATCACTTTAAATTAACTGTTTCATATATCATATACAATAATAGATCCTAATGTATTGAATAAGTTGGCTTAGGATAGGTAGCTATAACACACCTGGACAGTTGATCAGAAATTTTTGTGTCCTCTTAGAAACTTTTATCCTTTTCAAGACTTTAGAATAAAGTTCAGTGCACTTTCTCCCACTTGTGTGAATATGGTCAGTCTTTTTCTGTAGATATAATGCAGTGAAGTTCCACCTGAAAATAAAAATTAAAGGTTTAAACAAAGTTAACTTCATTTCATATAATTTAAAGACATTTACTGCATCAAACATTAAATTTCAGGACTCATGCAACTTAATTAATTTAAAAGAAATTGAAAACAAATGAATTATTTCACTATTTGTTAAAGAGGTTTTTAAAATATCCTATATTCTGCAGAGGACTAAGAGGAAATATAAGTTATATAACTATCTCAATTGTGACAATTTCCCCAACTAATAGAGTATGAGAATCCTAGCCAAGAAATTGCCAATAATTTGGTTAGTATAAATAAATCTGGAGAGCTACTCTGCATCAGCATCAGTGTGATATTTAACTATTATCATTTATTTTTGATTTTGGGAGCTGATGAATCCAATATTAATCATATAAACACTAAAAAAGTAATCTCTGCTATTGTGAACACTTTACCAGTTTCAACAGATTGGCTTAGAAATTCTTAAGAATTAGGTATCTTCAAATTTTCAAATATAAATTAGATCTTATCAAATCATTAATAGCCTTATATGTAGCTATTAGGTAGAAGTTTAGGAGCAATAGGTAATTTAATTTATATTGATTCAATAGTAAATAGTTTTTTTCTCCTTTCTACACATATCCACCCATTTTTAATTCAAAATTTTATTTTTTATAGGTAACTTGGGAGCTAAAATAACGAAATTTCAGATTTTTTAAATTATCACTAAGTTTAGAAGTGTATTACCCTGCTCTGAATAATGTGACCATATGACTTTAGGTGATTTAAATTTGTGATAGTTACTCTCAGATGAAAATTCAAAAATTATCACCGATTATCTCTCTGAAATTTTGAGTATATAAAAATTCCTTCAGCTAAATTAATAGTAACATAGGATTCAATTAAAGATATTCTTCAATGGTTCTAAAATATCCCTAAGATATTGTTTAGGTTCACCTCAGAAACTCTTTGAAAAATGTTCCATATTTTGCAGACTGGCACTTTGAAACACTGGAGCCACAATCTTAACTGAATTCTAGTTAGCCTAAGTTAGGTAGTTAACAAACTTTAAGTCATTACATACAATATATTGAATAATTGATAGTACTACTAGTTAAGGTAAACATTACAATAAGAACAAATAGCGATTAGGTATAGGTAGCTTAGGTTTGGTAAATAAACAATAAGAGTAGGTAGGGCTGGGATATTAAACTACTTACCTAACTTATTTCAGGTGCAGTGAGATAGATTTTCAGTTAAGTTGTAACTTACGTTAGCCTAGTTCATTACTAAAGGGTAATGAAAGGAAGAAGTCACCTATGAACCTATGAATACCTAGTTACCTGTATTAACATTTATAATTAAAGGAAAAATGCTGACCAAGTTCTAAAAACTATGCTTTGCCAACTAATAATTCAGTATAATTATATAAATAAATGAAAATATCTAATTTATATACGAAAGGATTCATAACTGAGCAACTAACTGAGAACCTACCTTGATCACTTCAAAGAACTTAATGATATGACGCTCACTTCAGAAAAGCCCGCGAAAATTTCAAAGCAATATTTCGATTTGAGACAATAACAGAACAGATTTGTAACAAAGAAATATTCGACTCATCAGTGAAAAAGCTTTAAGAGAAATAAATAAAAGGTTAATAGGAAAGAAATATGCATCAAAATGCATCCAAAGAAAGCTACTTTCTTTAATCTAAAGCTCTAGTAACACTTTCAACCAAAGAAAATAAATTAAAGAAGATAGTTTTTCTTTAAAATATGCTTCGATTTCTCTGTGTGTAGAGTTTGTCTCACAGATTCATCCATATTTGTGAAGTCATAGTAACCGTCAGCAGTGCTTCTATTATGGCTCATTGCTTTAGCAATATGATCAAGAGTGCTGGAAGGAAGATTTTTCCTCCTACTAATGCAGATTTTGGAGCCACGAACAGTTCTGGATGACACTTTTTTACCACTAGTGGTCTCCAGCTTCTGCATTATTTTGAAGGCAGCTGACAGACCCAAATCTTGATCTATCCTGGAGTTAATCTTAGATAGTGTCGGGAACACTATGGAACAGAAAGAATTGTCAATTATTTTGGGCCTCATGTCCTTGATGAAGATTTTCAAAAGTTCAAATTCCTTTCTTTCGAAAACAACTGGCGCAGGTTTACCGGTTCTTGAGTTTTTCTGCTCGGACACATTAACTGTGAAGTACTCGTTTTGAGAAGTAACCATACTTTCGGCATTGTCGACCTCTTCAACAGTCATGCGGCACATCTCCTGCGACCTTCGTCCTAACCGTAGAGTAACTATGGCCATTAGAGCATTTCTCACTTTCAGAATGTCCGAAACTCTGAAGTTCAAGTGTACCTTTTTTGCCACGTCTTCTCTCATTTTGAGCAAGTCTTCACTTGTTTCTTCCATTAAACTCTTCAAATCTTCTTCAGATATCAACTTATTTTTTGTCTTCAATTTAGTTTTAGTCAACGCAGACCCCTTCATTTTGTTTAAGTAATCAATTTCATTATTGATTTCGTTTTTAATCTCTTCAAAGCGGTAGCTCCTTAACACTATATTCCCATCAAGATTCCGCTCAGGACTGTCAACGTCCAGAATGAGAAATTTGACGAGTTTGTCAAATTGGTAAATGTACTTTATTTTAGAAAGTATAGATATAGTGGAAACGTTTCTAAACGACTTGAAGGTATCTCTTATAGTTTTCACATCCATTAAATTATCAAAATTGAATTTGAATTTAGCTTGTTCTTCATGAGCCAACAGAACATAAATAGCCATATTCACCACCCTCTTTGACTGCTTGCATTTCCTGTTGTTTAGGTGATCCAAGAAAGATTTCCTCCATAGCTGCACTCTTTCTGAATATTCTCTCTGATCTTCATAACGACAACTATAATAACGGTCTTGTACCTCGGCCAACATTTTTTTCTTCAATTCATATTCTTCCTTTGTGTCCGCATTTTTAATTCCCTCTCTTGCACTCTCCAATTCACTTCTTAGTTCTATCAGGGAAGAGAGCTTCTCCTTTTGAGTACATGTCTCGTCCTTGTATTGAATTTCTGCTTCTTCTTTTTCCTTTTAGCTCAACCCTTTTACCGTTAACAACTTTGGTAAAAACATTTAGGGATGACTTCAGGTTGTTTTACATATGAATCATACATTAAGTCTTCTTCGCTGATCTTGTGGGCCTTTTTTACGTGATCGGATAAGTTTAAGTACAATGTTTGGCACAATGTGCAACGCTTATAATTGTATTTACGAGACACAAGTGAAGTTTTTGAAACCATTTTCTTGGGCTTGGGAACAGTTTTAACTTTCGTTGTTTTCATTAATCCTCTCTTGTTTCTTACTAAAATTTTTGCCATAGAGATTGCAGTTTCTTTTTCATCAGTGGAGACAGGTTAGAATGAATATCATTCAAATGCCGTCGTAATTTGAAAGATTTACACTTACATTCGGTAATTACACATTCCAAATGGAGACTGCCGTCTTTCAATACCTTCACTTCATCATCGCTCTCATCGGTACAGTCCTCAACCACTCCAAACATCTCATCCATTGTGTGTGTGGCATGCAAAGAAGTTCTCTTGGAATGAAGTAAAAGATTTTGTGACTTCATTTATGTAATCTTCTTCGAGCTCTCTGTAGATTCTTCACGAAACCTTCACTATATATTTTAACCCTACTCTTCTCTTTAGATTGTAGGTACTGCAGTTTTTCTTATCCAAGTAGTTTGAAAGATCAGAATAGCCAATGACCGGATGAAGTAGATACTGTTTGAGAGTGCTACGGTTGGCCATCTCTTCTTGGATATTTGCAATCTGAAAGAGACAAAGGACTTAGTAATGCAAATTCAAATTAGACTATATTGAGTATAATAAACATAAAGTTGCCAAATATTTTCAATATACCTACTCTTAGCAAGATCTCTAAATTACAATAAAAAATGGAAATAAATCTTTCTAAATCGCAATTATATAAAATTATAAATAGATAAGACTAATTTAAACGATACATAACTCCTTTGATCCATGATTAGTCAGTTTTCGGCTGAAAAATATGCATAAAATTTAAAATATCTCTAACACTACACCGATTGAAAATTAAATCTTTACCTGACGCACTCTAACATAGGTCTTTTAGTTTAAAAAGTTATTAAACGTGATTTCAATAAGTGATCCTAATTTTTTCAGATGAACTTAAAATTTTATAGTTGCTATATATTGTAAATTGTACCTAGTTTTCTTTTTAAAATACTATATTTATTGTGCAATACATAGACAGTTTGTTAAATATTATAAAATTTACTGCATGTTCCTACAGCGCCATTTAAAAATGAAGTGTTAATTGTAAACATTCTTATCGAACTTTACAAGCATAGTCACAGCAGTGCAAGCACATAGTAAAACATTCATATTCTCAGTTTCGGTGATTCGAAAAATGAATCTAACTACATAAAGTTTTTTAACATTCATCTGCTAAAATTAGAATGGATTCAATTCGTAGTGCACGGATATTTACTTATGGTGGCAGTACTCTGAAAGAGGATGTAGTATATAATATTATGATAGGTCAATCAGAATTGTCTACTACAGATCAGATAACCTTTAGAAACAAGAGGTTACCAAGTTAGGATCTTTCCCATTAGCAGACCCCCACAAAATTTAATTTAGATTAATTTTCCTTTATGAACTTTTGTCCACAGAATCTGAAAATCATGACAGTTTTTTGTAGAAACTAATACTTTGAGATATGAGGGTTTCAAGTTATTCCCTCCCTATGCATTACTGAAGGATTGAGAACTTTGAAAAAATTATTGTTTTCACTCTTTTTGGTTAAAGATGGCCGTAATGTAGTTCGTTGTATCCGCTAGTTTGTTGTACTGCACACTTCATGATTGAGTGATGACCTGGCAGGGGGTTATGGGGGGTGGCACGCCCCCCATTACAAGTATCAGTATGGAAGTAATAAATGATTTAAATGAAGTACGAAAAACTAGGGGATACAACAAATTACATTACAGTTTCATGTAATACATAGAAAATAAATAACTTTAAATCCTCGTATCTCTAAAACGTATTAGTTTCTACAAGAAACAGTCATGAATTTCGGATTCTATGGACAAAAATACATCAAAAGTATAATTTACGTTAAATTTGGTGGAAATCGTCAAATGAAAAAGACCCACAAGTTAATTGAATACTCCACCATCCGATTGATGCGTGTGTAATTTAGTACTGCGACGTTAGTTAGTTATTTCTAATTAAATTTTCAAGAATTTTAATCAAAATTGAATAATTAATATTATCGAATGCGATCAATATATATTGTACACTTTCATTCATAACCTTAACTAACTAAAATAATAGACCAAATTAAAATAGTTTCAATCAACCATTCGTAAATATACTTATATAATCGGAGAATTTAAAAATATTTCGTATTGCATGCGGCACTGAAAAAAAAATCTTATTCATTTCTATAACTAGGGTAAGTTACTAATTACCAGACAGTTTCAATACATACTCTATCAGTAGAAAAATATATATAAATAAGCATTTTCAAATAGCAACTTCAATTGGTATCCATGACACCTACAGGATACAATAGGTACCGATTGAAAAAAAATATAATGTTATACTATAAATTTCTTTAAATATGTTCGAAATTGTGAAAATGTCCGATAATTCATAACTTCCACATATGGAGTGTCTTAGTCAAAGTTTAAAGATAGCTACTGCTGTGTAAAGCAGGTAAAAGGTTTCTTTGGCCTTAAGACCACAGAAAATAATAATTCATTGCTACAAGACGCTCAAAAAATTAATTATACCAAGTACTGCACTTATTTTGATATACAAAATCAATATTATTTTAGTTCAGTAAGATTTAGACTCATTGGAGAAAAAAATTGCTCGAAATTAACAGGGCCGCAATTTACCTGTGTGACCCTGCCTATAGTGTACCTGGCCTATAACGGAAATTAATTACCTATAATTCCTACCTACCTAATTACTACTGTGCGTAGTAATTAGGTGCGTACTGTAAGATTACGCACATGCATTTGCTTATTTAATATCAAATAATGGACATGGATATCACTAATTATAAAACTTATCTTAACTGGAGTACTCACCACAGTTTCAATGATAGACGCTTGCTTTGAGCTACAGGCCATAGTGACGTGTAAACAGTAATAATAAGTTAAATCACTTCCAATACTGAACGTTAAAGTTTTTAATTATATTGTGTCACAATAACAAACCAGAATGAACAGAGGAAAAAAGAAGAACGTCTAGGACGAGTGAGAAGTGTAGAATGAACCAGGTTAGTTCAAGGAGTTATTACAACAGAGGACCTGGCTGGTAGGTGATGTTTTATATCGGTGTCAGCCATCTGGACATTTGATAGGAAAGTCTGAATTTAGGGCTGATCATTTCAAATTAACAAATTGGACAAAAACTGATAGAATCGTTGGATTTTTGTTAAGTTTTTAATGCTCAATGATTAAAATATGCCCCCTAAACCTTCGCAGAGGGTCTTACAATGTGTGAAATCATCTTAAATTATCACAAATTTGAATTTAAAAAAATCCTGAAAATCCTGAAAAAAATCTTCATTATTACCTAGCCCTGCAAGCCCAGCCCCGCCATTCTGGTCCTAGCCTATGCAATGTTTGTAAATGCGGGTGAGGGGTAGATTGGAAGAGATGGCTGGGTGAAGGGGTTTGGCTACAGAATTGAATATCGAATAAGAAATGAGAAGGTTTAATAAAATTCATTAATGAGGATACTATAATGCTTACTAAATTTTGATTTCATTCTTTGAATTAATTTAAGTTCAATTATATTGACTAAATTCAATTCATTGAAGATGGTAATAATGGTCACTGTTTGTAGTTTATTAATTTGATTCAATTCTTACAATTTAATTTTCTTACCGTGTAACAAGGCCTTTAAGTCAATAATTTTCTGTTTTTTCTTATATTATAAATCCATTGAAGGTTGTAATACTGTCTTGCTTGGGTGTAGGTCATAAGAGCCCCCCCGGTCATAAGCCCCCCCCGGTCAAGAGCCCCCCCGGTCAAGAGCCCCCCCGGTCATGAGCCCCCCTAGGTCATAAGCCCCCCCGGTCAAGAGCCCCCCCGGTCACGAGCCCCCCCGGTCACGAGCCCCCCTGTTTTTAAATCCTTATTTACCTATATTATTTAATCCTTATTGACACTTTTGTAGTTCATTACTGATTAGACATAAAATATATGTATATCGGGGGGCGTGCCGCCCCCCAAACCCCCCAGCCAGGTCATTAAACAATCATGAAGTGTGCAGTACAACAATCTAGCGGATACAACAACTACATTAGCAACTCTCAGTTATTTCTATCTAAGTAGTTCTTCATTTGTTTAACTAGGTAAATAATATTAAAAAACAGGGAGGGGGGGCTTGTGACCGGGGGGGCTTATGACCTAGGGGGGCTCATGACCGGGGTTGCTCGTGACCGGGGGGGCTCATGACCGGGGGGGCTCATGACCGGGGGGGCTCTTGACCGGGGGGGGGGGCTCTTGACAGTACCCCGTCTTGCTTATTCCACTGCTTCTCTCTTTAGATGAGGATAAATTATTGTAAATATTTGGAATTATAATAAATAAATTTAGCTCATTAATCAGTGTAACGTCGTACTTGACCGATAGATGGCGGGATTTATCGAAAAGGAGTTATAAATTTTATTTAGAATTATTATCAAGAAGTGCTAATTAAAGAAGTGCGGATTAGGTGCCATTATGACTCAATCAATTCTTCTCTTAACATGTCTAATAACAACTCTCAGGTTCAGCGCTGGTGCTTCACACTTAACCAATATGATGAAAACATTCAATACAGAAATTTCTTTTTACAATTTGAGTTCAAAGTTAGGAGGGGAGTTTGGGGGAGGGAGATAGCACCTGAAACAGGCACTCGACACCTCCAAGGATATTTGGAGTTCTATAGGTCCTTTAGGTTGGGGCACGTGAGGAAGATATTATCTACTGCCCATTGGAGTCCTGCACGTGGCACATCACTGCAGAACTATGATTACTGCATCAAAGGTGAGTGCTTGCTAGGATTAATTCAGTTATTCATTTATGATATTTTTATTTACTTAGTTTTAGATTCAGCATCTCACTTGAATAATCTAGGAATATACTAGATCTATTACCAATATATCTAACTAAAAGCTTTTCTCGAATAATTAAATATTTATGTGTGTGCCTATATTTTAAATTTAATCTTTTTAGGGTTTACATGTAAATATATGATTAGCCTGAATGAATGAAAATTTCATTATTCATAGTTTTTAAATTCCGAAAACTGGCACGGTAAAATTAAACATGGTCATATGATAAAATTTTACGTTGCCTATTATCGAACAATTCACATTAGAAAATGTAAGCAGCATAGGAATAGCATACGCTTCCATCGCACCATTTGATTACAAATGTATCTCTTCAATGTTTTTAGTTATTTAATTTCATACGCACTAGGTTTAAAGTTCATTTTTAAAATGATTGAAAGTTCATAATTAAATAGTTCAACTTTCTACTAAATGTGCTCGTTGAAGTCTCTTGTATTTCTTCATTAAGATCTAAGATATTAAATAAGATTTTAATTTTATTTAGATATTCATAGTGATGTATTTCCAGATGGCTTGTATGAAACTATAGGTGATATGACTGCGGAGCAAAATGGTACATGTGAAACGGCAGATTGTAGAAAAAGAGCTCCCAGCATTCCTTTAATGTTAAGAGGACTGTTGAAGGAAGAGCTGTCCCTGCAAATAAAAACTAGCAAAGAATATGCGGAGCGCCATTCTTACTACGACAAGATTGTTTCAAAATTAGTGTATCGCAAAGAGCAGCTGGAGAAGTTTAAAGCGTGGAAAAACAAGCTACTGTATGAATGGCAGTATCAAATTCTCCAAAAGATCATGTTGCAAAACGAGAGAAAAATCCTGTGGGTAGTTGATAGGACTGGAAACAATGGGAAGACGTTCCTTTGCTCCTATCTGAACAGCTTATATAATTTTGAGTATCTTGATGGCATGCTTAGTTCCCGGGACATAGGGTGTCTTATAAGATCTTCAGTCAAAGGAATAACGTTTGATGTGTAACGAGCTTCACTTAGTGCTTTTGACTATGGTGCCCTGGAATCGTTGAAAAATGGGCACATTGTGTCAGGAAAATACAGAGGCTGCCATCGACGATTTACAGATATGCTCATAGCTGTGTTTTCAAACAACTATCCAAACAATGCCATGTTGTCTGAGGATCGTTGGGATATTGTAGTGCTCGGAGAGGACCCATTTAGAAAAGTCAGCTGTGGTGAATTGAATCCAAGCATCAGATTTCCTTTTGTCAAGCCATATCCAATGCCCAAACTACAGGAGTCATTTGATATGAGAGACTTCCTGGAAACAAGACTCAAAAATGGAAATGGGTTCTACGATGAGGTGGTACCAGAAACGCAGCTACCGGTAATAGCAGCACCTCCCTCGGGAAATTCTCAGGTAGCTGGACCAGCAGAAATTCGATCAAGTGGTAATGAGGGATTAGATGCTAACGTGGTTCCGCAGAATAATCCTACAGGTGAGCACTGATTGATATATTTTTTTTGAAATTTCATATCGAATAATTAATATTTTCATATATTCATCAACCATTTCAGGCATAGCAGATGCTGGAGTAAATCCAGTAGGAGTTGTAGGCAGCATCTGCAATTTACACAGAGGTAATATATAAATACAGTAATTTTATGGGTGGTAAATGGTAAAGATAACGTGTAATGTTTAACTTTCTTTATAGGAATGGACTTTGCAAAGGGTTGCCCGTGTTACAAAAAACTCGAAGAAGAGAGGTCGTACTGGTGCACCCACTGGAGCTGCTGGTGCACCCACTGGAGATGCAAGTAGAGAGTTATCAGTCAGCGGTAGTTCAGGAGCACAAAACAATTCAAGTGGTAAGCCTAACTCTTCAGATTCTGTAAAATTATATTTTAATTTTTTTTAAATTTATATTTATAACTATACTAATTATTAATTTTTTTCATTTCAATCTGAATTTATCTAACATCTACAGCTCGTTCATCGAATAGGCAGCAGCCAGTTAGTATGAGTGATGATAACATCCAGCCTGGACAAAGTGAGTGGTATTTGGTAGGGTAGGTTACGTATTCCTGTACAGTTTCGTATTTCCGTACACCACGTTCACTAGCTTAAGATGAGCGTTATAATAATTATAGTAAATACCCATTGTGAGTTGTTCATTCAAATTGATAGTAAAAGTAACTGTTGTAAAAAATGTACTAAATTGAGAAACAGTTGGAAATACGTAACTTACCCTTATAGTATATTAAGATTGTAAATTATTATTTAGAAATAAACATTACTGCATAACAAATTCTACGATACTAGGTGAAACAAAAGCTCTTGATTTGATACTCTAAATATTTAATTATTTTAGTTGAAAATATCACCTATTTAATATTTTTTTTATGAATTCAGTGGTTAGAACTCCCTCTTCCGGAACAATCAGGCGGAGGGCGAAAAACACACGTGGTCTCTCTATTCACAAGAAAAAAAGTACGAACTTTGTATATGAATGGATTATTTTTATCAATGGTCAACTCCTATATACATAACTAATTGTTAAATTTACTTATCCCCAGAATCTGCCTCGTTCTCTACTCCAGTCTTCAACTTCTCAAGTGACGAAGATTTTGTAACGGGTCCTTGGTCTTAGAGGATAAACTTTTAAGTAGTCTACCTTACCTAAAAATTCCCGCATACCTAATATACTAGGTAGATATTCATTCTTGAACTGTTTTACTTTGTTTTCTACGTATCACTCTTTGATAATATTACAATTTTGAATTATATTAATTTATTGACAGGTTTTTAATTATCCTATACTAAACTTTTATACATAAGAGCCTCTTGTTTTCTGCATGGCCATCCGTTTTGAGAATACTCCTCACTGTATCTAGCTTAATTAATTGCATTTTGCGATCATGTTAAGGTCTATACTACCTTGATACTTGTGCAATATCAGGATATTTACACATTGCATTAAGATATCTTGTTAGTTCTTTTTGTAGCAGCAGGAGATCTTCATATAGTGATATCATGTCGGTTCTTTTTGTAACAGCAGTTTATCTTCATATAGTGATATCATGTCGGTTCTTTTTGTAACAGCAGGATATCTTCATATAGTGATATCATGTCGGTTCTTTTTGTAACAGCAGGATATCTTCATATAGTGATATCATGTCTGTTCTTTTTGTAACAGCAGGATATCTTCATATAGTGATATCTTGTGAGTTCTTTTAGTACACTAGGATATCTTCAAGTATAGTGATATCTTGTTAGTTCATTTTGTACCAGCAGGATATCCTCGTGTAGTGATATCTTGTTAGTTCTTTGTGTACCAGCAAGATATCTTCATGTAGTATCATGAAGATATTCCTAATATCAAAACACATTCATTAAAATGTGTATTCAAATAAAAAAGTTACGAGCAATTTAAATAGAAATAACGTCAATTAAGAGACAAATTCTAAAATTAGGTAACCTGTAGAACATATTTTTACGCGAGAAATTTGAAAGATTGGTTACCAAATAACGTGAAATTCTCTTAGTTTTGGGAGTATAACTTATTATTGAAGTAATTTTATTTACTTTATAACTTTTCAATCTTAGAATAGGATTCAGAAACCTAAGTATTAGGTTCATTTATTATTACAAGATTAAAGATATAATACAAAATAACTAGTGAGTTTCAAAACATGATATCAATCATATCACTATCATAATTATATTTATTTTAATTAATAGAAGATAAAATAATATATATAATAACTAGTTTCAGAAATTTAATTACCTAACTAGGTATATTTCATGAGTTACAAAGGTAGGTTCATCGTACCTAGTTTCCCCATACCTATTTCGGTTTTAGAATCCTATCCTAAGGTAAAATGGGTATAAAGTAATTAAATTTACTTCAATAATAAGATACTCATAAAACTTAGAGGATTTGATGTTATTTGGTAGCCAATCTTTCAAATTTCTCGCGTAAAAATGTATTGTACAGGTTACCTAATTTAAGGATTTGTCTCTTAATTGACGTTATTTCTAATTAAATTGCTCATAACTTTTTCATTTCAATACCATTTCAATGAATTTTTTCATCAGTGAATGAGTTTTGATATTAGGTATCGAAACATCGACATAGAATTTTCTAACCGTAAATAAATAGTCAACTGTAAGAGATGTTTTACCACCTTCTTTTTCTCCCGTACGAATAAAAGAAATATTTCGCCGATAATCTAAGAAGTAACCCAAATCACTTCACTTTGGTGGTCCATTACTGGTTGTATAATTTTATTTTATTTACCATCTACCGGATTAAACATTTCTAATGAAAATTATTATAAATTAATATGAATCTTAATAAATTCATTTAGTAGATTATACTTTTTCCTACTTATTGAACGTACTAATATAGTCGTCAGCCATTATAGTTTATAGTGTTTATAGTTCATAGGAACTTTTCCAGTCGGTAGTTCTGTAATGCTTGCTTGTGAACCTTGACTGCATCTTTAATGATTGTGAACCTTGACTGCATCTTTAATGCTTGTGAACTTTAACTGCATCTTTAATGCTTGTGAACTTTAACTGCATCTTTAATGCTTGTGAACTTTAACTGCATCTTTAATGCTTGTGAACTTTGACTGCATCTTTAATGCTTGTGAACCTTGGCTGCATCTTTAATGCTTGTGAACCTTGGCTGCATCTCTAATGCTTGTGAACCTTGACTGCATCTTTAATGCTTGTGAACCTTGACTGCATCTTTAATGCTTGTGAACCTTGACTGCATCTTTAATGCTTGTGAACCTTGACTGCATCTTTAATGCTTGTGAACCTTGACTGCATCTTTAATGCTTGTGAACCTTGACTGCATCTTTAATGCTTGTGAAACTTGACTGCATCTTTAATGCTTGTGAACCTTGACTGCATCTTTAATGCTTGTGAACCTTGACTGCATCTTTAATGCTTGTGAACCTTGACTGCATCTTTAATGCTTGTGAACCTTGACTGCATCTTTAATGCTTGTGAACCTTGACTGCATCTTTAATGCTTGTGAACCTTGCCTGCATCTTTAATGCTTGTGAACCTTGGCTGCATCTTTAATGCTTGTGAACCTTGGCTGCATCTTTAATGCTTGTGAACCTTGACTGCATCTTTAATGCTTGTGAACCTTGGCTGCATCTTTAATGCTTGTGAACCTTGGCTGCATCTTTAATGCTTGTGAACCTTGACTGCATCTTTAATGCTTGTGAACCTTGACTGCATCTTTAATGCTTGTGTACCTTGACTGCATCTTTAATGCTTGTGTACCTTGACTGCATCTTTAATGCTTGTGTACCTTGACTGCATCTTTAATGCTTGTGTACCTTGACTGCATCTTTAATGCTTGTGTACCTTGACTGCATCTTTAATGCTTGTGTACCTTGACTGCATCTTTAATGCTTGTGAACCTTGACTGCATCTTTAATGCTTGTGTACCTTGACTGCATCTTTAATGCTTGTGTACATTGACTGCATCTTTAACGCTTGTGAACTTTGACTGCATCTCTAATGCTTGTGTACCTTGACTGCATCTTTAATGCTTGTGAACCTTGACTGCATCTTTAATGCTTGTGTACCTTGACTGCATCTTTAATGCTTGTGTACCTTGACTGCATCTTTAATGCTTGTGAACTTTGACTGCATCTTTAATGCTTGTGTACCTTGACTGCATCTTTAATGCTTGTGTACCTTGACTGCATCTTTAATGCTTGTGAACTTTGACTGCATCTCTAATGCTTGTGAACTTTGACTGCATCTCTAATGCTTGTGTACCTAGACTGCATCTTTAATGCTTGTGTACCTTGACTGCATCTTTAATGCTTGTGTACCTTGACTGCATCTTTAATGCTTGTGAACCTTGACTGCATCTTTAATGCTTGTGTACCTTGACTGCATCTTTAATGCTTGTGTACCTTGACTGCATCTTTAATGCTTGTGTACCTTGACTGCATCTTTAATGCTTGTGAACCTTGACTGCATCTTTAATGCTTGTGTACCTTGACTGCATCTTTAATGCTTGTGTACCTTGACTGCATCTTTAATGCTTGTGTACCTTGACTGCATCTTTAATGCTTCTAAATATTTACAGAATCTTTGTTTGTGAATATTTACTTCATATTTAGTGCATGTAAATATTTACTGTGTTGTCTTTAATGCAAGTAAATATTTACTGCATTTTCAATTTTTATTATATTTCATTTCTGTCCTGATGTATGAAATGATTATTTAACTATCTTCCTATTAAGATGTTGAGGAATATATGTACTAGCTTTATTTATATATAGCTAGGTATGGATCACATAAATGTTTCCGCTTTTTCAAATAGCTACTTGTATGACGGGGAAAACTGTATCTTGGTCTCTTTCTCCGCCTCTTATTGTACTATCAACAGGTAAAAACATTTTTGAACTGATGGACATAGTTAAAGAACAGGTAAGCAAAGAGTGAGGGTGATTATTTTTGTCATTACGCGAAGGTTATTCTTAGAGCTAACTATGTGAAAAAAAATTGTAGATATTTCATACATTTTGCCGGTGCTTACACTTCTTCTTTGGTAACTATTTGGAAATAAAACAACTTCAGTTACATTTGATTTCATTGAAGCTTTCAATATGAATATTCATTCTTCGCTTGTTCATTGCATGGTTAAGACTCGTTTCACACTTGCTTTTTAACAGCGTGGAAAAAAGCTCTCCTTGAAATTCACACTTGCATTTTTTTTATCGCTGAAGTAAAAATTTCATGTGATTTTTCCATCAGCGATAAACACATTTCAAGAAGAGCTTTCTCCCGCGCTGTTATAAATGCAAGTGTGAAACGGGCCTCAACAATGCAATTAACCAGCGAAGAACGAATATTCCTAGTGAAAACTTCAATGAGATTAAAATTTCATTAAAGTTGTTCTATTTCCAAATAGTTTCCAAGGAAGATGTGTGAGCACTTTGTATTAAAATATCTACCATTATAATTTTTTTCCTTTTATTCACTGCCTTTTAGTAAGTAAAATCACAGAGTTAGCTCTAAGAATAACCTTCGCGCAATGACAAAAATAATCACCCTCACTCTTTGCTTACCTGTCCTTAAACTATGTCCATCAGTTCAAAATTGTTTTTACCTGTAAAAAATAAGAGGCCAAGAAAAGAAGACCGCAAGAAGCAGTTTTCCTGTCCATTGCCAAACAATTTAAAAGTATTTGAAAAAGAGGAAACAATTTTTGTGTCCAATACTGTATTGTTGTTTGTTTTTATTCACATGTGCCTTTCTTAGGAATAGTCACCAGTCAATAATTTTAAGTATCTATTACTTTATAGACTTTACCAAAGAAATATTCATTTATCTTTCAAAGAATGTATATTTACTATTACAGTTACCCTTCATCCCAAAGATGAAAAAATATTTAGCTATTGTATATTATTTGTCTCTACTGAAGCTGTCTGTGGTGAATGAAAGAGAAGGGGGGTGTCGTTACTTTTGGGTCCAAACTGTTGTATTTTAAATGTATTGACTTTTTTCCTTTTTATCATTTCAAAGTTATCTGTACTTTTATGAGTTAAGTTATTGTCACATACCTGTGTCAAGTGATTATTCATGGAGCCATTTTCGTCTCTGGCTTCTTACAGTACTTTGTATTTATCTTCCTGTTCAAATTATTTTATTTATATTGCGGAATGATGCAAATAATGGCTGTGAGAAATATTATAAATACAATATTATTGTTTTACAATTTTTTAATTATCCTTACTAAATGAATTCGTGTAGGTATTTGGGAATTCATACTTAATTTAAGTATTTTGTTTTTTAATTAAAAGTATAATTTTCGAGGAAAAAGTCCTAGTGTGGATGTCCCACGTCTTGCAGAGGGGGACATTCCCACTCTGTCCCACGTCTTGCAGAGGGGGACATCCACACTCTGTCCCACGTCTTGAATACGCACTCTGTCCCACGTCTTATTTCCCTCTATAGCGAGGGACAACCGCACTCTGTCCCACGTCTTGAATCCCTCTATAGCAAGGGACATCCACACTCTGTCCCACGTCTTGAAAACGGAGTGGGGTAAGACGTGGGATCAGACGTCATGCAGAGGGGGACCCCTGCGCAAATGAAGAGGGTTAGACGTCTGCAAGACGTCTGATGTCCCCCGCCCCACGTCTTGAATCCCTCTATAGCGAGGGGTATCGGACGTCTTAAGACGTGGGACAAACAGCTTTTGGTTAGCTGGGACCTCGTAGTGGGAAGGAACAAATATTAAACCCCGAAAATTAAAAATAAAGCTACTTGGTAATGCAGCAGTATCAAATGATTGTCAATGGTATGAAAGATCTTCACCTCAAAATTAGGACTCTTCAAAGACGCTGTGATTTTTCCATATTATTGTCATCTCCATTGGTGCTAATTTGAGAAAAAATTGTTCTTATTTATTTGTTTCATTAACCTGGATTATAGTTCATAATCTGCACTATATTTTATTGAAATTGGGATGTCTGAGACTCGAAAGATTGAGATTTAAGGTTTGGTTGAGGAAAAACCTATAATGAAGTTGAAAAATTATTACTCTTTAATGTCGAAGATGGTGACTGTTGATTTATCACAATCAAATATTTGATTTGAGGCAGCTTTTTAAGAAATGCATGATAAACCATGTTACTCTCTGAGGTGGTGGGTTATTAAAATAAGCAGTGAGAAATATTTACCCTGGTCTAATCTATCGATTAAGTAAAAGCTATGCAGGGAAATGGATTGAATAAAATTATCAATATATTACAATAAGTAATTAGGTAACTAGAACAAAATATGAAAAATCATTAAGTATATTTTATTAATTAATTAATTATATGAATCGTTCTGATTAGCTTCAAGATATTATTTTAGTTTATTTAAATATATTTAGCGAGTTTCAATATATTTAGCGGGTTGCATTAAAAATATGGCAACACTTTCACGTGACGTCACGACCCAGAAATCCCTAAAACGAGGTTTCTGTACACCGTGAAGTTAACCTACTTCCTATTCTATGTACTGTGGCAGAAACACAAGTGATGACAAAAAGTGGCGTCATGGGCGTGTCTAAACCCCAGTATATGGAAAATGTAGTGACAATCGAGACGTTTAGTGTACGTGACGTCATCACAGCAACACTCTTAAAACCAAAATTGTCACTACTTCTCACTCTATTGTCAATAGCAAAGATAATATAAGATAGACACTCAACTTGATAGGGCACAGGCAAGAATAATAACAACCAATCAGAAACGATCTATGCGTTCAGTAGTATATGTCGCAGCAAACAATGACAAACTGTACAAACTATATTCACAGAGGGACAGACAGTCTCTAGCAAAGACAATATAAGATAGACGTTCAAATTGATAGGGCACATGCAAGTTTTAGCAAGAATAATATCAACCAATCAGAAACAGTAGCATACATCACAGCAATCAATGAGAAACCGTACAAACCATATTCACAGAGGTCTCTAGTCTTAATGTGTGGAATCGTTTGAAACATAAATATTCTAGTGATTAGAAACTAATTACTTTATGATTAATTAAGTCTATAAGATCACATATGAAGTTCAATTTAGTTATTCAAATGAAATCTATCCCCTTTTAACGAAGAATAGTCATAACAAACAAGTATTAACTTATCTAAGTACGATATTGTCTTTAACGAAGCTAAGTTGTAGGTATACATTAACGCTGATTTGCTATAAGTTGTGTAAGAGTTCTGAAGTCAGTGCAAACATGTTCTGTATTTTATAACATCAAGTTGAGCGTCTATCTTATATTTGGTCTCTAGTCTTAACGAAAGGAAGTTATAGTACTGGAACTATAACAACGTCTCTCAGCTACATTATTAGGTCTGTTTTTCGGTCCACTGCTATATACGTAGTAGTGACAATAGAGTGACTTGTTATCGTGACGTCATCAAGACAACAGACTAAAATAGAAAATTGGGGTCAAGTAGTTTTAATAACTAAATACACCATTACTCTTTTATTATATTGGCAATAAATAAACATTTTATCATAATTTAACATTCTTCGATTGTCTTAAATTTAATTTAGAGTGTTGCTGTTTTGACGTCACGTACACTAACCGTCTCAATTGTCACAACTATATTCTATATACTGTGATTCCGTGAATATGCATGTATTAGCAGTGAACTGGACTACAGACACGTATAAACAAAATGTTAGCCGCCTGTCTTAACGTGTGGAGTCGTTAGATATATAAATATTCTATACTGATTAGGGATTAGATAACTAATTACTTTATGATTAATTTAGTCAATGAGATCACATATGAAGTTCAAATTATTAATCTAAATAAAATCTATCCCCTTTTAACGAAGAATAGTCATAACTAGGTATAACAAGAAAGTATTAACCAGACCTATCTAGGTATAATTTTGTCTTTGACAAAGCTAAGTTATACATTAACGCCGATTGGCCAGAAAATACGTGAGAGTTCTGACGTCAGTGCAAACATGCTCTGTATTTTATAACATGAAATTGAGCGTGAGCGTCTATCTTATATTGTCTCTGTCAATAGTATGTATATTTTTTATACTGTGGTCTAAACCAATGGTGTCCCTCCCACTCACATCAGTTTAAAGGAGTTTAAAGGGGCTTTTACACGAGCACTGGTCACAGTTCCACTATTCACGACACTTTTTTCACCACACTGCCCACCAATTAGCTCAGCGCCTTTACACGAGCAGAATGTGCTTTGGTCGGCACTGACACTTTAGTATGGTGGTTAGCATCTAATATGTTATAAAACACTAACGCTGTTAGTGTTTTATCTTTATAATCTTTAGATTTTATTTTCCATAGGCATGGGTGCTCTTCAACGGGGTACGGTCAAGAGCCCCCCCGGTCATGAGCCCCCCCCCGGTCACGAGCCCCCCTCCATGTTTTTTTAATCCTTATTTACCTAGTTATACAAATGAAGAACTACTTAGATAGAAATAACTGAGAGTTGCTAATGTAGTTTGTTGTATCCGCTAGATTGTTGTACTGCACACATCATAATCGTTTAATGACCTGGCAGGGGGGTTCGGGGGGCGGCAAGCCCCCCGATATACATATATTTTATGTCTAATCAGTAATGAACTACAAAAGTGTCAATAAGGATCAAATAATATAGGTAAATAAGGATTTAAAAACAGGGGGGCTCATAACGGGGGGGGGGGGGCTTATGACCTACACCCCTCTTCAACTAGGCCAATGAAAGGGGTTGTTGATTGTCTGGCAATCGCTACTGACAGACAGTGGCACTTTGTGGTGATCGTTCGCTCTCAGAGCGATAGCTTGGTCACCACCAAGTTTTGCCAAAAAGGATGGGGCAAGTAGCAAAGTGGGCGTGGCATAGAGCGGTGTCACCACAAAGTGGCACTGAGCACTTACCGTGTAAAGGCCCCTTTACATTCTGCACGGAAAAGAGAGGATGTGCGTGTGAGACATTCCTCACTCTTGCACTTCTCGAAATCCTACTTTTTAAAGATTTAATAGTTACTTACATAACGAATACAGATAATTTCTATGATGAAAAAGTGTATGACTTGATTACTAACTTTGCTTTGACATCTCACTGAATGGAAAGAGTCTGATTTGGGATTGCACGTCTGTAGACACATTTGCCGAGACACACCTCTATGAATCTGAGGTTGAGGCTGGATCAGCTTCCGGGGCTGCGGTGAACCCTAATCGTCAGAAATACTCCGCCCTTGGTGATGCTTAAATATTTTAGCCAATTGCTATTGAGACCAAAGGAGCGTACGTCAGTACCACCTCCTCAATCATAAAGTCCATAGGTAGACGACTAGAAACCTTGTTGAGACAACGAACGATCCAAGGGAGACTGCATTGTTCCAACAGCAAATGGTTCTCTCAGCCGCGAAAAAGAAGTTTTAGAGGGTCGGGTCCACACCTTGAAGGAACTCAACCCCTCACTTGTAGTTCTGCAGGAATTTCCCCTTCTGTACAGATTTTCTCCTTATTGTTTTTAATGGAAAAATATTGTTTTTTTTAACAAAAAAAAATAGTGTTTTTGCAAGCAAATCAGGCTATTTCAGCAATCAGATTGCTCCCTACGATAAAATTCCCTTTTACCATACCTCTATTTCTTTCTATTCAACTCAGCAAAAATGAAAGCAGTATTTAAATTTTCGAAGCAAAATATTGGACGATCATGTATATTGTTAACGTTTATTTGGTCATGATGTATTTGTTTCAAAGTTTAATTTGAATATTCAGTTTTATATGTATAAACATTCTTAAAAATTTGTATTTTATATTTTGCTTGGGCCCCGAACTGTTGTAATTTGGATTATGTTTTTTCTATTGCCATTTTCACTATGTCCATTTTTTCAACGCTCCTTGTGGTTCCATATGATAAAACTAGGGTTTTAACCTTAAACTATGAAGTTCAGTAGCCTTCATCGCAGTTTTCATTCAAATTCACCTCTTCATTCTCCTCTTCTATCCGTAAGTTCACACATAGGTGGTTTTCTCCTTTTTCGTCTCATTTCATTGGTAAGCGACTGAATTCACGGAGTAGCTTTTCTGCATCTATGAGAGCTTTGTCACAGACTGTTTGTAGGTTATTTTTGATCATGAAGCCAGCTTTCTTTCTCACAGCTTCTTCAAGTCCCTTGTATTGAGGATTCTTTTGACTTTAGCCTTTGGTTCAGAAAACAGACGTTAAGCCCCATACTAAATAAATTATCATCTATTACATACGGGGTTTTCTTTTCCTGGGCTTAATAATTATTTGCGGGCCCGATTGTCAATGGTGGCACCGTTCTTTCATAACTTATCCTTTTTTTATAGCTCTTCCATATGAAGTTTTCCTAAACTATTATTTTTTGGTCCACCCGAGTGTATGTATTTGCCACCGACCATTCTCCTATATTGTCGATCGTGCTGTGCAATCTGTGGATTCTTATTTAGTGCAACCAGCAATCGATCGCTGTACGTTTGAGGGATATTGAAGACAGCCTTGACAATAATTATTTATAGTTAGGTTAGTGGTCTGGGGACAATTCCGTCCTTCCCATGCTGAGTTCAACAATGACAAAATATAATATTACTGTTCAATAAAGCAACCTAAGTAAAAGATTAAGTATTTATTTTACACTTACCGAAACCACTATGGGTGATAAGCCTTCATGAGCCTCCAACCGGACCGGACCACTAACCTAACCTTATGTAATAATTTTTAATGCTGCCTTCAATGTTCATTGAACGTTCAGTGATAGATCAATGGTTGCGGTAACGATGGATTTATAGATGCGTAACGCGAATGGGGGGGGGGGGGTTGAATATTAGTGATAAAATTGTGAAATGAATGTTCTTAAAGATTAAATGTAATGAAATTAACTGTGCAATGAGATAGAACAGAAATTTCTTCACGAATTCTTTGGTTATCCGGATAAAATCTTTTGTTTGAAAACTAATTGCACAAAAAGGTAAAATTGCGAGAATTAATAATAAGCTTAAGTCAAGAATTCATCCACTATGTTATTTTATTTATTTACAATTTTAAAATGTATAGCTTTACAAGTTTACATAGTAATGTAAGAGGTAATATTATTCCTATTTAACTCTGTACTATAGGAGGAGAAGTAAGAGCAGGGGGGGGGGGGGATTTTTATAATGTCTCCAACTTCTATAACTAATAAGTAATATAGCTGATTGTTGTTGTGCATTTAACTCTTAAAAGGTGAATTTAATTTCCTAAAATTCAGTGCAGGTATTCATTTGATTGTATCCTTGGCATGAATCACTAAAATTTCATGAAATTAGTTTTTTTTTCCTTTTATATCTAACTCTTCCCAATAAAGAATAGTTTTATATTTCACTAAATAGCTAAGCCTAATTTTTTTCAACAGATTTATACAAAAATAAATGAACATAGTGTGAATCCATAAATATACTCTATTTCTCTACTAAAGAGGTATAAACATGAAATTTTACTCAGCATGTGGTTGGTGTTACACACTCTACGCCAAAATTAAAAAATCACTTGAACAATTATATCATTAACTAATACAAATTAGCAGTGAAGAAATTTGTTTGAAACATGAACAACTTTATTTACTCTCATTACAACTCAGAATTTCAATGCATTATTACCGGCAATGATAGTATCAGGATACTAGTTAGGTATCCTGAGCGTTACTTTAGGTCACATTACTTTGTAAGTGACTGTATTTACACATAGTAACTTTCATAACCATTTGGTGGTAATAGGTGACTTATTCATCTCAATTAGATACCACAATCTGAATAAATCAAAATGAAGGGGAAAGACTGATTATCACAGAATCATTTTATCGAAAATTAAGATTAAAAGGTCTAATTTGAATTAAATGAAATTATTTATACCAGATAAATTTTCATTTTTTTAAGTAAAGGAGGCTGGATTAGAAATAAATTTTGAATATGAAAATTAATTTATACCTCGATGAAAAAGTGATATGCACTATATTAATTGATACTTTTAAATTCGTGCTTATTTTCATGATCATGAAAGATTAGTCGAAAATTAATTCACGTTATTCAAATTTTCTAATACTGCAAACTTTTATATCAATATTGCATAGAATCCCATAACGGCTTCTCCTGAAAGCTGTAAGAGGTGAACGGACGGATGAGAAACACAAAGAGCTTCTTTAGGTTCCTTGATGTAGAAATTCCATTTATTCTTATATCATGTTTATATATTAATTTGGAAAACGTAACCTTCAATTTTTTTTTGCTCTGTACTGTAGGATTGAAATGTTCAATTGAAAAGTATTATATCTAATCATCTAGGCTATACATTAACTATTTTTCTATCTGACTACATCTTCGAAGTCCCTTGTATCTCTTTTTCCATTTCATCTATTTGAGTCAGAGTAGAATTCAGAAACTATGATTCAGATAATAACTAATGTTTTGCGTTGGAATTATATGACGACTAGAAAATGAATGAGTATCAATTCACAAACAGTGAATTAGAGATTCTTAGCGAAGATATATTTGTTATTTTTTTCTTTTTTAATATTGTGAAGAATAGCTGTATATATAAATTACCTTAAATAATTTTTGGGGTATCTATAATAATTAATGACTCCCTTTATAAAAGATTCCTCTACGATGATCATAGGTACGACTGTGTATTCAATTTAGAAGTTGAAAAACTTTTATAAATGTAGTTTTAATTTTCCTGACTGTTTATATTGAATGGCGGGTTAGTGTAATAAAAGCTGATAGATATTAAATAAAAGGAAGCCAAATATTTTTCGTGTTATGCCAAACGCAATATAGTTATAAGGTTTTAATTTTTTACTAATAGAAAATTATGAGTGGAAATCTATTTTGAAGATGAAAATCAATTAAGTCATAGATTCTACTCTTTCCATCAAAATTTGAGATACAATGAAATCGGTCACTGCCCGTTAGTAGTTTTAGGTAGCCACTCAATTAGCGTATCTTGAATTCACTGTTTCTCAGCTACACTTAATCGAAAAATAAGAAAAATATACATAGCTCATCGGAATAGTTAAAATATATATAGATTTCATCAAAAGCATATGATATTAAGTTTATATTAATACGACAAAATATAATTTTCTCCATCTTCAAAAATATTCAACAAATTCACTAATTGGTATCTATATAGTCATTTATTGTTCACTAATTGGCATCTTTTTTCTTACTACGTGTGGGAGGTGCTTATGTTATGCAACGATGTCAAATCTCAAAATATTGACTGAAAACTCCACGGTTTTTGCTAATAGAATTCAAAGTGACCTCGTTTTTCTTTCCCCCATAATACAAACACAATCAATATATTTTGTTGAATTTGTTACATGGTGGGACAGTATGTAAACCACCATAAAAATATCATTCATGAACACAAGTTGCATGGTGGGATTAAATATATTCCACCTTATAATGCAGCATATTATTTGCATTTACATTCAGTAGTACTATTGAGTTTAATAATATAATGATAATAAACACTTATGTAACTTGGTACTTTTTTATTTTCAAATCTTATGACTCAAAATATTGAAGTCTGTTTCGGAACCAAAAACTATATCGCTAACATCAAAAGGAAGTTAAATACAACGGACTCTATGTGGCAGTCAGAAAGGAAAGTGGCTCCGTGAACAAATTCTTCTACCACGATTCGTTGGTCAAGCTCAGCTATACAGAAAAGCAGTTACTTAATCAAAAAGAATGTGGATTGGGAAAGATAGAACTGACAGATGGAAGAAGAAAATGAAACCTAAATTCTAAATGAGAAGAGATAGTAAATGAATCATGCAAGCCTACCTCAGCAGTATATCCTCTAAACCAGAAAGTAGTGTTATTTTTTTTAGTAGGGGTTTAACGTCTGCTTCGGAACCAAAGGCCATATCGCTGACGTCAAAAGTAAATTAAATACAAGGGACTGGAAGAAGCAGTCAGAGAGGAAAGTGGCTCCATGAACAAAGTCACTTACCACCGTCGGTGACAATGCTCATGGATGCAGAAAAGCTACTCCGTTAATGCACACTTACCAAGGAATGTGACGAAACGGGACACAGGCACCGGTGGCTGCACTCACGGATGGAAGAAGAAAATGAAGAGGTGATAGTAAATGAAGCCTACGAGCCTACCTAACACAAAATCTAAGACCTCGTAGTTGAAGAGCATAACCCTAGCGCTATCCTCTAAAACTGCAAGTAGCGTTAAAAAAATGATAAACATGGTAAAAATGAAAAAAGACAATCCATAATCCAAATTACAACAGTTCGGGGCCCAAGGGACGCCTCCCCCCTTCTCTTCCATTCACCACAGACAGCTTCAGGATAGAGCCTCTGGGGGCTAAAGTAGTGTTAAAAATGAGTTGTTATTAAAACAATTATAATAGTTTAACCATTTTGATTTAACTTTCAATGTAAATATAATAAAATTGAATGAGAAGCCAACAATAAAAAATAATGTTTTCATAAATTTCGACATTAGTAAACAATATGTCAAAATTGTCACTATTGGTAAATAATTTGTTATCAAAATTGTGATAGCTACAAAAAGTACAGAACAACATAACCACCATCGACTGTTACTCGATCACTGAGTGTATGTATATAAAGATGAAGGTAGCATAGCCGGACACACAATTGATGCCAAAAAGTGGCGCCATGGGGCGTGTCTAAACCCCAGTATATGGAATATGTAGTGACAATCGAGACGTTTAGTGTACGTGACGTCATCACAGCAACACACTAAATCCAATATTGTCACTACTTATCACTCGATTGTCATTGCTATGTATATTTTTTATGCTGTGGTCTAAACCAAGGCGCCCCTCCCACTCACATCAGTTTAACAGAATGCACGGAAAGGAGAGGATGTGCGTGTGAATCATTCCTCATTTTAACACCTCTCTACCTCATGCACTTCTCGAAACCCTACTTTTTAAAGATTTAATAGGTTCTGGTACTTACATGACGAATAAAGATAATTTCTACAATGAAAAAGTGTATGATTTGATTACTAACTTTGCTTTGACATCTCACTAAAACTATAATTTTATTACAGTAATAACAAGATGAACAGAGAAGAATAAGAATGTATGCTCAAATCATAATAAATTCACAATAAAAAAATACCGTTAAACCATAAAAAATATAAGAATTTATCCATGGGTCAAAGCATATTCTTTTCCTTTTGAAGACAATGCTACTGACTATTTTCGACTAGTTTATTCTTGGATGTTCCGATTTGAAGAATTCTACTGTAGTTCCTCAACAAGATTTACAGCAGCGCCAGAGGATGATTCAATTATCAAGCATACTGAACACGATACTTCTCATTGATATGCACTTTTGTGTGTTTTGTGACAGTATACATTTATAGTATTTTACATATATCTCTTGTCTAATAGTGTTTTATATATAGTTAAGTTCTCAATAAATGAAAAACCCAGATTTTATGATATTTATCTAAATTAAACCTAGAAACTCAGGTGGGACCTTAAAACCCAAGATCTGGGTGGAAAAACCCATCAGTGGGATCCCTGCATACAACCCCATTACACCGAGTGGCATGGGTGCATTGGGGGAAGACACGCCCATGGCGCCACTTTTTGGCATCACTTTTCCTTGCAAAGCATGCTAATGATGCTACCTCCATACCCATAATATAACTACTCTATAAGGTAAGCTCGCAAAAGAGACGAAATTGAATTTCGTGACGTCATAGATGGTATTGTGTATTAAATTTTTGTGTCACTCGTATAGCAAATTCATTTTGAAAGTATCAATTGTCAGTTTCTTTTTATTTAATTAGGTAATATTAATGGTAAATAAGATTTAATAAACATGAATATTAATATATAAACATTAATTACCTTAACCCTAATGAGTTTGACTGTCCAAGTCAACGGGAGAGTTTGACTATGTGTAAAAAAAACACATGTCTCATTTATAAACCTACGGTGCTGTATTTTTTACAAGTTGTTAGTTTATACACTAGACAAATGTGTACCAAATTTCAAGTAAAAATATTGAACATATGAGAAATAAATAAATCAGTAATTAAGACATTGGCAACTGAGAGACCAAATCTGTGATTGGGCAGAGTGTGTATCTGTACTTGATGAAAACATTGACTAGTTCTTGCGTATTGGCTAACTAAACTGTTTTTCTAGTTGCCAAACGTCACCATAGTACAATTAATTTCATAATTTGCGTGATTTACGGGGATTTACGACGATATGTAAAATTTTTAAAATTTAAATACTAAAATATATTAGGTATTTATGTAAAAACAAAGTCATGAAAGGCCAGTAAATTTAAACGAATATCATAAAAGATATAAAGTAATTTGAAAAAGATGTGCCTAAAAAACACACGTCAAACTCATTAGGGTTAATTGAATTATTTTTCCTTTGGTTCAAAATTACTGTTTTCTATAATAATTAGTCTCAGGGAATTTTTCAAGTTATTAGACATGATTTGGTACAATTATAAACATATGGGGATTAATGAAACTAAGAAATAACAGCTCTCAAATGTATTTCAACTTGACGAAATCAGTGTGCTTGACAAACTAACAAACAAAAAACGCAATACCAAAATAGAAAACTTCCTTGAATAAAACTTATCAGGGGTGACTCAAGAAAATATAAGACATTAAAGTTGATTCTAATAGAATTAATAACACCGTGAATTAATATATTTTACAAGTCATAAATTTTTATAGGTTGATCACATAAATATAACTTTAGTGTCATTTTCCCTGAAATTTCTCAATCACAATAGTGGAGCCTCTGGGAGACCTGTATCAGTGCGCTCTGAAGAGAACATCGAGGCTGTCAGAGCGTCCGTTTTTGAAGACCATAAGAAAAGTTACAGAAAGAGAGCTCAGGCTTAATTAATGAAATCATCATCGATGTTAACAATACTTAAAAAAAGACCTTAAGTTGACTCCTTATAAAATGCACCAATGTTCAACAACTTAGTCTGACAGACAAAACATTTCGAAGGGGAATTGTGCTTACGTTTTCATGAAAAAATGGAAAAGGATGACTACTGGATAAACAACGAAGCCCACTTTTATTTGAATGGAAATGTCAATTCCCAGAACTGCAGGACATGGAGTAGAGAACCTCCCGATGAAGTCAATGAGCGTCCGCTTTACAGTGCTAAATGCACAGCATGATGTGCTATCAGTGCACACGATTTAATTGACCCACTGTGGTTTGAAGATCGTGTCACAACTGTTACGATTACACAGGAACAATATCGAAGGATATTAGACTCTTTTTATGCTTTATTGCAACGTCGCCAAGATCTACAGTTTGAGTCTCAGTTGTTTCAATAGGACGTTGCTCCACCTCACACGGCGAATGAGACTATATGAAGCTTTAAGAGATGTTTAATGAAAGGATCATATCCAAGAGAAGCGACTTTCCATGGTCTCCACGTTCTCCATACCTCAGTTTCTTAGACTTTTTTCTATGGGGGTTTCGTAAAGGAAACGTTTATACCAATGCCCACAAAGTGTACCAGAACTTAAGAGGTCAATTGAGGTCTTCGTTCACAACATTCCAAAAGCAAAATGTGAACGAGTCGTTGCCAATTTCAAGCACCGGATTACTGAATGCATCGACCGTAATGGAGTTCCCCATGAGCATAGAATTTAGTTCTACATACGTTACATGGTAATATAAATAAAAACTCCCAGTTTCTTTTCTTCATTTTAACGTTTATTTTATATAAATATGTTGCTTAGTTTTTAAATTATTAAACTTTGAAATGTGTCAGGTTTTAATTGAGCACCCGGTACGGTAGTGGAAGAAGATAAATATAATAATTATTCAAGTTTGCTTTAATTTATATCCATGGCAATAGTAATAACAAATAAACTAATTATTAGGTTTGTGACAATATGCTTATATATCATAGATCCTGAAAATATTATAGACCGAGAGAAATAAACAGTATTGATTCATTTTACACCAGCGGTATATAGTATTCGATACCATTGTATTTCGTTTCGTCTATGATATTCCTAATTTCTATGATTTTAAACTCACATTGTCACAACCCTACTAATTATTATATGGCTATTCTTATGATCGAAAGTGTGGAATCTCACGTAAATTCTTAACTTTCTTTGTATAATAATTAAAATTAGAATAATTATGTCTGTTTTTTATTTTTTTTTCTTCTCTTGCAGATTCTTGAGATTAGGGATGAGATCGGAAGGACTACGATTAAGGAACAACTTCTCTCTGCAGCTATTCCCTATGATGATGTCGATTCCTATTTCAAGGAATCTGTTGGATCTGGTTATTCGTTAAAGCACAAGAGTGACAAAAAATGGTCTAGTTAAGAAATTTGTCAATGAGGTTGAAAAATCTCAAAGCAAATATATCCTTTCTCTCCAAAATTCTTTCACGATGCTAAAGACAAATATCGCTAAATGTGACGAGATGGATCGCATACTAGGTCAGTATAGTGATCGTGAAATTGGGACTCACTCTGATGATGAGGTAGAAATGTTGAGAGATGGCACACCTAAGCTTAAGTGCATAGTAGGAAATTGTAAAACAAGTACCTACAAATTAGCTCGACACCCTAATGACCTTCATAAAGATCTTTCAGATGACCAAAGAACATTATCTATAGGAATGGCCAGACTTATTGCTAAAAATAAGAACATAGTCCAAAGAGCACCATTCAGTCAGAAGAAGTCGAAGATGTTAACCGGAAACACTGTTCTCGTGTCGAGAAAATACAACTACAAGGAATGCGTTATATGTGGAGAATGAATCTCTCCGACCATGTACATAAAACGCATAACATCAGCATAGACGACCCTAACTACGACAACTATGTTAGTCAAGTCTCCCAAAGTCATTCTTAAAGTCTTCACCAAATTAGAGGGCAGAAAATGGGTTCAATTGAAGGATAAAGAATTGGAAGATGCCGAAGGAATGTACGGACCGGTTGTAGAAGAGCAGCAGGATAATCTTCACTCACTGAAGGAGGCAAGGAAAAACATTGAAGCCGTTAAGGAAAGAATGAAGCAGGCCAATAGTAAGGAGGAGTACGAAGAATTCAAAAGTAAGTTGTCAGAGAAACGAGATACCTATATATCTCCAAGATACAAAGACAACCGCAAATACAATGCAAAAACTAAAGCTTGGCATGATTGCTACAGGGAACACTTCATAAACAAAAGTTGAAAGAACCCAAAGAGAGTTGTTAGTATGGCTCTCGATGTTCTTCTCTGTTATGAGAACACTCTGAAAATAGAGCTTACTTTGGTTGATTTAATCAAGCCTAAGGTCATGCGTCAAATATTAAGAAATTTCCGTAATGAGTCTCAACATTCTTACGCTTCTAAAATAAAATATGAGGCTCAATTTAATAAACTGGTAAAATTTCTAATGTTAAACGTCGACAGCCCCGAGAGAAGTGAAGATTCTAATATGGTCTCGAGAGCCTTCATATTTGAAGAGATCAAACAAGTGTTCCAAAATAAAATTGACCTACTCAATAATTTAAAGGGAAAAGAGATGATCTTCACCAAAAAGAGAGAAAAGGATAAGTTGCTTACCGAATCTGAAATAGAAGATTGACGAAGAACAATTCTACCTATTTACCGAAGGTCAACAGTGATATATTGGAGAAATAACATATGGACTATGTCATTGAGGAAATATTGAAAGTGAGAAATTCCCTGATTGAAGCAGCCACAATCCTCACAAGAAATGACTAGAATGAAGCTCGCGGAGGTAGCTGACACAGAAGAGTCTCTTGTTGGCGAAGAAAAGTTCTTCATAATTAATGTTGCTGACCAGAAGAATTCAAGAACTGGTACACATAAGCTGAATTCTCGACTCTTAAAGCATTTATTGTAGACATGCGCCCGAAGCCGATAGATTCCTCATTGTGATATTGTTTTCTCGTCATCCTCTAAACTAACTTCACATGTTGATCAGGATCTGACCTTGTCTGCTGCATTTAAAGTGATGCAGAAATATAAGACTGCAAAAGGGAAGAAAGTGTCATCTAGGTCCATAAGAGCTTCAAAAATTACAATCAACAGGAAGAAGAATCTTCCTAATTCTACGCTGGATCACCTGGCAAACGCAATGAGTCACAAAAGATCAACAACGGATGGCTACTATGATTTTAACAGCTTGGAAGTGTCAGTCAGAGAAACTCTTCTTTCTCAAGTTCCTAACAGTAACTCAACACTTATGAAAGAGCCTAGTTCCAATCCTCAATCTAGCCTTGACTCATCTGATCTGAAGGAAGATTCTACTAAAAGAAAGGACCTTAGACTTATCGGAGATTGAGGGTGAGTCTACACTAAGTGAGCCAGGCAATTTGATCGCAAATGAATCTCTTAAAACCTTGAACAAAGAAAGTGAAGAAGACTGCCTTGACGAAACTTGAAAGTATCGACTTGAAAAAGAGGGTTATAGACTATAATGAAAATCGAGCAAAGTGGTGATTGTACTAGTCTCAAAAATAAAAAAGGAACCATAATTGTAACTCCCGTCACAAATTTGCTGCCAGAAGCGCGAAAGTTTTCTACAAAACAATTAAGGTCTATAATTTCTGAGTTTGTTTCTAAATAATTAGATGTATATTTAATTTTTATTAAACCTTAGTTGTCGATTCAAATTTATTTTGGAGTCAAAATTCCTTCTCGAACGAACAATTGCTCGAATTATCAAATTGCTCGTAGGAACAAAATTGCTCGAATTATAAAATTGCACAGTTTTCGATTTTATAAAAGTCAGTTATTCATGAAGTGGAGCTCCACCTAACAATCCTTGTTTCTTTTTTGTAATTGATCATTATTCATTCTATAAATGATTTTAATTATTACTCATTCTGCATAATTTTTTTTAGACCGTGTGTGTCATCTCGTATGTAACATGTGAATTGAAATCATGTGGTGAATCAGTACTATTCATGTTTTTTTATCATAAAACCCGAAAATTTATTTAATTCTAGCCAATCTGTGTGGTACCTCAATATGTGAATAACTTTAAGTTTTAATAAAATCTACAAACATTTTGGGGTTTTATGATAAAAAAACATAATTAATACTGATTCACCACATGATTCCAATTCACATGTTACATACGAGATGACACAAACGGTCCAAAAAAAAAGATTATGCAGAATTAAATTCAGTTATAGAATGATCAATTACTAAAAAGAAACAAGGATTGTTAGGTGCAGCTCCACTTCATGAATAACTGACCATCCTTAGAGTTTCAAGCGTTGAGTTTTGGTGTAGAATTTAAAATTTACCTAGAACCGTATTACAATGGTTCAATTATAAGTGTTTGAGTTTATTTCACTTTTTCTATATTACCCCCCTTAAGTTTTATAGCATACCAAGTCTGGAAAGTCCGTATAGCGAGACTATTTATTATTTTCAGAGTCCTGTGGGAAATTTTATCTAAAAATTACTTAATTCTATTACTAGCATGAAAATGTATTACCATTCAGGATAGACTGATATAATATAAGGACGTCCGGAATTTTTTGTTCTCTAGGATAGACAATATCATAGGTCCATGTCCTTACGGATAACTATTCTATCCTTGTGTTTTCTGATATTTCAAGGAAAAAGTACTGGATAGCTTCATGGTCAGGTCTGACTATCCTTGATATTTCTCTTAATTTTATGCAAGTCATTTCCTCCGTTAAAAAAATAATAAACAGGGCAAAAAAATGAAGGTTTCGAGTCGACACATCTCAAAATCGACTACCTCGTAGTTGAAGAGCATAACTCTAGCACTATCCTTTTAAATTGCAAGTAGTTATAAAATTCGGGTAAGCATGGTTTAACCAAGATTGACTGTAAATAATAGAAAAAACTAACATGAATTTGATAACAAACGAGATAGATAGAAAATTTGCATCCCTCTTTCTCTCTTCACCCTTTCCTGCCTCATCTTCTCGGTCTTTCCACTTTTCCCTTATCTTTTTTTCAAATATCTATATTTTACTTTTACTACAACAGCTCCAAGAGATTTCAAAATATCAGGATTATATTCTTTAACAAATGCCACTTGTTCATCACCTATTAGAAATTTGCGTCTTTCGAAGAGAGGAAGGAAGATGTCTCTCAGCCTCTCACGCTGTTCCTTGGAAAATGATCTATTTGAGGCTCCTGATGGGGTTTGACGCAAGGCTCTCAGTCTGTTCGTTAAATCTGAAAATGGTATAATAGGAATGAAATATAACAAAATTTATTAGTTAATGGCCATTTATTGATTTACATCTATTGGCATTGACAAATTGCATGTGGTCTAGAAGTGATGGTTCTACTACGTATCCACTATTGCTGCTTCCAGCAAGATCTAATGGCCCCCACACACTACACGAGCCGAGCCGCAGCAAGGCCTTTGGCTCGCGCGAGTCTACTTGACTCGGCTTGGGCTTTCTGCCTGCCCACACATTACACGAGCCGAGCATTAGTTTGAAAGTTTTTTCTCTAAAGGCCACCACACACTAAACGATCTCACCAGCCGAGCCTTAGCAAACAAGCCGAGCCCTGAGCCAGTTTGTGTAGTGTGTGGGGCCTTCGAGCCGAGCTACGAGCCGCGCAATCAGGCTCGTGGCTCGGCTCGTGCTGATCTATCACTTCCAGATATTTGGCCTGGGTTGCGCGAGCCGAGCCTGCGGTCAGTTTAGTGCATAATGAATTTTTCTTTTTCAGAAAGTGTTTGATGTATCCTTCCTTTTTATAAATGGGGTCACAATTGATAGCTACTGCAAGTACGTTGATTCATCCATTCTCACGTACCTAATTAGCGTAGTCTCGAGGCTCTAGTCTCAATTATTGAATTAACTGGCCATGAGTCAGTTCTCCCCTCTTCAATAACCAAGACTTGCACCATTTAGACCTTTTTCGAGGTTGTTTTGCAACCAAACAAATTGCAATCTTGAATAGGTCATCTGAATTGGAGAAATCATGCAAACTAATACTCGGCTCGTGTAATGTGTGGGGAGGCAGAAAGCACGAGCCAGGCTCGCGCGAGCCTGAGGCTGTGGACCCGGCTCGGCTCGTGGATCCTGTAGTGTGTGGAGGCCTTAAGAGATAGGTAACACCATGGACATGGAAATTTATTCACATGGAAATTTATTCACATGGAAATTTATTTACATGGAAATTTATTTACATGGAAATTTATTTACATGGAAATTTATTTACATGGAAATTTATTTACATGGAAATTTATCTACATGGAAATTTATCTTTCATGGAAATTTATTTACATGGAAATTTGTTTATATTAAATTTATTTACATTAAATTTATTTGTATGAAATTTATTCACATGAAAAAAATATACATAAGTTTTTTTTACATAATTCGTGTTGTCCGTGTTCGCCCGAGCAAAAGTATTTCCAAGCTCAGTGATTTGTCGGAGCGTCTGGACGGCGCTTTAGCTGACCGCAGACTCGGCTCGTGCTATTTTACCCCCACACACTACCCGAGCCGAGCCACGAGCCAAGCCAAATATCTGGAAGTGACAGATCAACACGAGCCGAGCCACGAGCCTGATTGCGCGGGTCGTGGCTCGGCTCGAGGCCCCCACACACTACACGATCTGGCTCGGGGCTCGGATCGTGTAGTGTGTGGGGGCCTTAAGAAAGAAAAGACAAAATTCAGTATAGTTAGCTAAATGGAATAATTGTAAGTATTATCAATTCATGAAGTTCTTATGAAGACAAAGAATGATCATTTTGAGTATACATTATCAGAATATAAGGATATAAGATTGAGAACTATTATCAATGAATATTGATTCACTTTAGAAAAATTCGCATATCCGAACAATTAGTTTTAAACTTCTCTTATTTTTACTTTAGAAATAGCTCACAAAAACTCAGTAGCTTTGCATCATTATTATATTCTCACCAGTGGGACCAGAGTTATTGCTATTTTGAATCAGTCACCCCATCCATATCTGTTGGAGGGAATTACTTTGACAAGGTTGCTGTTTTAGTGTGCAATCATGATCACAGTACCAAATACAATTATAAATTCTGGAACTTATTAATGCAAATGGAATTAATTTTCTAATAAATAGACATCTAAAAATTCTTACGGAAAATGCAGTAACTAATCAGATAATTAGATTAATATATTAATTTGAAAATACACTGAAAGTATTGAGAAATCCATACCAGCTATTTAATCGCATAAGTCAATTTACAGTTATAGTCTACTTACCGGTACCAGCTATTACTTCTGTATTTTCGTCAATGGTGATGCTAGCTGCTGTTAGTTGAACTCTAAAATAGGATAAGGTGATGATGATATTTACTTTCGGTGATATGAAATTGGCATAAGTTTAAAACTAGTTCAACAATCAATTTATTTTAATAAATCTTTTACTCACATTTCCGATTCTCCATCTGCGCCAGATCTATTTGACACAGCTTCCTCTTTTCTTCGGAATACATTTCGTCAATAAATTGCGCAGCTCTTACCTAGAACATCCTTGTTCTTAATGTTGTAAATTCTCGTTGCTATAGCTTCGGTATGATTCAAATGGTCGGCTACAGCCCCTGCCATTGATGGATCAACCTCTCGTGTGATGGTACTCACTGAACGACGACAATCATTTGAAGTTAGTTTGCCTATTCCTGGACTAACTGTATGAGAAGATATACATTATACAGACGATCTTCCACCAAGAGAAGTACCTTCTGACATGGTACAAGTACAGTTGCATCTAAATATTGAAATTATTAAAATTTTATAGTAAACAACATTCATTATGACGCTAGAGGTACCAGTTTCCCTATTAAGGGCCTTTTTGCGATCAAGAAAATTTTGAACAGTGAGCTCCCACAAATCTCCTGCTCTGTTAGCATTTCGATAATTTTAGTTGAACATGAGATAATTTCTCATTAGAGTAAATTTTCTCATGATTAAAATGAAGGCCGGTCACATTCTCAAAGTAACTTTACTGCATTCCTATACTCAATGCTAGACTTGTATTTTGTGATTTTTTCGTGATATAATACTACATCGGCCTGTTTTATTTTCTTCTCAGCAGATTACTGGTCAATTCTATTTTTGTAGCTCCGAAACCACTCTGGTGGTTGTTCCTTCAGTTCAACCGCTATTTCGCGCTCCTCTCTCGTAAAAAAGCTATCTTGTCGGCCATCTTTGATTATGAAACACATGAGCTTTGTATGATCGGGCCGTATTTCCCTTCCGTTAGCATTTATCTTGCTCCTCCATTAGAAATCTATTAATTTTCGTGTCATCAAGAAGATCTTTAAGTTCTATTGCACCCAAATCTATTTGAAGAACTAGTGGAATACGGTGTTGACATGGCAAATGGAATGAAAAATCGTAAGGCTACTTCCAATCACCATTTCGACGATTCTTCTTTACTAAATAATAACAGTGAAAATGCACTGGATGACCTCTCAAAAGAGAATAGGGCATTATTTATGGTCATTTCTAAGAAGCTTGATTCTTCATTTCGAGATTTGGAAAAGCAGATGTTAGAAAAAGATAAGAAGATTGACGATCTTCAAAGTGAGGTAATAAAGTTGAAAAAAGAGAATGCTGATCTATGTGAACGACTGGATAATTTGTAGACTGCTTCTAGGGATGACATGTTGGTGTTATCCGGAAATGATCTCCCGCGGCTGAAGCTGGAGAGAATACCGATGAAATTGTGCGTCGAGTAATCAGTCAAAAACTTAAAATTAAACTACAACCGGATGACTTCTCAAAGGCTATCCGTGTAGGTAGAAAATCTACTTCGCAGAAACCTGACAAAAGATATTATTGTTAAACTGCGACAGCTTAGCCTAAAGGTGGATCTCCTGAAAGCAGCCAAAACAGTTAAGCCCGTAGGACTTTATTTGAATGAAAGCTTGATTCCAGTGCGTGCCGAAATATTTTATGCACTTCGACAGGCGAGAAAGAAACAACCTGGAAAAGTTGTCGGTTGTGGCTCTAATGATGGGCGTGTTTACGTTTGGATTCCTTCGTCTGATTCTGGTAAAAACTTCAAGATGTATATCAATATTAAAGCCAAGCTGGAGTCATTTCTAGGTCAACATGTTGGAATTCAGCTAACCGATGTTTTAAGTAATACCCCTAACGCTTGACTCTTCATGTATTGCTGTTTGCTTGAGTGTCTGCTGCTATTCAAGGAAACTCTTTATCTTTCACTATCTTCTGGATTATTCATCTGATAAGTATATTCACAGCTAAAATTTTGCCCGAATATGTGTTGTACTTGCCTGATATTCACTTTTATTTTGATATTTTAATTTCATGCCCCTATATTTCAATTGCAATAAATATTATGGTCCAATGTGTAAATAATGTGGCAGAGTATATAATATATCTTTCATTTTGTACAGTCATATAAATAAGTTTATTTCTTTTTTTTTGTTGTATAGACTGGTGGACTATATTAATATACCTTATTTCGCTGAATTGTGTTCTGGCAACTTGAATTCGCCATGTATGGCGCAATTGCGCATATTTCTAATGATATATGATAAATTGTGTTCTTCATCTCTATCGCGGCATAGTAAGGCAAAGATAGGTATGCTATGCATACCTATAGATTTACTATTGTTGCTGTGCCCATGTCTGTATTTAAAACTTACTAAACAGTTATGATTTCTGATGTTGATTTGAGTGATGTTGTCGTCAGTTTGAATGAATCCTTACCGAATCTTGAAAGCCACAGTCATTCACTATATTACACTTTATATCTGAATTGAACGATAAATACCACGATGAAAATTTAGATCTGAAATTAATCAATCTAAATATACGTTCCTTGTATCCAAAACTAGATGAAGTAAATTCTCTTATAGAATTAACAAACATTAATTTTTATTTTCTCTGCTTCTCTGAAACTTGGCTAAATCTGTCAACAAAAAATTTATTTAAATTTGAATCTTATGGACATTTTCATGTCACACGCGATTATAGTAGGAGATATAGAGTGTTTATTTGTCGAGAGTTGTAGGTTAGATAGAAGAATTATTGTAGGTGTAGTTTATAGGCCTCCTGTCGGTAATGGTGCTCAGTTTTTGTTGGGCCTAGAAAACTTATTACAACGAGTGTCATTTTTATCATGCGATGCTATTTGCATGGTGATGACAACTGTTTAAATTTTGCAAATATGATGTTTTCGTACTCTTATAATGCGGCCATTACCAAGCCTACTAGAGTTTCTGGCATTAGTTTCTCATTATTAGAAAATATTTTTTCTTCATCTTTTGTAAATTCTTTTTCAGGTGTTTTGCCTTGTGATCTGTCAGATCATTACTTAATTTTTACAATTAGCAAGAACTTTTTTCAACGTAATAATTATTTACCTGTTACTATCAGTTACAGATCACATGATGAAACATCGTTGAATAGTTTTTATAATGCAATTTCTTCCCACCATGCTATTTGCATGGTGATGACAACTGTTTAAATTTTGCAAATATGATGTTTTCGTACTCTTATAATGCGGCCATTACCAAGCCAACTAGAGTTTCTAGCATTAGTTTCTCATTATTAGACAATATTTTTTCTCCATCTTTTGTAAATTCTTTTTCAGATGTTTTGCCTTGTGATCTGTCAGATCATTACTTAATTTTTACAATTAGCAAGAACTTTTTTCAACGTAATAATTATTTACCTATTCCTATCAGTTACAGATCACATGATGAAACATCGTTGAATAGTTTTTATAATGCAATTTCTTCCCATAATTTCTCTCCATTTATTAATTGTACTGATGTTAATCAAGGAATTGTTAATTTTGATAATTTAATGATGAATTATTATAACACACATTGCCCCATAGTTACTAGGTGCGTATCTTATAAATCTTTAAAAAACCCTGGATAGACAGAGAACTAAGAGATTAAATAAAGAAAAGAACTAATTATTCCATACTTTACAAATCAGGAAAAAATGAGTCGTGTGACATATGTTAGATTTAGGAATATGGTTACTAGTGAGATTAGGAGAAAGAAATGTTTATATTACGAGAGAAAGTTTTCGCAATTTTCTAGTAACATGAAAGATTCTTGGAAGCTAATAAATAAAATGATTAGGCCAAATACTAAAGAAAAAGAAACTCGCATTAGTTTAGTTCATAATGATTATCAAATTGACGATCCTCTTGATGTTTCAAATAGGTTTAATGATTTTTTCTCTTTAATAGGAGAACAAATTGCGAGAAATTTCTCTCGTGGCCATGGTAATTTTGGCGATTATTTAACTGGTAATTTTCCAAACTCAGTTTTCTTTTCCCCTGTCTTAGGTACAAATGTGCAGAGAATTATTTTGTCACTAAAAAATATATCTTGCGATATTCATTCTCTACCAGTATTTCTGCTTAAGTTTTTGTCTGGTACGTTGTCACCTATTCTAGCTCACTTGATCAATATATCCCTTTCGAATGGCATTTTTCCTTTATCTCTAAAGAAGGCTAATGTCATTCCTTTATTAAAGAATGGTAGGCGTAGTGATGTGAATAATTACATGCCAATATCCTTGTTATCCAACTATTCTAAGATATACGAGAGAGTAGTCTCTGATCAATTGAAAAATATTTTGAAAATAACAATATCTTTAACAGTAATCAACACGGATTTAGATCAAATAAAAGTACTGCAAATGCTATTATCAATTTATTGACTGATATATACACATCATTAGATGAAGGTTATTTGTATTTTTCCATGTTTTTGGATCTAAGGAAGGCATTCGATTCTGTTTCGCATGATCTGCTGTTATCTAAGTTGAGTTTTATGGTGTAAGAGGGATACCACTGTCATGGCTTCGTTCATATTTGTCTTATCGTACTCAGTGTGTAATGTTTTTGGAATATCTTCGAGTTAACGTGAAGTGACGTGTGGTGTCCCTCAAGCTAGTATTCTTGGACCTCTACTCTTTCTTATTTTCATAAATGATTTTCCTAGTTGTACAAATTTCTTCAAGTTTACTCTTTTTGCAGACGACTCAACAAACAATATTTGGATGAAATTCATAACAATATTAATGCTAATTTACTGATAATTGAAGAATGGCTCAATGCAAACAAAATCATGCTGAATATTGACAAAACTAGCTATATTGTGTTCTCATATAGAGGTTCTTATGAGTTGAGATCTGTTAAGGTTGGAGATAGAGATGTGCGTAGTGTTAATGAAGTTAAGTTGCTTGGATTGGTTATTGATAGAAACTTAAATTTTGCTTCCCATATTAATAACTGCGCCACAGCAAAGTTTTTAGGAATTCTTAGAAGGGTATGTGGTGAATTACCAGAAAGAATCTTGTTATTGCAGTATAATTCTTTTGTTCATTCACGTATTGCTTTTGCCATTGAGGCCTGGTACAATTCACCCGCCTATCTTAGTGAAAAATTGAAAGTATTACAAAGAAAAGCTGTACGTATTGTAAATAAGTCTCACCATAGATCACATGCATCACCTATTTTCGAAAAGTTTGAAATACTGAATATTAAAAGTTTGTTCACTTATAAAATTGCTTCATACCACTATAAAACTATTAATTTACAGGACTTTGACCCAGCTTTTCTACAATTCATACAAACTAGACTACTCAGCATAACTATCCTACTAGTCAACCAAGTAATATTTGATTAGCTAGATATCATAGAGATAAAACTAAATCTTGTATACAATATTCAGGTATTAAAATTTGGAATTGTATTAATAGTGATTTTAAACTACTAAATTTTGATAAATTCAAAAAAATATATAAAATGTGGTTAATACAAAATCAGTAATGTTCACGATTCATTATATAATAATGATTCATTAACAAATCATTATATAATAAATTTTGTTGGTGGCCAAAATCCGGTAGCCGGTAAATTGCTCGAAAGACAATTGCTCGAAAACAATTGCTCGAAAAACAATTGCTCGAATGAACAATTGCTCGAATGAACAATTATTGCTCGAAAGAACAATTGCTCGAAAGACAATTGCTCGAACGAACAATTGCTCGAATGAACAATTGCTCGAATTAACAAATTGCTCGAATTATAAAATTGCACAGTTTTCGATTTTATAAAAGTCAGTTATTCATGAAGTGGAGCTGCACCTAACAATCCTTGTTTCTTTTCAGTAATTGATCATTAATCATTCTATAAATGATTTTAATTATTACTCATTCTGCATAATCTTTTTTTTAAACCGTTTGGGCCATCTCGTATGTAACATGTGAATTGGAATCATGTGGTGAATCAGTACTATTCATGTTTTTCATAAAACCTGAAAATTTATTTATTACTAGCCTATCTGTATGTGGTACCTCAATAGGTGAAATAACTCAAAGTTATGGCAGAGTCTTAATAAATCTACAAAAAAAATTTGGGTTTTATGATAAAAAAAACATGAATAGTAGTGATTCACCACATGATTCCAATTCACATGTTAGATACGAGATGACACAAACGGTCTAAAAAAAAGATTATGCACAATGAGTAATAATTAGCCAATGGGCAAATCGTTAGCCAATGGGCAAATAACTGTATCTTGGGCTCTTTTTCACCGCCTTTTATTTTACTACTTTAGTGTAAAAACAAATTTGAACTGATAGAAATACTTTAAGAACAGTTAAGCAAAAAGTGAGGGTGATTATTTTTGTCATTGCGCGAAGATTATTCTTAGAGCTAATTCTGTGATTTACTAAATAAAAGGCAGTGAATGAAAGGAAAAAATTACAATGGTAGACATTTTAATATAGGAAGCTTACACTTCTTCCTTGGAAACTATTTTGAAATAGAACAACTTCGTGACATTTTTGATCTCACTGAAGTTTTCACTATGATTATTCGTCCTTAGCTTGAGAATTGCATGGTTAAGGATCACTTCACACTGTCTGTACGACACTGTCTGTACTTTTCGTTGAGATCTTCTAGTTCTGATAGACACTTTACCCTCTCCGTACCTTCTGACTTATCCAAGACTTCCCTCACTCTAACCCTGTTATCTCTAAGGCATCGTCTAACGTAGAGATCCGTTGCCTGTGCCTCTACTGCGTCGCCATATTTTTTCTGTGCCTTCTCCAACTCTTTTCCCTCTAAAGCTACAACTTTTCCATCTATGTTCTTTGTGTAGCATCGAAGAATGGTTGGGGGATCTCTCACTTGACTTTCATAGGTGGCATCAGTTCTAGCAATGTTATGAAACTTATTGACATGATCCGGGAGGTTTAAATAAAGGTTCTTGCAGAGAATACAACTCTTGTAATTGGATTTTCTCGCATTTAGTTTCAAAGATGTCGGTTCTTCTCTTTTCAATCGAAACTTCTTGGGAGGTACTTCATCTGAGCTTCCCAGCTGAATCCTGACTGTAGAAAAAAAAGAGAGCAATTATTTCACGGTAAATAAAAATCTAGCTCCTCTAAGACTGGAACAACGTGAAAATAAAATACAATAGACATAGGAGAAGCAATAAAGACAGGAAAATAGTCATGTGAATCACTAAAATAAAAAATATATTGCCAAAGTACCTTTATTGCGCTCTATTTTCTATGAAATGTCTACTGCAAATTCGTGCGCTTCGTCTGATAAAGATGGGTGGACGTCACGAAGGTGCATGCGAAGCTTGTAAGTAGATGTGGCACACTTACTTATGGGACATTTCAACAGATGACTCCCATCTTTTGATTTTACCAGTTTAACATCATCTTCTCCATTGTCTTCGGGTTCCTTTCCAAATTCTGTATCCGATCTTATTGCACATAGAGATGTAAAACTTGAATTCATCAGTAGACTGACTTTTCAACTCTCTTCTTATAGGTCTCTAGAGATTGCTGTATTTTGTTCACCACATCACTGATCAATTGATTGGATGTAAAACGACGTGACAATGACCTATGACTTTGTTTTTCGAGCCCCTTTCCATATGACTGCTTCTTTCATTCCCTTTTATTAAATTTCCCATTGAAGTCACCGATATGGCCTTTGGTTCAGAAGCAGACGTTAAACTCCCACTGCAAATAAAATTAGCTACCAATGAGAACTTTCGGTGGTGAAAGTAATTTATTTTGCGGTTGAAGGGTGAATAACATTTTAGTTAAGCTGTCGCTACTAAAGGCCCTTTTAGACGTGAAACATTTTCACATTGTTGCGCAACAATTTGTTTCAGAACTGTTGCCCGGGTGTATCAGCCACAATTTCTCTGCGACATTTCTCGATTCGCCCTGTACGAGTTGGTGTCGCGCAACAGTGCTGAAACAAATGTTTACAGAAATCCTCAGTGTGTTATTGACTGTCAGAGGAAGATGAATGCGTCACTGCTACAGATGCACACACATCTCCCTACACACCACATACAGATGTATAATTTTTATATAGGTAAATATATATTTTACAAGAAAATTCATTACATGAAATACAGCCAATGCTCTATAAATAGAATGAAATATTGTTTTGGCATCCTAGAAATTTATTATTGCATTGCGTTTATTATGTTACGATTTAAGTTTTAAAAGTCATAAAGATCTGTGTTCTAAATTATGATTGATCTTTTCATTTTGTATCAAAGTAAAACTATCTACTGAAGTTATCCCTCAAAGTTCCTCTCCTCAAATCATTTGATATAGCTAATAGCAAGTAATTTAAACTATATACAATTGCTTGTGCGACACTAGAGTTGTCTCGCACCGAATTCTCGTCTAAACAGATTGCTTGCCGTATACAGAAACAATTGCGCGACATTTGTATATAAACAATATTGCTGATACAAAATGTATCACGTCTAAAAGGCCTTTTAGTTAAAAAAAATATTATGTTTCTACTATCTAATAGAAAATTTCAATTTAGGGTGTGCAACATCATTTCTATTTTTATTAATAGATGCAGTACTCCTCATGCGTTATTTTTGAGTATATTAACACGGCTACTAATCAAACCAGGCGGCTAACATAGCCCATGGAAGCCGTTACAATCGTGTTAGCTTCTAGTGTAGATTTAGAAACGAGGGAGAGTGCACGTGTGTGCGTCGCTCTCAGACCTGACTGAGTAACGATTCTCGTTAGCACAACAACTGATGTTAACTTACACATTATTCTTCAAAATACTTTAGGTATCTGATCATTTTGCTCAATAATTTTCTCATCTATGGACATTTAACTGATGTAAGAAGATTAATTGGTGAATATTTAGGCAACAGATGCAATGTTAATGACTTAAATAAGCATTTGGTGGAGCGTTTGCTAGATGCGTGCACCCTCCCTCGTTTCTCAAACGTCACCGGCCGTGTGCGAATGCTCCCTGTACTGTCAGTCTGTTGCTAGGGTGACGTCATATGTGTGCTGTGACGTCACCACATGACACAGCGGAACAACAACAAGACGCCAAGGAAGCTGTTTTGACTGAAGCGAAGAGAGACAAGGAAGCTCACTTGACTAATTGCTAACAACAAGGTGTTAACACGATATTTCCGCTTATACGTTGTTGGTTTAGCCGTTACACCGCTTCCTTAGTACTACATATAACTTCCTTGAATCAAACGCGATATGTAAACACATATTGTATGCAGATGCTGATATCCTCTCTTATCCATTTTTAAATGATTACTTCAATTGCTTTTTATAATTTCAGTTTCTTTTCAGTGATTCCTTTGAATTTTGTTCCCCTATTTAACGAAAGACTAAATTAAATTTTGAATGCAATTATGTATCTATAAATTACATAATAACCCTATTTCTTGAATAAGTAAGTTTTGATACCCTATTAGATAAGGATACATTTATCATAATGGTGTTGATATTTCTACATTTCCACATATCCCTTTCTCCTCTAATATTCATTTAAATATTAATAATAATTTATTAAAACTGTTATCTGTAATTACTATAGCATTTTTCTTTGATTAATAATCTAAAATGTAAATATCTTTGAGCTGTCTTATAGCCCAGCACAGAAAAGTACTTGATTTAACCAGGATATCAACGAAAAGAAGCAGAGTAGTTAGGACCTTGGGGTGAATTCAGGTCAACTCAAGATGAAAAAGTTTAACTTTATTTTTAGTTAGCATATTAATAGAAAAGATTTTATTAGAAGTTGAAAGAAGACATACACTGTTTATATATATTACAGATATACTGCTGAATATATATAGACACACCCTGCTTACTGCATATCTGTCTATTCTGCTGAATCTATTCAGATATATCCTGGTTACTACTTCTCTTCCCTGCTAATTTTATACCGACGCATCCTGGTTATTTATTTTCTATATATCCTGTTGAATCTATTCAGACATATCCTGGTCATTTCTTCTCTACCCTGCTGAATCTATCCCGACATATCCTAGTTATTTTTTCTCTAACCTGCTGAATCTATCCCGACATATCCTAGTTATTTCTTCTCTACCGTGCTGAATCTATCCCGACGTATCCTGGTCTTATCTTTTCTACCCTGCTGAATCTATCCCGAAATATCCTGGTTACTTCATTTCTATATATCCTGCTGAATCTATCCCGACATACTCTGGTTATTATTACTCTACCCTGCTAATTTTTTCCACAATATTTCATACTGTTGATAACTTTAGATAATACCTAAATTAAATATAAATCTTTATGTTTTTACATAATAGAACATTACACGTTGCTTGTGAATTCGTTAGAAACCTAGTAATGAGCAATGACGAAATTGCAATGAGGAAAGAGTACTATCCCTTGATTGAATTGTGGACTTCGGACAAGAAGGTCATTCCATAGAGTAAAGTGATACCTTTTTGTCATGCATTTTTGATATGTGCTTCTTCATGTCGAATACAAATGAATGGCATCCATCAAAATAGCATTTTACTCTTTAAGTTAAATATTTTTTGGATAGAGATTTTGATTTTCTCTGGTTCCCAGTAAACATTACAATGTTGGACCAATTCAGAAGGAAACTCAGGGCCAACGCTGTGATGCCAGTCTCTGTGTATTGGGCCAGCAAAGGCCCGACGTTGGTCCATCTCACGGATGTCCACCGGCCCAGAACAGTATAACTACGTATAAACGACTTATTGGTACTGGCAATACTTAACGGTGCCGCTGCCATGTATGACTACGGCCAGTACTATTTTCATATTGCAGGCATATTAATTAGATTAAGCTATACAGAACACGTGAAGACAGCAGTTACTACTGTCTTCAACGTAGTAACTGTCCTACAAATACATTTTACAGATAGAAGTCAGGAAAAAAAATTGAAAAGTTGTCAATTCAAACTCAAATCTATATAATTTTACTTACCCTATTTTAACCAAATAATAATATTTCTATTTAAAATTAGATAGAAAGTATAATTTTCAATGTGAATAATTATTTCAAGCGAAAAAATAACTTTTCCTACTAAATATATGAATTAATTAGCGTCCAAGCTCATTTTAATGAATGCAGTGAATAAAGTGTTAAATTAATAATTGAAGGTATCACAGGTTTTCCAGAAACGGCTACAATTTCATAGATATACTTAATTGAGGATATTAAATTCGGTATTTGGTGTGATTAAAGTTGGGAGAGACCGATTGCACCTATTTTCTCTGATATTCTGGCAATAACTGCTAAATAGAACAGGTAAACCATATAAATAATATAATAAATATACTGGTACATCAAAAAATCACTGGATTGGTTAACCAATGTTTTCTCTTCATTGGGCCAGTGTTGTTTGGAAACCGTTGGCCCAATGTCGTTTTCATTGCATTGGCACAGTGTGTTATAGCATTGGCGTGCCAATGCCCGATCGTGCCTTTACTGTGCCAACGTTTACCGACGTTGGCCCGATAGTGCAATGTTAGCAGGGAATTGATGATATTAAATTGGCTATTAGGTGTGATTAAAGTTGGGAGAGACCGATTGCACCCATTTTCTCTAATTTTCTGGCGTCAACTGTCTATTAGAACCGGTAAACCAGTATAATAAATATACTGGTACATCTAAAATAACTGAATTGGTTAACCAATGTTTTCCTTCATTGGGCCAGTGCTGTTTGGCAAACGGTGGCCCAATGTCGATTTCATTGCATTGGCCAAGTGTGTAATAGCATTGGCGTGTCAATGCCCAACGGTGACTTTACTCTGCCTACGTTTACCGACGTTGGCCCGATAGTGCAATATTATCAGGGTTTGTACTAAAATTAATTTTAGCAGCTTTTTCCTTGCACCAGTGGTGAATCTCTCTCATATGGCTAGACAGGTTTACCCGCCATTTATTACACTCTGGGCACTTCTTCTTTCTACAAGTCTTCTTGAAAGTATCACATCTTAACGTGATGATATCGCATCTAACCGTGTTGTAATAATATCGGATCTTATAAATGATATCACTTCCTAGCGTGTTGTATGATATCACATTTTAACGTGATGTAATAATATCACATCTTACGAAATGTTATAATATCACATCGTAACGTGTTATAATAATATCAAATCTGAACTTGATTTATATTTATTAGATGTGCCCATTCATCAGTTAGATTTCTTCCCCAAAAAACTACAGTCCTAACCAGGTGATGTAAGGTCATGACTATACTTTCATTTAAGAAAATTAAAATTAATTGCGAGTCTGCACTATTGTGGCTAGTGTTAGGAGTGTGCGAAGTATTTAGAAAAATCCATTTAATTTAATTGTTACTGTTTATTCCAGTTTAATGTTCAAATTTGGTAACGAGTGTTTGATTTAATAAATTGATCATTGTTGCTTATGTGAAAGGTGATCCACAGATCAATTTGCCGTTATTGAGGCACTGCATAGTTAATAGTAGAGAGGCAGATTCCAAAATGAAAAAATCTGTTTTGGGTCATTTTGTTTAAAAAGGTAAAAGCTGAAATTTGTAGATATTTCGGAGTGAGAGAAACTAAAATTGATCTAGAAAGATAAGTACTTAACATAAAAATATGTATAAAAATAAAAAGAAAGCATTTGATAGTATCTAAAAGACAATATAAATGTAATTGTGATTGGTCTACTTTCGCGGTCAGAAGAGGTCAAATTATGACGTCATAAGGTTCATGCTGAAAATAGGCGACCCAATAAAATGGAAAATCTTCTGCCAAACTCATATACAGTAGCGGAAAAAAATATAAGGGTAGGCAACAAAACACACATTATTGAAATTTTGCACGTATAGGGTGTTTGTGCCAGTAATCGGTCACTTAAGGATAAATTACAAACAAATACCAATAACAAGTCGCATATAAACTCTACCAACGCGATGCAACTATCATTAGAAAGCTGGAATTTTTATCTTTCCAATCGCTTTACACATAAACACATTCATGTTATTACTTATGCAATTAAAAGTAAAAATATCCCATTAGTCTAAAATGCTAGTAATCGTCATAGCAATATCTATGTTCAGTCACTTCCAATTCTATTATCGTCAGGTGGCCAATCATAAGGAACTAATGTTCGTCATACTTGTTGATTACGATTATAGTGACTGATTAATATAATAGTACATAGTGTAATTATTCTCCCGCTTCTAATTACTAGTAATAGATTTAGTCATACCTAATATCTATAAAATCAATATGTATTTTTTTTATTAATGTAATTCCTACTGTACTAAGTAATAGTAAGTATTATGTTTATATTATTATTACCTACCCATACACACAATCAAAGACTTCGTCAATGGTTAAAAATACGTTATATTTTAGTGTTGTCATTCCATTCGAAAGTTTGAACAAGTTATACATTGTTGTTTGCCATACCGCCAGAATTGAAAACAAAGTTATTTTATATAAATGTGATTATTTATTTACATAAGCTGAAGCTCCTACAACTGCTACCTTCTACATGCAAGAGGAAATAATTACCCTCTTTAAGAATCAACGGCTACTTTAAATTATAAGGTTTATCATATATTTGATTCGTCTGCCAAGTATACATAGATTATATTCAGATATTTTAAAATTGACAATCAATGCTTAATTTATTCATTTCTCAGAAGACTCAGATTGGTATTTAGTAATATCAATTAATTTAGTTTTAGAGAGATACGTTTTTTTTGATTAGAATAGTTCTGAAAAAAGGGGTAACTATTTTAAATAAAAGCAAGCCGTAATTGTTATGCGCATTTCATGTCTATTTAGTTGCAGATATCTTAGCCTTATTATAATGCTAACTATAAGTCTATAACATATTTTATTTACTGGTAAAAATTATTTTGAAATTGCTTTACCTCAATTAGATTTTCATTGAAATAGTTCCAAAGCTTGGTTCCTAAGTAATTTTCGGCCCCTAAATAACTGTTGTTTTGTTTAAGTTTAAACGATACATAATTAGAATGTCCCCTTAAAAAATAAATGCCGATATACTATATGCCGTCTACATTCCCTCTGGTTTGCCCTCTTCCACTATTGTGATGTAGATTCAACCATTCTTTGTCGCTATTAATGACGTCACAACCTGGAGTGGAAGTCCTGTTTTCTGTTGATTCTAAATCCTTCTGATTGAATTTTACGTATTTTGGTTATTGAAAAACGCCATATATAATTCACACGTGACACTATATAAGTGGGTATGATTATGTGAAATATTTATATATTTGACGTTAAAGTAATCATATCTTGTTATCATATGTAATAACGTATTTTATTCGGAGAATATACTAGCTTAACTATCTCAAAATTTATTCATTAATGTTATTGGTCAAAGTAACGATCAAAATTAATGAGTTAAAATACCAGTTTGTTATCGGATGCATGACGGGAAGTTTTTCCAGTAATCGTCAGGGTGGACGGATGGATTCTATGTTTAATCGGCCAGTCTGTCCGAACATTAAAATTATAGATGTTCTGATAATCTAGTGATCGGACTACCATTTTAAATAAAAAGTAAGTATTTGTTTGCTTAAATTTTAAAATGCACTGATAGATCGTAAACTGTGCAACTAGAAAAACATACACCTGGTACATTAAAAGCTACTGGAACACACTCTGGAGTTTCAAAGAGGAACCGTTCTCTTACGAAAAATACAACGAACTGACCGATAACTTGACTTTCCGACAATGATTGGAAGCTACCTGTTAATTTGTGTGTTTAAATGATTAGAATGAATTACTAATCAATTATAGTGGTTGATTCTTTAATAATTTAGTACGTATGCCTCTATTCCTTAATATTATATAGAAAATTATACTCAATGTGTCTGCTATTCCGATTACTAGAGGTATGCCGATTACTGGCACAAACACCCTATTTATATAGAACTCCTGTATTCGTATGAAATTTCAAAGCATTTGGACAAATATTCTATGAATAGTTCCATATTTTACTTCAAACAATAAATTTTGTTCTGGTCAAAAGTTAAGGGTAGCCATCATAAGTTTTAAAATATTCGTGGATACTCTTGAGTTCACAGAAAAGTACTTGATTTAACCAGGATATCAACGAAAAGAAGCAGAGTAGTTAGGGTACAAACCTTGGGGTGAATTCAGGTCAACATGCTTAGTTTTTAACGAGTAAAAAGATAGTTTACTAGGTGGTGTAGTAACCATTGATTCAATTTTCTAAAGATAAAAATGTGAAATCTTTGTTTACCTCTGGCAACACTAAACTTTATTTATTATTGATCTGACTGCCACAAGGAAGTTAAAGTACTGGAACTATAACAACGTCTCTCGGCTACATTATTAGGTCTGTTTTTCGGTCCACTGCTATATACGTAGTAGTGACAACAGAATGACTTGTTATCGTGACGTCATTAAGGCAACAGACTTTATCGAAAATAAGGGTCAAGTAGTTTGAATAACTGAATACACCATTACTCTTTTCTTATATTGGCAACAAATAAACATTTTAAATAATAAAACACTCTTCGAATGCCTTAAATTCAATTTTAAAGTGTTGCTGTGATGACGTCACGTACACTAACAGTCTCAATTGTCACTACTACATTCTATATACTCTTAATCCGTGAATATGCATGTATTAGCAGTGGACTGGACTACAGACACATTTAAACAAAATGTTAGCCGCCTGGACTGCCATAGGAACTAGTACCTCTGAATAGAGGTAAGTAAAATTTAGTGGTAATTTGAGTAACAGTGCTAATTAATATATTTATAAACTTTGTAACTAACTTTAGGATTTTGTTTCTAGGTACTAAATGAAGATTACTTATTTGAATAGTATTACTACCCTCCACAATACTATAGTGGCATCATCATATAAATATTGCAAAACTAGTTTCTGTACTTTAATTCGGAACATACATTGATTTCTAGATGTCATTTGTTTCATTGATGGAACCAAACTTAGTGAAAATTGACGAGATTCGTCGTTCTCGTCATTACTATCTTTTTTTGAGGAGATTCAGCTTTTCTTTTTCCAATTCTAGAAAACTTTGTTGAAAGTCCTGTTTAATTTTCCGTTTTTTGTTAGTTGGCTCCTCAATTGTTTGTGGTTCAGGTGATTCAGTTTCCAATGGGTTACATGATGATGTGATGTGGAAGTAACACTTGCATCACTCATTTCAGAATTCAAATAAGTAATGCCTGATTGCTTCGACACCATATCAGTCAAGTTTCCAGTGTTTTTTTTCCATAGATCTGATCTTTCAAGAAAAAAATCATCTTGAAAAATGGCCAAGTGCTCATGTAAGCTTCAAATGATAAACCAGGGTCTCCTGATTTTCCCCTTGGAACCATTTTCAGTTCAACCCTAAATTGGTCACGAAGGCTCTTGTATTTTTTCCTGGCAACAGATTCTGAAAAACAGAATACATGCAATGTAAAATCTATTTTTATGCAACATTCATGAATTAAGAGAAAAATATTAAAAAGTCAATATTTCTATATCTGTTTTGAGTTCTTCTGAGCTCAAATATTGAATTAACATAATATGGTTTGTTTATTTTTTAAAGATGTTTTTTTTCGACAGTTAAAAGAAACATACATTTCGGTTACATAATAAAAATACCAACTATATGTTATTTCATATATGTTATAATTTGAGCTTATCTTATAATGTGTTTAACAGTTACAAATGTATTTCGGTACGTCTCAAATAAGTGCTATAATGTCCCAATCTTATTGGCAAATTATAATGAAGTACCTGATATTTTTCATAATTTGAATTTTCAAATATCGCAATAAATTCTCGATTGGGTTCAACACTGCAGATTAACATGGCCATTGCAAGACATCAATATAAGTTTGACCAAATTATTTTCTTTTATATATTTTACAATGGCCAAGTTAGATTACAGACTTGTTTACAATCGAAAATTTAAGGCCATATAAAAATCCCTATTGACAAATGTAAATAATTTCCAAAATGAAGAAACCACTTTAAATTTGAAAAAAAGTGATCATGTCGCAGGAGAAAAGAATGAACACATGAAAGCATTAATCTTTTTAATGAGCAATTTATTGAGAACCCAAAAATATCAATCAGAAAGTAAGGATTGGATTTCGTTAAGGAGTCACTGAATTGTTAAACACAATGTGAAGTATCATCTTTTCAAGAATCATGCAAAGCTCGAACTCTTATAACTGATTTACCGCACCGTCTCAATTTAGCAAAATTGATTCTGCAAAGAAATGCACATTTTGTTAAAAAAAACTCGTGATTGGTGATGAAGATGTATTTCCATGAATGAAAGAGTCAATAACAAAAACGTTAATTGAATGAAAAACAGTAGGATTAAATTTTTACTACTACAATATGGAAATAAATTATTCCTATTATGAACTTTTTTGAGTTTTTCGTCCTCGCGCAAGCCATTTTTATTTAATTTTTTTTAATTAGCTGCAGGATGTTTAATTTTGGTTGTAACTCTTAACAGATTCTCACGATTGACGCAAAAAAAGTAAACGAATAAAACGGAGTTTTTAGAAAATTTCTCTGTTTGGTAGTTTATAAAATATTCTTGTTTGAAAATGGGTTTCCTTTTTTTTGCGCCACCCTGTATAATGCTAAACAGGAAACAAATATACAACACGAGTCATAGCTAGAACCAGGAAATGTTATCATAAGACAATTATGTTGAGCTAATAATATTATAAAATACATTAGCTAAACACAACAAATGAATATATAAACGAATAACAAAGTGTGACTATATTAATACAACAATAATTGTGTAAGATTATTTAAGGGACCTGTGCTGAATAATGACTAAAACATACTATGATATACTGGCAAAATGAGTTAATTCCAGAAGCTCGTCTGACCAAAACTTTTCAGATGACAATTTGGAAGACTGGTGAAAAATCGGACCCCCTAGTTTGCTCGTAAGACTTAGGGTGCGTACACACTACAAGCGTAGCGGAGCAGCACGCTCGAAAAATTAATGTATATTTGACGCTAGCAGCACCGCTAGCGTCAAATATACATTAATTTTTCGAGCGCGCCGCTCCGCTTGCAGTGTGAACGTGGCCTTACAGGGATGGTTTTCTAAGAAACACCCTGTCTTCTCGACAAATCACCCCAAAATTTAATACAAAGAAATCTATCATTCAGATACGTAATTCAGTAATTATGGTTGGGTGGTTGAGCTGGAGCATAGGGTGGAACATCTGAAAATGGTGTGTTGTGGGTTATATATTCCTATACATAATTACACATGTATAGGTATGTTGGAATTTATAATCGAAGAACTGCATTTTGCATATAAGGTTAATGTTGTTTAAATTTGAATAATGGGAGATTTTTAATGATATAATTAATTCGATGCTCTTGTGGCAGTAGAAGATATCATCCTTATGCGATATACCTTCATAAGATTATTTATTTAGGGTTATAGAATATATATTAGCCCTACCCGTGAGTCTTAAAACAATTTTTTGAATTTTAAGATTTTTTTGAAAAGGACAATAAAATATGGTAATTATTGTAAAATTGTATCGATTTGTGGCAATAGAAGATATTATTACACAACACTGAAATTTTACAAGTGAATACTAGGGGCTATAATATTACACACTACCCAATAACCAATTACGTAAAAACAAAAAAGTGTACTATTACACGTATATTGGCATTTTCGCACAAGATTTTTAAAACTTTGGGCGTCTTGTGGAGGTAGAAGATATTATTTTAGAGGAAAATCCTTTGTATATACTTTTTTTCTCATACAGTGACACACTTTGAGCACTACCCACATCAATAAATCGAAAAAAGTGGAAATTCGATCCACCCTAGCATGCACCTTTCCTCGCTTATGAAACGGCACCGAGAATCTGAGATGTGCGAACGCTCCCTGAATTGTCAGTCTGTTGCTAGGGTCACGTCATATGTGAGCTGTGACGTCATCACACGACATAGCGGAAAGGTCACGCATATATATAAGTTGTTGAGAAATCGTTACTCCCCTTCCACCTAATAGTACTTCCATGTCCTGTCCATATGATACTAATTCCTACATCTTTAGGAAACCTAAATAATTTATTAGATCAATAACACGTTTTTCATTGCATCCTTACAAAGCACAAACAACCATGGCAAGTTTTTTTATACAAATACTTAAGTCGTTGCATCTTATAATGCATGCAATTTGTTTCTGTGCACAGAAGCAGAGTTTTAAATTCGTATAAATATAACTTGACTATGCTCAGGAATTCACCTGATATTTCCTTATCGTTTCTTTTGTCTCTGTAAATACACTTTTGAAAGAAGGAACTTTGAAGTATCGACCAATTGCTCTGTCTAGTTGCGTCTGAAAATTAATGGAGAGAGAGCATACAAAAGCTGATCTGGAACCTTCAAAGAGAAATTAACTGCAGCATGAAAATCTATATCAATTTAGAAGATGCTGTAGCACTGACGCCCTAGTGAAAATAAACTTGAATTATAGAAGGGAGTTTGTTATGAAGAAGTATTTGGTAATCGTATTCTTTGATTTACAGAAGGATTACGATACTACTTCAAAGTTCAGAATTGTAAGAGAAAAAGTGTCCGCTTTATAAGGTCTGTATCAAATTTCATCAAAAATTTCCTATTGTCAAGGCAGTTCAATGTGAAAATCGGTGATCCATATTCTGACCCCTTTTATTCAATTTGAAGGTTTGCCTCAGGGAAGTGTCCACCTTTTACTCTAGCTATGAATGACTTACCAGCGAACATGCCTCAGTATGTGGAATGATTTCGCTATTTTTTCAAGATCACCTAATTTAGCTTCAGCTCAATGAATGGTAGAGCTAGCATTAAATGAAGTCAAGAAATTGGCAGACAACACTAGATTTATTATTTCCTGACCTTCAGAAATGATACAATCCAATTGTGGCAGAAACTAAGGTATCATACTTACTATCTGAAGAACCTTAAAGCAAAAGTATGAAAACCATTGACATACGCAAATGCTTGCCAAATAATACTTGGGGATCACACAAAACGATCTCACGAAGAAACACATAGTTACTAACTATTAGTCAAACACATTCTTAAAACTATTAAATCCTATCCACCATATGGCACTTCCAAATATGGAGCGTTTAGGTCATCTCCAACAGAAAGCCTGGACGACGTGCCATTAATTAGTCCGACGCCCCAATAGTCGTACGACAATTACATCTTTCTGTGATATTTTTTGTTTTATTTTTTGATTAACATAAAAAAATATGATTAAATAGGTATATCTACTCAATTAATAACTGATCTAAATAATAAAATAATTTTTCATTTCTTTCATTTTCAAAATTTTATATTCCTCTTGTAATTTACTTTATTTCTAATATTAATTAGTATGTTCATGATTGTTTATTGACATGGCAGGGGGGTTCGGAGGGCGGGTGTAGGTCATAAGCCCCCCCCTCCCCGGTCATGAGCCCCCCTAGGTCATAAGCCCCCCCGTTTTTAAATCCTTATTTATCTATATTATTTAATCCTCATTGACACTTTTGTAGTTCATTACTGATTAGTAAGGCTCGGACATTGGGGCATTTATAAGTTAAATGCCACTAGCGCTCATAATGCTCCAAACGCTATAAACGCCCCAAAATGCTCAAAACGCCCCAAAATGCTCCATATGTACTCTGGTTGACTTCAATTGCGCACCAAGATTGAGTAATGTCAAATAACTGTATCATTCTTACCGGGTGGACAACTGCACTTTTAAGTGTATTTAATGGTTCATATAGCTTAAACTTGAATGATCGAACTAATTTCACATAGCTATCTGCCAGTGATTGCTGAGACTGTTTATTTAGGTAACATTAATAATTCATACATTTCTTTCCCCATCCTTCATATTACCAATAATTAGTTCGTATAAATATACTTAAACTAAAAATAGATTGAAATACGAATTTGATATTGATAGAGAGATAGCTTCAGTGAAATACCAGGGTATGTGTTTGTGTCCTATTGCCTAGGTACAGTCAAAGAAATTGTATCCGTATTTATTTTTTGATAGTTAACTAATTTCAAATGTTGAAGAGAAATCATATTACAGGTAGAGCTCGTAATGCTCGGGCAAAAACTATCCGTTCTATAAGGGACATGTAGCTCTTACAATGACATCTTTAAATTATATGGATTAACAAATATATTCTATGTCTACCATCAATCTAGTCATGCATTGATTAATTTGATTATATTCACTTAATGAGTTAATGTATTGTTGTTCAGTTTTTTTAATGATTTAATTTTGTTACCCTTTTCTTATACATTTTCTTTGATTAGAAAAGTTCTATAAAAATTAAAAAGAGGTGTAACTATTCTAATAGTAACCCTAGATTTTCACGTAATTCATATCTATTTAGTTACAAATATCTTTGTTTTATTTTACATACCTTATTTTTTCGTACATTTGTTTGAGTAAGTAAATACAGGGTTGAATGTTTTGCAAGGCGTAGTGAAGAAACCAGACTGAAATATTTCCCGAATTGACTCCCTAAGATGTTTCCCGCTATGCTAGTGCCCCTGTTACTTCCACAGAAGTAGATATTATTCTTTTTATTAAAATATGTGGTCTCAGATAGACGATGAAGGGTCAAAAAAATGTTAAAGAAGTAATGGTTTTATCTTGTTAATATGGGTTAACTTTCACATTCTTACAAAACTTCAACAACATGTGATGCTAGAATTTTCTGTAACATTATACACTCGATATAGATTCCATACGTTCGTTTTGGTTTCAACATTTATTGTTCTTTTTCTTATGTTTTTTTCAAGTATTGCACAATACTTTTGAGGCTTACATATTTACATAATGATTTTTCAAAGTGAATTATTGATCGATAAAAATTAAAGATAATTCTTGTGTATATTTCATCCAAAAACTCTTCAAAAAACAAAACCTCGTTAAAATTCTTACTTTGATAAGTAACACGCTTTTTCTTTCGGTGCATGAAGCACTCAAAAAATTGCCTCAAATGCACCAATAACTGTCCCCAAATGCACTGATAAGTGCTTCAAATGCTCCGATAAGTGCCCCAAATGCCCCGATAAGTGCCCCAAATGCTCTTTCCTATCGCTCCTACTGCACATTTATAGCGCTACAAGTGCTCGTTTTGACCGCTACTACTGCTCTTTTTTAAGTGCCCCAATGTCCTAGCTCTACTGATTAGACATAAAATATACGTATATGAAGTGTGCAGTACAACAAACTAGCGGATACAACAAACTACATTAGCAACTCTCAGTTATTTCTATCTAAGTAGTTCTTCATTTGTTTAACTAGGTAAATAAAGATTAAAAAAACAGGGAGGGGGGGGGCTCATGACCGGGGGGGGGGGGGGCTCTTGACCGTACCCCCACAGACCCATAGGCGAAACGTGCCAACAGTCGCTAGATTTTTCAAAAGACTGTATTGGGACATCTTGGTATTCATTGGTCTGTAACATTGCTTCTTCTTCTTTTCCAGGTTAGGAGGTTGTTGATTCCTCCTTAAAGCCGATGGGAAGCTGTGCAGCTATCCGTGAAGCCTGAAAACTTCTGTTATATTCCTGTTTTAATTGGGTTCTGTAACACTGCCTGCGTTGTTACTAGGGTTGAGACTTGAGCGCTTTGTTTGTATAAGAACTGAACATGTTCAGAACACTACAAAATAGTACTTAGGTTATAAGAGTCACAGATGCGCTAAAGTAACTAAATATTAAAGAGGACACCAGTGTCCTCCTGGTCGGTAAAGGGTTAAGATATATAAAACGCACAATGTCACAACCCTAGTAATTACCTTATCAAATTATTCAATTTGAATTATACTTTCATAAAGTTGTAAATAAGTGTAATATATTTATTTAGTTAAAATATCAATACTACATTGTAAACACTAAACAGTAGTATATTTTCCGGCTCGTGACGTCACGCACCACCGGTCTCTTCTGCAACGCTATTGGTCAGTTTAAAAGAGATGTATCCCATATGAGATTGGTGTCGTCTAGTAAACTTTATACTGTGCCGTTACTCAGTCAGGTCTGAGAGCGACGCATACGCGTCACGCTTGTTTTAAACAACACTGAGAAGATAACTGAATTGTCACGGCTCGGAAGCGCTATGTTAGCCGCCTAGATGAAATATCTCTGTGATTGAAGTGTATTCAAGTTGCAAATAAATATAAGTTCTAAATGGTAATTTCTGAACCAATTTCTTCTTTAACCTTATCTGAATAATGATCTTTATCGTAGTTACCATGAAATAAACATCACAAAAAATGGCCACAATCTTATGTCTACGTACTTTAATAACTTCAGATACGTGCCTCGTAATTATTTCAGTTTTATAAAAGCGGGGTCGGTCTGTACTCTATCAAAGTAGATTAAAACTCAGAACCATTTGCGAGTTGTTGTGTAACAGTTCAGTTGTGTATTGAAGATACCAGGGATGTAAATCTAACTAATCGCGATCAGACTTTATATAGGTTAGAATTAATTCTCCTACCATTGTAATATCATGAATCTCATCTTATTTATGTTCATTTCAATGATCTTCACATTTTAAATATCAATAACGAGTCTCTCAAACCCAATAAACTGTTGGCCGATATAATTCCCAATATAAATTCAGTGCGAGAAATCGCTGCTGGCGGGCATGAGACATTCTCAGTTCATAAATAAGATAATGAAGCTAATATTTGAAGAACTTCAGGTGGAGTTTCCAAATGCAATACAAAATTCAATATCATCCATTTATGGATAATTCCATTGATATACAAATAGAAACTTATCACCCACATTGATAAGCTATCACCATCTTGGAGGGTTTTATTTGTTAGTTATATTTACTTACTATATAACCAAAAATACTGATATGGAACACCAGTTTATTATTGATGATTTATTTGCTCTAATTTGATTGAAAAGTTACCTCGGTAAAGGAATAGCACCATTTTTGCAGGTTCAAATATTAAATAATTACACAATTGATTGTTTCACTAAGAAGGAGTTGGAATCGGGTTTTAACATTATCTATTTGTAGTCTTTCGGCACCCTATTTCAATGAGTGAAATAAAGGTTACAATTGAGTGGCCTGAGATGGAATATTCCTGTGATTTCTATTCCTGTGTATTATTACGTTCAAAAAATGAATAATTCACAGAAAATATTATTAGTGTCTTTTATATCGTACTTCAAATTTGTTATTAACTAGCAGGATCGGTTATCCAGCCAGAATATTAAGAATGCGTTAGGGAGTGTCGAGATATTATGGTTATTTTTGTGGCTGTTTTTAAAGACTGAAATGCGAACAAGTGCCATAAGACATACTGCCCTGCTGTTTATTATAATTTTGTATTGGGTGATTTGTAATTCGCACTTATTTATAAACTTAAACTTTCGTGGATTGAATTGAATTTGAAGTTTATTATTTCAACCTGAAAATTTAGTTTAATTCTATTAATCGAATAGGCAGAAACAGTGCATGAAGAAGTATAAAAATTAATATTGTTGGTATATTAAGAATTAAATGTTGACGACTTGACGTATAATAAATTTATTTCTTTGTTAAATCATTTTCTTTCACATTTAACCCAACTTATTATTTAACTAGTGTATCCGTACGTGAAAAATTCACGTATTGTTTGTATTACAGCATAAAATCTGCTGAGTGCAACATACAGTTGGCCATGACTGAAGACTGGCGAAGGTAAGTGGAGGCCAACATTTTTGAAACTGTGTCCTTGTGATTTGTTTATGGTCATGGCAGAAGCTGGAATCACTGGGAATTGAAGGTGGGACATTTTGAAAGGAAGAGATGTATTTCTAGGAGTTAATTCAATTCTTGGCAAGAATACTTCTCCTCTCTCGCTTCCACTTATTATTTTGACATGTATGTACAGCTCATTAAGTGATACAGTAATCAGTCGCGTTCCATTAAGTAAACCATTGTGAGGATTCAAATTACGTAGAAGCATTATGATTGCACCTCTTTTCAATTTGAGAACATGCGGAGGCATTCCAGAAGGTATTTGAGAATTTAAGAATTCTACGGGATAGTTACACTCATTTTCTATATCATTAGCTATTGAATCCACACTTTTATAGTAAGTGTTTTCTCTTTGAATTGAGTCTGAAACATGGTTGTTTAATTGAAAAGCTTTGTTTATTGGAGTAAGAATTTAATTTTCCCACTAACAGTGTCGATTTCTTCATTGGTATTAATATTTAGAGAATTACCAAAGATGTCTTGGATAGAGTTGCCTGATGACTGCATTTGTTGGGGAATATCAATTAAGTCACTTCCCAACTCTTCATCATCAGATTTTTTTCCATTTCCTATATCAATAAGCCATCTGTTGAACTCATGTTGGCCTTCTAACCGCATATTTTGATCTAAAGTCAGTTTTGTCACAAACTTCCAAAGATTCAATAATGGTTGTATCTGATGCTCTGGGGATAACTGGAGCAGTTTTTCTGAAATCATCTCCCAAAACCAGCACTTTTCCATCAAACAGATTTTGGGAGTTCATGATTTCTCTAAGTAGGTTGTTAATTACTCTGAGAGCACCACCTGATAACATAGATCAATGATTATTATTAAAGACGCTCTCTTGATTTTCTCAGATTCCGGCGAGGGTATTCTCATACTTGATGTTGAGGTTTCAAGCAATGGGATGGATAGGTAGCTTAAATTCACTATGAGCAGTTTGTCCAATTTTTCAGTAGATCCGCAGCAATTCATGTTGTAGCATAAGTTAACACACATTTGTTTTATGCTTTCAGATATTCGCTGATAACATTGTAGAGAAAAGTTTTCCCTGTACCTCCACGTAATGAACCCATAAATAGTTTGTGCTTGTCTGTATTTGTCTGTGGTCTGTCACGCTTTGAATAGTATTCAGGAAATTAGGCTAAATATGTTAAAAGGTGATAGCATGAATGCAATTCTTTTATGAGTGCAATAAATGATTTATTACATTAACTGAATTAAAAATTATTTAAAATCATAAATGAAGTCTATAATGCACTATTTACCACTTGTGCCATTAAATTTCATATACTTTATGGCTATTCTGTAATATTATCGTCTTAATCAATTAATAGACTTTAGCTAAATCTGAGGACACTCACCATAAATGTGGATAATTAATATTACAAAAATATTGATAGTTATTAATTGAAAGCACGTTATTCTTAACGGGCAAGTACACTAGTATATATATAATAAACTACTCTCAATTAACCTCAATATATTTGAACAGTCTGTATTAGTGATACGACTTGCCCTAGAAATGTATAAAAAATTTGATATATTTTATTTGAAATTTTTGTATTTTTCTCCTATAATTCTTAAGAAGCGGACACCAAATAAATAAACACACGAGGGAAATTATTAGTATAGATAATTTTTCACTGGATTAATTAATATTTTTCTAAAACTAACTTTGCCGCTAGGTTCAGGATTAGAAACTGAATTTCTGGCAATTTTGTTGCATACTTTTTGAGCTATGTGGATATCGGATTATAATAAGGTAATAAGCTTGTTACATGTAGAAATATATAGCTTGTTACATGTATCTCAAATGCAAGGTTTTTATATTATATTATTCATCATTAGGTCTGCATATTCTAGTGAAAAATAAAAAATTCTTCAGAAATTGCAAGCATAATAAATAATATAAGAACCTTCTATTCTACATATAGCAACCTTAATAAATTTTAAAATAGAGTATAAATCTTTCGTTGGACGTACGATAGTTTATCCTAATATTATGCGCATCTAGGTAAAGAGATTGTTTGGAAATGCTTTCTACTTTATCTAGCATAAACAATTAAACATTGCCTTTCGGACTCAAAGTTTTTGTTCAAATTAAATATCTAATACTATGGAATAGTATACAATAAATAATATGAATAGACCAGTTCATTAGTAATATGAAATGAAAATCCAATAGCTGATGTTTATTGTTATCTAATAAAGAAGTCATGTCAATTTCAGTATTATATTAAAATACCTCTGATATAGTCCAATGTAGTCGGTATATATAAAATACCTCTATTAATATAGTCGGATGTAGTTCATATTATACATTATTCTAACTTCTCAAAAAGTGTGAAGCCAATTACGATGTATTATGTCAGTATTTTTTACTCTGTCTTTGGGGTAAAATCCCAGAAAAAGTGATGAAGTTATCTTTACCTGGTAGGGTAAGTTCTGAGGTAGCGGACGGTTCTATATTTTCAGAAACTATAGAGAAGCATTTAATAATTGTTACTTAACTTTTATTTTAATAGCTATCCATGATAAATTCAGTTATCATGGATATATATTAAAGAAATCGTTATACAATAATTTTATACATTTGTCTGAAATGTGGAACTGTCGATAACTTGGAATTTACCCTAATAGGAATTAAGGTAATTTTTACAAACATTTAATTACTTCAGTGAAATATATTAAATGTGTATTTTATTGCCATGCACAGCAGCATGTCATGAGGAAATCATTTTATTAAAATTCAAAGTTCCCAATTCAGAACACAAATTGGATCTGCCAACACCTTAGAAGAGTTAGTTAGAAAAATTTGCCTTGAAAAAGTTATTTGTTACTTATTAATAACACTTAGCATTACGAGAAGTAACTTTAACATAAAGCATTAAATATTCATAACATTTATCATTTGCCAATTCTACTCTCAATCTCATCCCTAGCTATTGAGTTACCACAGGAGACTGCAAGACAACTTAGAAACAAGTATGCCTAACTCCCAATTCAAAATTTAGCTTCAGAGATTTTGAGGTTTCAAAGTTTGTGTTTGTATAGTATTTTGCTATACCAACTATTTGTTCATCTAAAATGTGTGATTTTATTCAAACGACTTGTGAAGTCACTATCAGTAGATAAAAATGGGCGTGTTTCAAATAATTTATGACACTTTACTGTAGAAATAATAAAATTGAAACATCAGTTATCTACAAAGGGAGCTAAATTTGATTACAATGAATCTTCAAAAGAGTTGGTGATAGGGAAGATGGCAGAAAGTTGAAAGCTAAATCCAAGTCTTTAAGGGGACTCAATGACTTTTCAGAACTTTTTTTTATTAATAGTGATAGAAATTTGAAACTTCACATACTTTTGTATCATGACCCATGCAGTATTCTTATTTAGGATTTTTTTTTCACAACATGGAAAAAAATGTAGCTGGCCATCAGAGCATCAGATCCTCCTGAAATTTTGTGTATATCTTCTCTACACTAAGGGAGAACCGGGAGCATTCGGACACTTTTGTGGGGAAAAATGAATAATTCGTAAACCAATTCGAATTTAACTATATTAAGATTTCTGTATGTAGATAAATCATTTTACTTCAATTTTATTAAGACTGTTTTACAGTCTAAACCTTCATTCGAAAGTTATAAGACAAAATGTAACAGAGATTCAAGTGTTCGAATGCTCCTTCCTAGAGGGAGACTTCGGACAAGCTTTGAGGATGATTCGGACACCATAAAAATGGTTAAAACATTGGAAATTTTGGTAATTAAACGGTAGGATTGAATTCGGATCTACTAATGTAATTGAAATAAACCATTATGACTTGTTATTCACAGTAACAATTCATCGTATTTGAAATTTTATCATAATAATATTATTGTAATGATTGAAACAACGAATTATAGATAATCACTGTGAATATATATCAAAAGCAAATTGTATAACTATTGCCTTTTTCTTGGAATTCACCAAAATTAGAAAATTGAATCTTAAATATTTCATCGAATGTTTAAAGTATAGTCCATAAGTGTAGATCTTGTTACACCTTCAATTTCAGCAGCTTTTCTGACAGATAAACCTTTTTGGAATTCATGAAATGTTTTTTGAATACCTTCTTTAATACGGCTTCTATCAGTTTTCCTTTTATAATGAAAAGGCATGAATACGATCGCTAAATTGTCAAATAAAGACTAATATTAAAAGTTGCAACTAATCTTATAAACGATTGCTATGCCAATGCCAATTAAAATAATTAACTTCAAGTTCAGAATGTCCTTTTTAATAAGAAAAACTTCAATAAATTATAATGGTGGACTGAATCAGATACAGAGGGAAGGTTCGGACACCATTACAACCAACCTCAACAGAAGTCTCCGATTCATCCCAAATGACACTTCAAAATTAAAAACATCATCATTTTTCTAATTTCATTTGTATTATTTTTTTAACACACCGAACATAACATAAAATATTTATATAATTCATACCTTTAAGATTTAGAATCAGTTTCGTATTCATATAGTCCACACACGATCCAATTGTATCACGAAAAATTACATCAATATTGAAGAAAACAGTAAATTACCCTTCGGGGGCGAAATACTACATCTCCGCATTGGATCTTTTAAATACCTGATGGTTAACACTTCGCACACATTCAGTTGCAATAAGCGGTAGTTCCAACAATTATAAACATGTATATAAACTGAATGCTCCCGGTTCTCCCCTATATTCTTTCATATTAGAACAATAAAAAAATAAGAATTTCATCGAGTCCTCACAAAATCAACAATTTTAATGAAAATGAAATAAAAAAGGGAAGTTTGGTGATACAATAATCTAGAAGAATTTCATATTTCCCCAAATGAAAAGCTATTTCTTTATCGGTTATGTTACACGATATTTCAGATATAAACACAAACAAATGACATTTGATGTTGTGAGTGAAATTCATTGACTGTCAATTTACCAATATTGGAATGTTCTCGAATCTGGATCTCTCTCAGATGCATCGCCAGTCACACCGAACCAGTCACGGTGAAATGCCTGATGGTATTGTTTTACTCAGCATAAAAAAAATACCTCGAGAATCGAGGGACAAGCTAGTCAACTTCCTCGAATGTAGATTTGATCTTTTGGAATCCAGAGCATCGATGTAACTTTTTCCCTTAGTTATATCTGCACCTATACCATTTGTTGTAAAATGACTACAGGGCATGTTGTGTTCATTTTAGGGTATGTTCAAAGTTATTGGATGGTTACACAATTTCTTACACGTAAGATAAATTATTAAAAAATATTTACGTATCCGAAATTGTGTAACTGTCCAATAAATCGGAACTTGTCTTATACTCTTTTATTTTTAAATACTAAATTGAGTGTAGGACAAGATTGAATGTATGCTCATCGTGCATTTTATAAGTAAATTTTTGCATGCGGAGGATATTGTGTGAATGTTATTTCACAGCTTTAAATTTCTTCTTTTTGTATTTTCAGTAAGTTTAATTTGTTATTAGCCGTCTATAGTTTTGTTGCATTTAGCTTGAGAACCAACTTTACTTGTATGGTCGGCAAAGTGGATTTTTATCACCAATAATACCAACCATTTTGGGTACACAAGTTAACTCTTCATTATTAACTCATCACCAACTTTAACTTTCCGACTGGGTATTGCCCACTGATTGTGTCGATATTAGTCTCTTATTGGGTGAAAATGACTCTGTTTCAGAAGAGTAAAACGAAATAAATTCAGAGCTACTCTCACGTGTTACCTCCACAGAATATAAGATGGCCTATCAAATATATTATCTATTTCTAACTTCGATATGCGTGCAAAGTTAGAAGTAAATCCTGATTCTAGACTTTCTTAATGAACGCTACTAACTTAAATTAAAAACTTTTAGTGTTGAAGATTAAGTTTTTAGCAGTAACATTAAACTAATAAATTATTATACTGACTTTAACCCTTTCCCTCCTGAAACTATTTTTTGATTGATTATTCTTGTTTTTTTGTTAGAAAGCATCTTTTTAACGTCACTTTAAAACATTGTAAATAATAACTTTTGAAAAAATTATTAAAATAGTATATAATTAGATCTGGCTACTGTAGATGCCGTCAGTATTCTGAAGACACATATTTCACTCACTAACTGGATATATTGAGAGTTCCTTCCTGATTCAGTGTTTGGTTGTACATTGCAAATACACCTATGTAAAATGTTAGTTTATATTTACTATAACAAGCCTACAGAAAAAGTTATTTATTTCCATAGTTATAAAGAAAAGTTTATTTATTTCCAACATTATAAAATAATAATGTGTAATTTTATCTACACAAAAATAGTGAAAAATATTTCTTTATGTTATCAATATTAATTATAACAAAATAATACCACATGAGATCAACATAATTGGTTTCTAATATAACGTATAAAGAAAATTGAAGGCCTGTTTCATGACTAGCTGCATTCAAATATTTATTTATTATAACTATGATTAAATTTATAATTTTCTAATGATTAGATTCCGAGATAATACTATTGGTTTTCTATATCACAGAAGATTATCAAGTGAATGGCACATACTTATATATAAAAAATATTGACTAGTATGAATGATGTCTAGAACCATAAGATGAAAAAATAATAGTATATATTAGCTATATATTTAGCTAACAAATAAATTCCATAAATTCTGTTCTTGACTGACTAGTCAGAATGGTAAATGCTGAAGCAATTCTTTGCTGCATTGCAGCAAAGATGTACTCCACAATGGCGACATTTACTCATTGGACGTGATACAATTCCAGCGACAGAGCATACTTCGCAACGATTCTTATCTTTGACAAATATTGGAAGATGTATTCCAACATTAGATAAGCGAATAGAAGATGATGTAGAATACTTTACTTTCCTCCTTTTAGCTGGACCACGAGTTGCTCTTTGTGAGTGGGTCAGAAGTCCTGAGGCGATGTCTCTGTAGAAATCAAATGCAATAAGTTTGTCTTTTTCTTCACAGTTTTCATTATATACAATATGAGCATTGATAATTGCCATATCAAGTAAACCAAAGAACAGTCTATGCCACCACTTATAACTCTTTCTGTCAAATCCATACAACTGTCTCATCATGTCGTGCTTGTCCACTCCTCCCATATGTTCATTATAATCTCTTACGACTGAAGGACAAGACACAGTTTCCTTTATACCTCTCTTGTCTCTTCTTTCTACTGTGCTGTTACTGACATCATGATAATTAGAAATTATGTGAACTGGCTTGCTGTCCTTCCATTTGAAGACTGTAATTCCAGCAGGAGTTGATCTATAATCAAAGTCACCTCTCTTCAATTGTTTGTCTGCAATCAGTCGAGGGAAATCTTTCCTTGAGGTTCTGATAGTCGCACAGGCCAATTTCTGCTCTTGTCTAAGTTTTTCCATCAAAGGAATTGATGAAAAATAGTTGTCAAAGAAAATTTTATGATTTTTTTCTGTTACAATTGACAGTAAGGAAGTTACCACCTGTCCACCAAGCCCGAGGAGCTTTCTTTCTTCACTATTGTTCAGTGCTTCTTCTTTACCAGTGTATACACTAGTTTTATATATGTAGCCAGAATCATCAGACAAACACCACAATTTATAGCCTCGTTTTATGGGCTTCATAGGATTGTACTGTTTGAGACTGCTTCTTCCCTTGAATCGAATCATGGATTCATCAATACACAAATATTCACTCAATGAACGATTTCTAAAGAAAGATTTGTTGAGATGCTCAAGAAAAGGCCAGACTTTATACAATTTATCTCTGTTGTTCGGATCCATCAGTGTGTTATCATTCAAATGAAAATTTGAAAGAATAGTCTGGAATCGATCTCGGCTCATAGCTTTTTGTATTGGAAGCACTTTCAAATCATCTTGAGTTGACCAATAGTGTTGAATGGACGGTAACTGATGATATCCCATCATGAGGTTGATACCGATGAAAACTTTGATTTCATCTTTTGAAACTGATGCTGGATTTCCTTTCTGAACACTTTTCAAATTGGTCTCGTAGTGGATTTTATCCAACATTTCCTCATCAATAAATTCGAAAAGAGCATCAAGAGGTGTAGTACAAAGTATAACTTTGTTAGGAAGTGTAGTGAAGTTAGTATTGACAGAGGGCTCTGGTTTCTTTCTCCATTTCCTTTTATTGGAACAGTTACCAATATTTGGATCAATATTTTCTTGCAGTTCCACATCTTCCTCTTGCATTCTAATGGGTTCATCTGCAATGGTTATAACTGCAGTATCATCTAATTGAATGATGTTCTGGAATGCATCTAGACGGTTCACTGGCAATTCTTCATCTGCAGACTCGTCTGTATCTTCCTCATAGTCTGATGGAAGACTAGCATGTAGTGCCAAAATTTCATCATCACTTAGACCACTTTTACCTGCCATTTTCTTTAAAAAATAAATGAAGATAATTTCATCATCACTTAGACTACTTCTACCTGCCATTTTATGTAAAATGAATAACGTTTATTTTATTATCAATAACACCTTATATAAATTGAATATGAACATTTCGTAAGCTTCAATAATTCATATTGCACATTACAAGTACAGTCATTATTACCGTAAATAAGTACCTTCTGTACTGAAATTTGAATCCCATGCATTCATTATAATACATATAAGTATTGACTATATATATACTCAAAATAATGAATGAAAGAAACTATTATGTAGTGCCAAAAATATTATATAGTATGTAATATTATAATACTATTGTATAAAGGGGTATACAATAGTATATAGTATCATATAATACTATAGTATAGATAGTATCTTGAGTATTCCTCAATAGAATAGTATTATATACATGTAAATTCACACTCGCTCCAAAACACTGATGGCATTTACAGTGCTACCCTCACTGACGGTATCTACAGTGCAACCACTTATTATCGTCGTAATATTTAATAAAATAGCAAATAAACCTTTATATAATGATAAACATATGAACAAATATATATTTCATCATAATCAATAAAGTATTTCATCTAATATTTACAACAAATATATTTAAAAGTCATATAACTCAGGAGCATAAAAAGTCGTGACTCACCTTCGCAATGACAACACCAATACTGACAATAGAACCACAACGAAGCAAAATGTTGCCAAATGTCGCTATAATAGTATTCCTCTGATGGCATCTGTAAATGCCGACAGTGTGTGGAGTGATTTACATAGTATGATGCTGTTTAATAAGCAAAATTAAGAGGTGGCATCTGCAGATGCCACCTCTTAATTTTGCTTAGAGGAACTACAGGTAAAGCTGGTACAGCGGGCGATCTTTAAACGGACACGGTACAAATCTGAAAAGGGATTAAAATTGTCCGTTCTACCGGATATGCAGCTTGATAAAAACGACCTTTTTAAATTATACGGATTAACAAATATTTTATTCGTCTTCCAAAGTATCTAATAATATGGTCAAAATTGATTATGTTCAGAGGTATTACAAATTATAATCAACAATTAATGTATGGTTTTTCATATTTTCAGCATTTTGATTTTGTTACCCTATTCCGACACATTCTCTTTAATTAGGAAAGTTCTTTAGAAATTAAAAAGAGGTGTAACTATTCTAGATTGTACTGTAATATTTACTTTATTTATTTATACAAAATAAAAATCATGAAATGAAATAATTTATTTTTATATTGTGATTAGGTTGATTAACGATTACATTAGTTTGCATGTAGGTACATACTACATTTTACTGTCAATTAAAAAACATCAAATTCAAATTAAAAAAATCAAATCGATTTATTAAAAAAGATGACAATCAAATAAAAATCTCAATTTCAAATTAAAAAACATCAATCAATTCAAAATAAATCAAATTTAATTTAAAATAGTTGTTATTCATATTAAAATTAATCAAATTAGAATTAAAACAAAGTTAATATAGTGAATATCTTCGATTTACGAATTCCTTCACTTATTTGTAGCAACTATATTTTTTAGTTCATGTAAATGTTACGTAGATTATACAAAATTTTAGTTTTTTCTTTTAATTTTAAAGGATACAAATTTTAATTTTAATGAAGTAAAAAATAATTTGAAGAATAATTAGGGCCAGTAAACTTTTTGTTACTTATACATGGTAGGAACTAAAGCTCATGGAAGGTACTATAGCTCATGGTAGGTACTAAAGCTCATGGTAGGTACTAAAGGTCATGGTAGGTACTATAGCTCATGGTAGGTGCTAAAGCTCATAGTAGGTACTAAAGGTCATGGTAGGTACTATAGCTCATGGTAGGTACTAAAGCTCATAGTAGGTACTAAAGGTCATGGTAGGTACTATAGCTCTTAGTAGGTACTAAAGCTCATAGTAGGTACTAAAGCTCATGGTAGGTACTAAAGCTCATGGTAGGTACTAAAGGTCATGGTAGGTACTATAGCTCATGGTAGGTACTAAAGCTCATAGTAGGTACTAAAGCTCATGGTAGGTACTAAAGCTCATGGTAGGTACTAAAGGTCATGGTAGGTACTATAGCTCATGGTAGGTACTAAAGCTCATAGTAGGTATCAAAGCTCATGGTAGGTACTAAAGCTCATAGTAGGTATCAAAGCTCATAGTAGGTACTATAGCTCATGGTAGGTATCAAAGCTCATAGTAGGTACTAAAGCTCATGGTAGGTACTAATGCTCATGGTAGGTACTAAAGCTCATAGTAGGTATCAAAGCTCATGGTAGGTACTAAAGCTCATAGTAGGTATCAAAGCTCATAGTAGGTACTATAGCTCATGGTAGGTACTAAAGCTCATAGTAGGTATCAAAGCTCATGGTAGGTACTAAAGCTCATAGTAGGTATCAAAGCTCATAGTAGGTACTAAAGCTCATGGTAGGTACTAATGCTCATGGTAGGTACTAAAGCTCATGGTAGGTACTAAAGGTCATGGTAGGTACTAAAGGTCATGGTAGGTACTAAAGCTCATGGTAGGTACTAAAGATCATGGTAGGTACTAAAGCTCTTGGTAGGTACTAAAGCTCATGGTAGGTACTAAAGCTCATGGTAGGTACTAAAGGTCATGGTAGGTACTGGAGCTCATGGTAGGTACTAAAGGTCATGGTAGGTACTAAAACTCATGGTAAGTACTAAAGGTCGTGGTAGGTACTAAAACTAATTGTAGATATTATAGCTCATGGTAGGTACTAAAGCTCATGGTAGGTACTAAAGCTCATGGTAGCATGAATATTTATCTAAATATTCATGTATACTCGTGATGACACCTAAATTTATTGTTTCTTATTAATAATACAAATGAGCTTCCTGAGATATAATATTTATTTTAAGTTGAAATTTGCGCATATTTCAAGATTGATTTCGTTAAATATTCGAATTAGTTGATATGTTATGATTTTTTGAAATAGACCTTAAATAGCCAGGTCTTTTATATATTATAGTACGCTAACCTAAGCAAAACCATTTCGAAATGTGCACTCATCGATAAAATGAGCACACATAAAATGTGCACTCATCGATAAAATGAGCACACATAAAATGTGCACTCATCGATAAAATGAGCACACATAAAATGTGCACTCATCGATAAAATGAGCACACATAAAATGTGCACTCATCGATTAAGTTATAAAATTAGATATGATAATCGGGTTTACTGGATCTTTATTAATTACAAAATTAACATATCTTTCAAAATTAACTCCGCTGCATAATTCGCTTCAAATAATGAGTAATAAGTATTTTAAAAATGGAACTGAAATTGCCAGATACTAAAAGGTAAATTTTCATTTGACATTAATTCATCTTGGAGCTAAAGTTCTCAACAGGTGATGTAAGATGAGAGAATTTAATTTGCTGTTATAAATTCAGAAACACTTTCATGGCTAGTTTTGTGATATTTTATTTTCTCTATTAAGATCTATTAGTTTAGTTTTTTCGTGAACTATTGTTAATAAATGTATTCAAATAGGACTATCAAATGGATAATTAAGAGAAAAATAATTGAACTACACTAATCGATGAACGTAATATTAATCAAGTGATTAACTTTGTTGTGTGTTGTTGATTTTAATATTTCTAATTTTTTGGCTAACTATTGCTATCTAGCTAATTAGATCTGTGAATGGTAAATTTTACCAGTATGTAAATTTGGTAAATTTGATCTACGGTACTTTGATCTACAGTACTCTGAACTACACTACTCTGAACTACGGTACTCTGAACTGCTCAATACTAAATTAATGGTTGAAACTCAACTGAAAAATACTACACCGCTCAAATTTTCCATAACATGTATAAAGATGATAAAAATCTATTGTACATTCTATTTCTTCCTATCGGTCCTCTTAGGCTCTCTGGCGTTCCAGGATTAAAAATGCGTAACACGCTCGAGATTGCGCCATTTTGTGAATTACGTGGATTATATAAACTGTCTGTAGAGCATCGTTAGTTATGCTAATTAAGTCTCTAATTAATACAAAATGTTTTATCAGGTAATACATCCATACTCAAGCTTGAATTATTATTTCTACAAACTCATAACCAAGATACATTCCTTTTCTATTTTAAATAACATCATAAAGTGTTCTCAAGTATCTCTCTTCTTTATTATAGAAGTTGCTAATCTTTTTGGCGAAAGTGCATTCTATTCAGTGAAGCCATTGCTGTTCTCCTAAGATTTTCTCTCCAATTGGCAAAAAGTTGTTATCTCAGCGATTGTTTTTTCGAGACAAGTTAAGATCCGACTGTCTTCTCCCACCAAAAACAAATGCAGAAAACAAAATAGTGAGGATTAGCTCTTCTTAGCCGCAATGTTTTACTAAATATACAAACATACAATGAGAGCTATAAATTGTTTCAGATAACAAAGCACATTGACTTCGTACTGATGTGGTGCAGCGTTAAGAAAGGGAAATAACTTGTTAATATGATTTGAATGGCAACAGACAATTTATTCATAATTTATCCTTCATAATTTTGACCATTTGTCATTTAAGATAACTTTACAACACTTCAAGGATTTCTTATAATTTGTATCTTATTGTTATTTAAATTATTAACACGTCTTTTCATGACTTATTTTTTTACTTACACTAACAACTGCCACAATTAATTGTCTATCCAGTCGAATTATAGTCGATGCACAAAAAGAGTGCTTTGCCTGTATATTGTATATGCTGCATTCTATTTGCATTTATCAAATTAATAGGTATATTACACAGTATAAAGACTAATCTTCATACTGTGTATATTTGTAACTTACTTTATAGTATGATATTGAACACTTTTACTTATCTACAATTCTACATATTAGGTATATGTAGTTCGGGTAATGACTTATACACTCATTTTCCATTTATTAAATTTTTAATTATATTAGTCTATTTTGTTTTGCGCATGTGATTTGAATGTTTTTTTTATATATCGAAGCAACACGTTTCAATTGCTACTTAAAAAACAAGTCGTTTTAGTGTATGAATTTCATAATAATTTGCTCTGGTGTTAATATATATTTTATTTAATTCTTCAAACAGGTTGTCACTGTATTCATTTTTGTAATATTTGAAGACATTTAAAATGCATCTCTTCCTGTTTTATGTTTCATTCATCACAATGATTTGTGTACGAAGCTCTCCAAAATAAGCACAGACGAAATGTCCTGATGTGATGTAACATTTACTTATCTAGAAATCCCTACGACGTCTTCTACTTATTTCAGTACAGAGGGCAATTTAAAGGCTTTCCCGTCACAATTAGACTGTCAGACACAAAGAGGCTGAACTTGGCGCCGCTAGTTGCGACTTCTTTTAAAACAGCGAAACAATTCTATACTCCTTATCTAGACTCAACAATTTAAAGACCTTGTTAACTTTTGAAAGATGCTTTAAAATATTGACTAAGTATATTATATAAAATGTTTAAGACTATTCAATAAATATCCATACAATATAATTAATAATAGCATGAATTATTTAATTGAAATTGAAATTAATAACATGAACTATAATTCTTAACTAATTAAAATATAGAAACCCCTGGGGGCTCTATCCTGGAGCTGTCTGTGGTGATAGGTAACTAAACGCCACTCAATGGGAATGCAAAAAGAGTGTTAAACCTAACCAATGAGACACCTTTCAAATACAGGATGAAAGCTACATTAACTATTTACCATTAGAAATAATTAATTTGGTTAGCAAAGCAATTTATCCTACAAAAAATTTGTAACGTGACCCTATACAAGATTATACATTATAAATATACCACATACTTTTTAGTGCACTTGTGAATGAGAGAAAATAATTGGACGGCAAACTTGTAGAGTAGAGAATCACCTCCGTCCTCTATAGATAAGACAGTTATTATCCCCTTTTCTTTCTACTGCATTTTTTTTTATTCTGTTTCATTTTAATATGTAATCACATCTTTTTAATGCATAGAAAATACATTATATTTTTTATGTTCATTCTTTCTTAGGCCCCTTTCTAGGCTATAGGACTTAGGAAAAGTATTTAGTTGATTGTAATTTCTTAATGTTTAGAAGCAAAAAAGTAAAATATTTTATATTTCAAATCCTGAAGATGACTATAAATAATCGAAACTTAGATATATTTTCTTGTAAATAAATATTTTAAAACAAAATCAATTTTAATAATGATAAGGTACATCCTCTCTATTTTATTCGTTCTAAAGTTAAACAATGATTATTATATAGAGTAGAACTCCTGTATAGTGAACCATCCTGAGTAGCAGTCCTGTTAAGTGAACTTACCTCTGTGGTGAACATGTTCAGTTTAGTCTGCATCTCTATACAGTAGTTTTCTATGCACAGTAAATAGTTATATATTCCATGAAAGAGGAATTCTACCAGTGCAACTCCTCTATAATGAAGTTAAGTGTAATGAACCATCCTCATTTTTAGAGTTCTGAGAAATGAAAAACTCTGTATAATGAATTTATTTTAAAAGAAAATATATAGTAGACACTATAGTGAACTAGTTGGAGTTGACTATAGAGGAGTTTCACGATATATTTTTTTTAACGTGTCCGAAAATATGGAACCGTGCGATAACACGGAACTTACCTTCAAATAGGACAAGTTGAATCTCTGATCTAGTCGCTTCTAATAACCTCATCTGAAAAAAAAATTGTCTCCGTTTTCTATGTCTACTAATCGAAATAACGAGACATGCCTCGTAATTATTAAGAATTTTATAAAAGCGGGATGTAATGAAAGCGAGGGTTGCCTGTACTAACATCACAATAATAATATTGACCTATCAAAAAAACAAAAACTGTATTGGGCAATATATTTTTAAAAACCCGTCATGCTTTTGCTCCAGAAACTACTGTCTTACCAACTGCTTTCGCTCCTTTGTATTAAGAAGTAGCAGAAGAAGTGCAACTGACCGGAAATACATATTAACTTCAAGATATGCTTATAAAGAATAATATATTTTACTTAAAAGCAGCCCTGAATGCCATTCAGAGTAAGTCTGCGTGGATTATGATGTCCAATGGTATATGAAGCTAAATTGAGACTTACTGGTGATAATATGGCAAATATTTGCACCAAGAGTAGATATACGCTAGATTATTCTCAAGTTTAGTATGTATAAAATAAATCATTAAGTAATAAGAGAACAAAAGCAACTTTCTCCGAAAAGAAATAGAACTGGAAAATTTGTCCATTCATTTCATTTTCATAAATTGCTATAAATAATATGGCATAATACACTGGGTGTATCAAAAATGTAGTAACAGATAGAATGACAATATAACATTCCAAATACAGCAGTTGTCATTCTTCAATACAGAAAATAAATGTGAAGGGACAACTTCGCAAATGTTCATATCAATCACACCAGCACCACAAGGACAGCCTCATAGAGTTAGTGTTATACTCTCTGTATTTGAGAGATAATCCCAGTCGTATAAAATCTGCATAGATTAATTCAACATAATATATTTAAAAAAAACATATTTATTGAATTGTTTTAGTTCTTCTTTCATCAACAGTGTAATTGGATTCTAAATATTAGTAAGTTATAAAATTAAATTAATTATATCGGTCAAATTTTAAGTACTCTATATTTCTTCCGAGCTACCAATAAAATGAATACATTCTAATTTTTCAAGCATGTAATTTAGTTATCTGAAAAATACTTGAAAAAAAATCGAACGGATAATTAATATTAAATTTATAATTTGATTTAACAGTTTCAGTATCCTAATATTTTGAGATGAATATAACAGCGTTCATGAAAGTTTTCATTCAATTATAATTATCTGTTAAATATATTTAGCATTAACACTCCATAATGTTTTTCTATAGCAATTCATAAAAAAATAAAAAGACTGTGAATGGATAATTTAAATTAAATTAAATTAAAATAGAGAAAGGATGAGAAGAAAGTCTGTAGTTTGTTTTTCATTTCTTATAACCATGCAAAGAATCCAAATCACGATGCTATAATTCATCAATGATAAAATTATTTATTAACCACTTGCTACATTGCTTGTAGCATGTAACGATCACAGAAGAGAAATAATAATAAATACAAATTAAAACTCGAAGGATTCGATAAAATGTTTACTATTAATTAGTCGAGGACTCGACGGCTGCCTCTGAACGAAAAGTCACATCTCCGATGAAAAAAGGCCGTCAGACAGGAGAGTGGTTCCATGACAAAGGTTATGGATTCAGGTAATCAAAAGTTGACTGAATTTATCAGCAGCCTAATTCGAACTGTTAGGTACTCATGTACAAATATTAATTTTCAGCTCTGAATAAATTAAAGGCGAAAATATATAGATCCCAGGCAGCAAGAATTTATTCCTGGGATATTAAGGGAATAACCCAGGAATATATCCTTCTTCCCAGGGTTATTCCCTTAATATCCCAGGAATAATGCTTGCTACCTGGGATATCTACATAGCATGTCTTGAAGGGGCAGTACAGTCATTTCTTGTTTTAACAATTTTAATGTCAAACGATTGCTTAGTAAGAATAAAGCATTCATGTAGAATTAATGTTCAATAAAATCTAATAAAGGAAATATATCATTTTATATATAACTGATTTCTCACCAAATGCTTACGGTAGATGGCGCTACAGTCGCGGCCATTTGTTTACGTAATATAACTGAAAACATTATTTTATTTTCTTAATTAAGAGGTAGCAAGTGAAGAGATGGCTTTATTTTTGAAACTGTTCGAAACAGTTTTCGAATTCATTTATCTTTTCACCATTTTGACGCAAAACAAATCTTGATTACTGCATACATAAATTAATATGAAAACAAAATGCATTCTCACGTACATACTAATGACAGCAAGTGCTTCCGATAGGTGTCGCTAATTTTTTTTTTATATGAACATTTTAAAAATTAACGAACATTCTAATATTACATAATTAAATAATCTGAATCGAACCAATTTGGTGAATGTTTGATTTTGATTTTACTATCCCTTTAACAATTTTAAAGTATTGATTAGTTCATAAAATTAAACTTGCCACTGAAAATGAGATCAAACTGTCCTCCCTAATAATTACCTACCCATGAAAAACTCTTATCACAGCAGAGTAATCTAAATACTTCTAAAAGTAACTAGAACTGAAGTCTTACAGAGAATATCATAGATGTAATATACACAGGTTGTTCATCCTGCAGAACGTCATAAGAAAAAAGCGATTGCAGTTGACCAGATCAGTTTTAAAAAATCAAAGGATATCAGGAAATTTATAATTATATTTTACTGAAATTTAAGGGGTAGCAAAACTTGATTGGATATCATTTCCCCCTGTCGCTAGATGATGTTATGACAGTTGGTAAAATGGAAGCATTGGCTCCATTATTCATTCGAAATTGCATATTACGGTTATTTAACTTATTTGTCAAAGACAGTTTAGTTTCTCTTGCTAAAATGGTATACTGAAAATTCACATAGAAACAACATTTTCGGTATTATTAAACTGGATTAGGTTGAATGAATTAGTTTCTTTAACTTAAAAGATATCACAAAACATTTGGGCTGTTCTCATATATAAAATTATAGTAAAAAGAAATATTCACATCAGTTAACTTCCTAATAATGTAATCTCACGATATACGGAGGTTTATTCATATTATAAAATATATTTTAGAGTTCAACAATATTCTCCTTTCATGTATTTTCGTAAGCTGCGATAGAAATTCCATAACCTCCAGGATTTTGGCGCCTTCTATAAAGGCTCCGCTCACACTTTTCAATTTATATGCAATTGCACAAAAATAGAGTTTGGTATTGAGGTTTCAAATACATTTTGGCAGTAGAATTTATTCAGAAAATAAAGGAATAAATATGTCATAGGCATAACCGAAATTCCATTCAACTTATTTGAATTTTCTTCAATATTTTAAACTTAATACTGTGAAAAATAAAGCAAAAGCACAACAAAAAATTCTATTGAATTTTTTGCAAGTTGGGAATAAATCCAAAGCAATAATTGGCAGTTTAATGAATGCTCTTGCTTCTGAGTGAGTTCTAAAAAATAAGTTCTAGGTAATTAGTGTTCTGTTGCTGTAAGAGAGTGATGATATGTTGAAATTTCTCCAACCAAGTCTAAACCCTAAAGCGTCCAGAGGGTCACTGGTGGAACAATAGAAATAAAATGTCTGATATCTTCTTCCATAATATATGGAATCGTTTTTAGATTTTACACATTATTACATACCTAAGACTCTCTTATTGAAATGAACAACAATATACCAAATTATTTGCTCAGTTTTTTAATGCATTTTCATTCAGGAATGTGGTTATTGACTTGAGCTAATTTTCAATACTTTGTAAAAACTTAAATGAGCTAATTTTGAAAAAGTCCTATTTCGAAAAGATGAGATAAGTTTACCTCGAGGGAAAATTATGTCATATCAAAGGTATAAATTCCCATTTTCCCACTAGAGACATAATTGATAAAATATTAAAATTAAATAATAAGTTTTTTTCCTTGTATTGTCTAATAGCATCCTGATAAACATGTAAATAGGGATATAAAACATTTATTCCCAGTATATAATAACTTTAAGGGTTACAATATTAGATTGATAAATAGATAGTGAGTCTAACATGAAGAACGTGTAATGCCTATCAATGAATTGTGATGCCTATTATTATTGACTATAATCAGTTAGACATTCGAGTGCTATGATCTCATATGAAAGCCCGTAAATATTTTTTACGTACCTAACTCTTATGAATTTCTAAAGAAATATTATATATCATAAACTTTATAATTAAAATTGCAGTGCTGTTTTCTGACACATAAAACAACTTTCAAAGTCTCGTTCAATTTTTTTAAGAGATTCAAGTTTAAAACTAGTTAAAAATACATGTCTATCAAAGTATAAATTAGTTTTTCAACAGAATAAACTAAATTGCCAATTAAAATCTAATTCACCACATTATTTCCTGATACATGTTAATATAAAATATCTTGAATAACGGTTCAAGAAGAATGATACGAGTTCAATATAATGGGTCCTTAAAACTTTCTGAAGGAGTTTCGAAGAAAAGTTCTGTAACATGAAATAGGCAAACAAACAGACAATTTAATTTAAAGTTGTTTTTAGTTCCGATAGCTTAGAAAAAGTGAGAAGTTTTAACTAACAATTGCTAGAGATATACTACTAGCCAATATAAAGTCTGATCGTATTCAGTTAAAAAACTTACACTATTCACTACTTTTTATACATTCTTACATCGAAATCACATTTTCGAATGGTGCCAAAGAAAACAAGTTCGATATTCGAAATGACTTCTTCCTCAATAGCGGCGTTATGAACGGATCATCTGGTGAAAAATCAGGTAATTCAATTAGGCACTCAGAAAACTTTGAATCTTTGCAAATTGTGAAGAATTCTATTGTGGAGAACTAAAAAAGCAGGACTGTCTGAGGTAATTGCCATATCAGAAATTAATTAGTTTGTTTTTGAACATCAGTGTTTCTAATTAGATATTTAAATACAAATGAAATGTAGGATAAGAGATACGCACCTTCTAACTTTTTAAATTGGGTTAAGATGAAGCACAGCGTTATACACTAAATTTTATAGGTTCGTTTGTTGATAAAATCTATCTTACATTTAAAAATTGGATGGTTATTCTCATTGGCATAGAATTTAATTATAAAATTCGATGTTCGTGACGATCATTGTTAAGAAAAATAAGTTTTCTGTCCAATATTTTTTACTATGAATATTATTGATTATAAAAATCATTAAAGTAAATAAATAAATATACTATCACATTTAATGGTTTTTGCCATGAATATGATGAGGGAAATTAAGTCATTTTGATTGGAAAAATAAAGATTTCTTGGAAAAGAGTCAAACACCTTCCAGTTTGTTCCAGAATCCAGTATTTTCAATTTCCTAAAATTAGAAACCATGTCATTCTGAGCCCAATGAATAACATCGTACTTAGCTCACCTAATTATATTGAGTAGATGAATAATTACATTCTAATTACGTATTGGTAAAAGGTCAAGTTTGTTCTTTTATGAATTTTTGAACCTTTAAGTTTGAAAAAATTGTACTACATATATTAATGCCGATTTAATCAGGAATACTCGGATAATTGTCACCCTATACAGATTGTTATTAGGGTTGTGACAATATAATTTTTAAATAATGGATATTAAGAATATCATATACGAAACGAAATGGTATCGAATTCTGAATACTGGTGGTTTAAAACAATCCAATAGTGGTTAATCCTCTCCATCTATAACATATTTGGGATCTATGATTTTAGAAGCATAATCAGGATTCTTGACATGAAAATAGTCATAATAATGTAGTAGTAAAATAAATACCTATTGTTTGTCCATTATCCAATAATTATAAATAAAGAACTTTACTGGGTGAAGTAATAAAGGATTTTATCAACAATTGACAAAGATTCAATAAAATGGTGCATATACATAACGTCAATTAATAAACACGTCTTTGACCTGTCACTACAACAGAGCGAAAAATGGGAAAATTCTTAGTGGAAAATATAAAAGGATTTGATTTTTTTATAAAAGATGTACATATTTTTAGCGACCGATTTCAAATACTGCAGTGCGTACGATCCTATATTATTGATATTTCATTATTAATAATGATAGTATTGATAAAGGAATAAATATTTGATTTATAAAAGAAATTATTTATTGTATAAAGGAATAAATATTTGATTTATAAAAGAAATTATTTATTGTATAAAGGAAATAAATCGCATAAAAAACAATATGTATTATATTATATCACTAATGAGAATAATTAATTTTATAAAAATAACAATAAATGATGAGAGAATTTTTTAAATATTAAAATGGGTATAATCAATCGTACAGAATTAATATGCATATTTGTCACTTTCGTTTAAGAAAAACATTCAATAATGATTATTAGGGTGACAATTATCCGGTCAGGCCCCTCACATATCTATCATACGGTGACCGGTATATTCCACCCGGTGACCGGACAACTCGCCGCTAGGACAAAAATTATTCGCCCCAAAACAACTCACCGTGTGATATATGTTTCACCGACGTATACACTATTTATTTATATACACTATTTATTTATAAAAAATATTTTAAATATAAGCTGCGTGTTGTAAATTAATTATCTAATTTTCTTAGCAGTATTTGAAAATGTTTTCTTTTCCATTTCTAAAGTTAAATATAATGTTTTTTTAGCTATTATATAAACATAGTGTGTGTTGTATATCAACCATAAAATTTTCTTCGTTTTATTTCATAGTGTTCTGCTAAAAATAATTTGCTATTGGAAAGAAAACAAGTTAAGTGTCTACTTTATACGTTTGATGACTCGTAAAAATTACTTCAGTTTAATACTAGTACATTAGTGCAAATAAGGTTATTTAACTACGAAGTCTTAGCTTTTTGTCTTAAGTAGGCTAATAAGATACATTTAATATCACCTCTTCATTTTCCTCTTCTATTCGTGAGTGCAGTCACCGGTGCTTGTGTTCCTTTTCATATCATTCCTTGGTAAGTGATTGCATTCACGAAGTATCTTTTTTGCATCCATGAGCTTGTCACGGACTGGAGTCACTTTACTTTCTGACTTCTTCTTCCTGTCTCTTGTATTCAATTTCATTTCTTTGTCCTAGAAATCCCTTTGTTTCGAAGCAGACGTTAAATGCTTTTAAATTTGTATTATTAGGTATAATATTTATTGCGGCCTGAAATATTCTAATAGATATAACAAAAAGCTAACTAATTGAAATAATGAAATTTGTTAACTTTTGATTTAAGTCATTCTTGAGCGTATAGAAACAAATCATTGTTCAAATTTATAATGTATTAAATATATGTAAATGATGTATATGCTGGCAAAACATAAATCACGCGGCAAGTTGTCCTCACGGCGAATTGTCCGCGACGAGTTGTCCTAGAACCATTCCACCCTAGGTATATTCCACCCTACTTTACGTGTTTGGTTTGGTTAGATATAAATCATTTATTAATATTTTATATACTTCTCTCCCAACCATTTTTCTAAGAGCATATACTGCGCAGTTTAATGTTAATAAAAAATTAATATAAACATGATCATTGCTCAACATGTACGCTTTGAAATATATTTGTATTTACAGGGTGACACAAAAGTTCTGAGACAAGAATAAATATTAGAGAAAACATTCAAATAGGTGGAACAACATGAAAAGTGCTTATATACATAATAGAGAACACTAAAAAGATATTTAAAGAAGTTTAATTCGATAAATTATTTTTGCTTTTTAAACTACATGCCCTCAATCTATAGTTGCTTCAACCGGTGCACGCACCAAACCCATCGGTAGTTTTGCCCATTCTCGTTTGAAACTTCGTTTTAAGCTTCAATAGTTAAATGGGGAATTCTAGACAATCTTCTCCAATACTGACTACACGCAGATAATGACCGCATACGATTAGGATAGCTTCCGGGAAACTGTGAATAATTACAAATCGGCCGTTTGTGGAAGATTATTCCGTGTTATATATTATTAATAAAAAATTTATGGAATGACCATCTCATTGATGAGGCTTTGTTAGAGTCGCGGGGACTTCTCATTAGTTCGACATTATTGCATCTTTCAGTGTTATTTCTCCTTTTCTTTTTTGATCAAAAATTATAATTAAATTGATGTACTCAACTATAAACTAATGGGAATAGTCAAATAATCTTCTCTTTAATATTTATATTCCTATATTATTCTATTTGAAATATGAATTAGTAGATGTAATCTCTCGATCTATTTCATCACTTAATGTAGTTTTTTGTATCCGCTAGATTCGTGTACAGGTCATGAGAAGGTCCACCATACCCCAGATACGAGCCCCCCTCTTTTCCTCTTAATTCTAACATATTACGTAATTTATATTACTATATCTATTTTCTGTATTTCAACATATTACCTATTAATAATAATACCTCTATTTTATGTAACAAATTAATTTTTGTTGGGTGGATTAGGTTAGCCATTATATCGTCAACGAATTTTCCTAACTTTTCAGAGTGTGGTAACTCACCAACCTAGGTAGTTAGTTAGTTTCCCTATAGTTAAGAAAAGGGGGGGCTCATGTTCGGGATGGGGGGCTTATTATCGTACCCTGGTGGTGGCACTAATGGAGCGTCGGACAAATGAATCGTTTATTTATTATCACATTTCAGTTACATTCCATCCCATTGTTGAGAGTTTTGAATTGGAACAGACTTTCATTGAAGAAAGGTGGTTGCAGCTTCTTTTCATCTTAAAATGTAGTAAATAAAAGTAATAAATGGTTTTTCTACACACAGAGAAAGGATTAGTTGAATCAAATCATATTTGATTTGTTTTGACTACATTTTATGGTTTATCTGTGCGCCTACCTACGTGGTGAGTTGCAGGTACTATTTAATATGAGTTAAATTGACGTTGGTTAAAACAACACATATGTGAGTTGGTTATTCATAATTCCCGATGGTCACAACAACTACTTGTGATAGTCAAAACTACTGGTAATGTTTGAACCAATTAAATGTAATGGTTAAAACAACTACAGAACAAGGTTACATCAACTACTCGTGTACGTTTCTCCAATCACTCCTATGTGTTATACCAACTACTCGTGTAGGTTATACCAACTGCTTGTGTAGGTTATACTAACTACTCGTGAAGGTTATACTAACTACTCTTGTAGGTTATACCAACTACTCGTATAGGTTATACCAACTACTCGTGTAGGTTATACCAACTACTCGTGTAGGTTATACCAACTACTCGTGCAGGTTATACCAACTACTCGTGTAGGTTACATTAACTACTCGTGTAGGTTATATCAACTACTCGTGTAGGTTATATCAACTACTCGTGTAGGTTATATCAACTACTCGTGTTGGTTATATCAACTATTAGTGGAACTAAGTAAATGTTTATCAACTATTAGTGTAGGTTGAAATATCGGTCCGGTTAGCAGTAGCCAGACTTTTTACATGACTTTTCCAGTCACTATATTCACTCTATTAAATTATAATCTCGAGTTAGGTCCCGGTATCAATTAGATTAGACTATTTATTTTCTAGGACCAAATCTAACATGTTCATTATTTTCTACTTTTGCTTCTGTGACATGCATACTATTTTGATTTAAAAAAAATTGATCACCTAGACCTATCCTTGCTTCTTGAAATGTTTTCGAACCGATGAATTGATTCATGGCTATTAGTTGTGAATTAATAGATTAGATTGAATAAGTAACTTCATCAGGTCAGTTTATAAATAAGTAGTTAAATGACGTAAATAACTTTACGTAGTGATAAATAGGTAGGCTAGATGAATTAATTAACCAGACTAGATTACAAAATTTAATAGAATAAATCTTTGATATGCTTCAATTATACTATAACTTATGAATAATAAATTAATAATAAAGCCTTTATCTTCTAAACCATATTTTAGTGTAATTCATCTTACTCATAGGCACTGATATAGAAATATGCTAATAGAATTACCAAGGTCAAATTGAAAACGAAATATAAACATTTAAGTTTTAGATTTATTATTTAGAAGTACAATCTGAATTCTCGTCACTGTCTTCCACGACTATAGGTTTCCAATTCCTGAAAAAAGAGATTCGTATATTAATATATATATAATAGAAATTTATAGTATCGTTTATATACATTACCAATAACATCACCAACTCTTTTTCCTTTTGTGATGAGATAGTGACAGCTTCGATATTCTTTTCATGTATGGAACCCCTAAAAGCATATTAAAAAGTAAGAGCTAATCATATTGCAAATACACATTTAAAAATCATCTAATATTTTCAAATACTTACTTTGACCTAGCATAATTGTTCCTGAACCATTCAAAGGAATTCAAGAGGACTCCGATAGTTGATGACGTTGATCTACTCCATCAATTCTTCATAAAGATCTGAAAGTAGATTCAGAAAATAGAGAAAACCATATTAATAAAGAAATGAAGAGAATTATTAACTTAGAATTGTGTCATATAGGTAAATTATTTATATAAAAAGTTAAACTAATTATAAATCTTCAGATGCAGTATAAATTTAGCTCTAATAAATGCAATGGATTCTCCTGGCTAATCCCCATAATTTTGTTCATTATACACTCTTAATTTAGACTTTAATTAAATACCAAAAAAGTATAATATATCAAAAGGCTCACCTCTGGTTGGAGTTCTCCCTGTAAATCCCTGGACGGTGTTCTCCTCCGACTACCTCCCTGGATGGAGTTCTCACGGTCATAGAAAACTAGGGTCAAGTAGGTAAATTGGGGCACTTTTACTAACTGCGGTCTCTTATCTCAGAAACATAACTAATCATCATGGCTTCAAGGCACTCGTGAAATAAATAGAACCTATCATAAATTGTGATTATTATGATATTCAACAAATCAATATATTGCTAAACTAATTTCAGAATGATTTTGAGACTCTCTTAATAGGGCCTCAATTCAGAAATTAAAGAACCGAATTTACCTGTGTAACCCTACCTATAGATACACTAACTAGTTTTAAAATATATAGACTATCAGACCACTTTACTTAAGATACTAGGATAAGTTCCAAAATATCGGACGGTTCCACATTTTCGGTCGCCTAAGAAAAACTATATAAAATAATTAATCAACTTTTATGTTAATTAGCTATTAGGTAGCTATATACAGTATACTATATTTCATACGTGATCGAAAATTTGAAATCGCCTGATAATTTGGAACTTACCCTATTTGAGGACAGCGCAGTAACTGCCTATCCCTCTTTAGAAGGTATTGATACTGAAAAAAAAAACAGCTAAGTAGGTATGATGCTTAAATAAGTTAACATATAATAATATAGGAAATTAGTTTGAATATCAGTTTATAAACTGGAAGGCAGTAATCAAAATCTATTATTATGAAAAGTCAGAGGTGGGCGCAGTGCCGCTACTTGTAGCGCGCGCTAATAGCGGCGCTTCTTCTTGTATAGCGGCAGCGCCGCTACTTCTGTGCTAATGTAGCGTTAGCGGCAGCGCCGCTACTTTTTTCAGAAGCGCTAGAGGTTTTTCGCGCTACAGCGCTGCCGCTTCCTTCAATATCAAAATATAAAAGTTATCTGAGGAATATGGATAAAAGTCTACACACAGAGAACGGTTTTGTTAAATTTACAAAACGTATTTTGTCGATAACATTTGGTTATGGTAATGAGAAAATTTTGTTATTTTAACCATCAATTAAGTTAAATCAGCAATAAAATGTTGTTCAAAGGTTTCTTCACTACAACAAAATATTTCTTTAAGTTAACAGTACATTTTTTGTAACGGAATATTGTTAAGGTTACTAAAAAAGTTTTGTTTATATTAACTTAAATATTGCTATGATAACAATATAATATTGTTAAATGTTTTTTTTATTTATAACAAAATGTTTTTGTAGTAGTAACTGAAAAATTTAGTTAAAATATATCATTGTTGTTTAACAAATTACCTTTGTCTTTATAAATAATAATTTTGCTACAATTATATTATATTTTTGTTGATATATTTTTTAGTATCAACAATATTATATTGTCAGTAATATAATAATTGTCTGCCATTTCTTTTTGTTATTAGGCTTCATACAAATTTTAAGTTACCACAATATGAATTTATTGTTCGTACAGAATCAATATATATATACATTTATACGTGTTTCTTGAATGCTATTTTCTATCGATATTCCCACGTATGTCCCACGCGTGATGTCCCTCGTCTGGTTTACGCGGGAAAAAGTTATGCATTGAGTCTTGGGGCAAATCTTAATGGTAAAAATATTGATACATATTACAGCAAGTTAATTCTGAAGCCTTATTTACGTATAATAACTACGTAAGTAATGATACACACTAGTATCATGATAAAACCTAGTAAGAAACTAGGTAGGTAGGTGGGAATTGATAAATAATAATAGATAGCAATTTTAAAAATATTCAATAAAAATGTTATGAAATCAATAGAATATTAAATAATATTTATTTATAATAACTTTAAAAGGCATGCATGTTTTCATATTGGTTATAGTTCATTCCAATCATACTTCTAACATGTCCAGGATGGCTGAGAGGTTAGCGCCGCAGACTGGAGATCGTCGGTTCGAGTCCTGATTGTACCACTTCATTTCTATGTTCATTAATTCCCATTAAATTTGTATATAACGACATGTAACATGAAACTAATTGATATACAGCCAAATTTACATATTCACTATATGCAATATAATAAGAAATAGTAATTAAAACAGCACAATCTATTTTTTCAGTTAAAATAACAAGATGATTTTGTTACTACAAAAAATTATTTCTGTTGCTTTAAATATACTTTTTGTTGACATAACAAAATACATTTTATGAAGTAACAGTATTGTAATGTTACTATAACTAATAAGCTCTAGTTACTGTTACCTTAAAAATTCTAGTGTAACTATAACAAAAAAACCTTAACAAAAATATATATTTACTGTAACAAAATTATTTTGATGGCTCATAGCTGACTAATTTATTTTGTTGATAGAACCAAAAACCTACTTTTTTTTGTTGTATCAACAAAACCGTTCTCTGTGCTAATCAGTTGTAAGTGATATACAGACAAATTTGCGCAATGCGACCAACTGATGTTCAAACAATGATTCCTAGTACGACCATAATAATGATAAGCAATGTGAATATTTGATATTAAGACAAAACCGTCTAATACGATCAACTTACACATCGTATTACGCTTTTATGCTAATGTGTTTATTGCAATAAAATGGGTCTAACTCAATGGTTTTTCTTAAATGTTCTGGAAATGTGCATCTACATTGCAGGTAACTTTAGAAAATTGTAAGTAATTCAAATATTATTTTGGATGCTACAATCATTTTACTAAAAGTTACTCATTTTCAGAGTGCTAACCATAACACTAAAAATGCATAAATAAACTTTTTAAATAATTCTGTATCTCTTTTGGTGAGGTTTTTCTAGACTCAATGTAGGAAATATTTTATTTAACTTGCGCTTTCAAATTGATTATCCAATTCATCATCAGATGAAGTACATAAATTAAAAAGAAAAAACAATGCCTAATATGATCACCTAAAGTAAATATGATACCGACCTACTATATTACAAAAATCTATTAACTTTTTAAATAAATTACCAATTCTAAAATAAAATATAAATTGAAAACATTAAATGCTAAATATGAAATCAATAGAAATTAATGTAGCAGCTCCTAAAAATCGCATTAAAAAGATAAAATAAAAAGAGGAAAGATGAACAAAGAAGTGACACAAGAACAGTCAGAGAAAACAGTAAAGTAAATGATCTGAATCTTTCCACAGTGACAACAATTCTCAATTTAATTTATGATATTATACCATTTCTAATTCCCACACTCAACCTCTGAAAACAAAAATATAATAAATCTACCTATTATATTATCATATTAATGCATTTATATTATATTATATATGATAATGTAACAAGTCAAGCCTAATAATTTATATCTATTGTGATTTTTTTAGCAATAGCGTTCATTTGTAGTTCAACTGCTAATTTTAAGTCAATATCCGGTTTGATTTCCCCTCTTTTCCACCATTTTTGAAAGACGCTTAGCCATCAAATCTGTCAATTTCTGAATTATATCAGACGTTATCGTCTGACAAGAGTCTGCAGTATCCTTCCAGAACTCATCATTTAACGAGAACTGACGTCCTACACTGAAGGTTTTTAATTGGGTTTGAATCTAGACAGACTGGGCCATACCATCAACTTGTCATTGACAAACTTATTACTCCTCATGAAACTCACAGTTGCCTTACTAGAGTGAGAAGGGGCGTTGTCATGTATGAAAATAACTTTTTTTTAACGCAGCAGGTTTCCTTTTCAGCCAATAAACAAATGCACAATTCAAAAAGTTAATATAATTAGCAGAATTTATTTTTACTCCTACTGGAATCCTGGAAGATCCAACCAGTTCATTTCCAATGGTCCCAGCCCAAACTATCACACCTCAACTTCCATGTTGACGTCAAATTCGTTGGCGATGTGGTTAGGCATGCTTCAGCCCCATCAGTCAGGGCTGCCGAGAGTTTTCACGCATTTTGTCTTTGTAGAGTACTGTTTGGTAATCAGTTTCAAGATACATCTCCGCCCATAATAACCTTGTGTGTATCCTTAGAAAGAGGCCTGGTAACTGGTGAAACATAAGAGGCAATTAGTTTCAGTATTCTACAGTGAGTTATTTATCCACACGAACACTCTTAAAAGCTGCATCACTAGTTTCCAATGGTTTCCTCTTGAGTTCTCTCTTGAACTAGGACAGTTATGTCTCGTAGCTATTTTGTATTTGCCCTAATCCTTGCGTGTAATCTTTTTTCAGTGGATCAACATTTAATTTCTAAACTGTACGTGGCCGTAAAAATAATAAATTTAATTTTACAGCATATATGATATTTTTTTGGAAAGTAGCGCTGTAGCACTGCCGCTACATTCTGCTGTAGCGGAAGAGGCAGCGCCACTACTTTTCTGAAAGTGTAGCGGCAGCGCCGCTGCATTATTATGCATGTAGCGGCAGCGGCGCTGCTTTTCAAAGTAGCGCTGCCCACCTCTGTGAAAAGTTATATGCTGAAAATCAGATCTTCAAAAAACTAGCTAGCCGCCAGCCTATCAATCCCCAAAATTTTAGAATATATAGGCAGACATTTATCAATTAATTAATGGAATTAATTAATAATCGATCGGCAGCGATAATAATAGTTAGTGCATATAACGCTATTGTTTGCACTTGACCTAAAATGGTATTGAGGAGCGTTCACATTAGACAAGTAACACACTTAAAACAAGATTTGAACTGCATAGTATCAACCGATTAATTGGCTTCGAGGAAAGCATAAGTTGCCACATACTCATTTGATTTAACTCGCACCTAGACATAAAATATGTAGCACCAACTCTCATAGTAAGTTAATTTATAAACCAGATACAGAGGATTAATAGTCTTTGTGGGTTACTTTATCACACTATGTCATAGTTGTTTTAACTCACACCTAAACTTACAAAAAAGTAGCGCCAACTCTCACAGTAAGTTATTTCATACACTGCAGAATACACTGGATTAACAATCTTTGTGGGTTACTATAACACTCTATGTCATAGTTGTTTTAACTCGCACCTAAACTTCAAAAAAGTAGCGTCAACTCTCTTAGTAAGTTGATTCAAACACCAGATACATTGAATTGACAATCTTTGTGAGTTACTTCAACACACTATGTCCTAGTTGTTTAAACATATGTTCAAACTCCCAAAATGTAACTCTAACTCTCATAGTAAGTTGATTCAATCCATTAAATGATTTGAATTAACTATGTTTGGTGACACACCATGTCATAGTTGTTTTGACACACGTGAAAACATGAATGTAGTCCAACTAACTCACGTAATAAATTAATTCAAAGCATAAATTGTTGACCCATTAAATATGAGTAAACTTTTTTCTCTGTGTAAGTGTTATTTTCGTGAAGAAAAACAAATTCCACGGAATTCGTTTTTTCCAGTTTCTTCTGAGAAAATATTTCTTTTTCACAAATACATGTACATTTTACCTGATTCTTATAATACCAAATAGAGTAATTATTATGCGGTTTCAAACATCTATATCAGGGGTGGCGATCCGCTTACCCGCGGGTCACGAAGTGACCCACCATACCCTTTTCAGTGACTCACTTCACTTTGTAATATTTGTACAATGATGACTAATGTTCATTTGTGCTACTATTAGAAGAGCTTTCCGGCAACCCATTGTACATCTCTTGAGGATGCCTCAAAAATAATCGTTCAAATATTGAACGAAGAAATTTGGTACGTCTTTTGGTATATTTCAACTAAATGTATATCACTATACAGTATGAGTTAAAAAAAAGCGGGTACGAAATTAAAATAGCCATAACTTTAACAAAAATCATCTTCGTGTGGTTTTCTTTGGCTAATGCAGATTTTTATCAGCTTAAAGATTTTGTTTGTTTGTTTTCCTATTCCTAATATTTTTCTACAGGGTGATCATAAGTAAAAGGTGGTGAAAAATTTCTTGTGCCAGATAAGAAGTTGATAAAAAATATCAAAATAAGTTTTTGTTTACCAAATATTTTCTTAGTTGTAATAAAGAAACAATCGCATATTATAAAGATCAAAAGTGTAAATAATTCTATAATAAAATCATCCACTATCCCTCTTTTTTTTCAATACATTATTTTTGCACCCGTTTTCTGACTGGTTCCATTAATCTTTAGATCACGTCAAGATTAGCTTTCATGCGTCTTTCGTTCTTTTAATTGATTCAGATCAGAAGGTGAGGAGGAGCATACATCATTTTACAAATAACCCCCAAAAGAAAAATCGCAACCAGTTACATCTGAGATCCTTGGAGACCATTCTATTGCATGACCCTTGGAAATGACTCAGATGATTGAAAATTTCTCTCAGTCGTTCTTTAACAGCAAGTGTCCTATGAACTGAGATGCATCCTGCATCCACCATATTAAATCATTCTAATTTTTGGGGATAAAACTTACTGCTTTGATAAACAAGGTTTGAAATTGGCTCTTGCATGAGCTTTTTCACCACCCTCTACTTATGATCACTCTGTACACAAATTATCAAGAATAGGAAAATAAACTAACAATGTGGTTATAGCTGACAAAATTCTGTATTAGACAAAGAAAACCACACGAAAATACGGTAGTTATTGTTAAAGTTATGACGATATTATATATATAATTTCGTACCAAGCTCAGTACAGAGTGACAAATCCCGCCCAGGTCCCATACAATTATACCTAAAAAAATGTTTGTTTCTATCTTTGATTGTTATTTTATTTTAAATAAAAAATTATCCTTCGGCATTTTCCAATGAATGTGAAATTATCAAATGAATGTTTTTAATTTGTTAACATTTTATAGTAGTTTTAGTGAGGACTTGTGCGCCCTTACCAGCTGCTAGGTTAGTGAGCAAATTTTTGAGAGTTAAGGTATCTAGGAAAGGGTTAATGAGTTCAGTAAATTTGTGACCCACTTTTCTCTTTTTTAAATTAAGATATCAAAAGTGACCCGGTCCATTGAAAAGGTTCGCCACCCCTGATCTATATTCTTTGTCTATATTATCTAATTATAGATAATATAGACTAATTGATCCGCTTCTCCTAGCTTACAAAAATCCCATCGGTCTGCAGATAATTGCTTCATATTAGGGTAGTTGTTTGAGAAGACAACAACCCTCATTGTCCCTACTACCGAAGGTATTCTATAATTAATTATTTTTCGTATCACGCCATTTACTACTTTGAGTTTAGTCTTTTACAATTAGTAAAGTAATGATAATGCTCTCCTTAGTTAAGTATGGTTAAAGTTAAGATGATCACTGTAAGTGAAAGGGCTAAAAAATTTAAGATAGAAGAGTCCATATTGGAAATATCCCAAACAATCAAACAAGATCATCGTATCATAATATATGTTGACTTTACTGTGTAGGCTCTTATGAGTGAAGAGACTCAAGCTATTTGAACGTCGATGACATAAGCATTAAGTTGTCTCCTTCTTCCCTGCACGCAACCACGTCTAGTTTTAAATGGGTGTAGGTCATAAGCAGCCCCCCCCCCCCCCGACGAAAACAAAATTAGTATTCCTGCAATATGAATAATCCATATATGTAAAGTTAGACGAATAATCATTTGACAGTTTTCTTTCTACGGAATCATTGTAAATTTGTATTATGCACCAAATTAGGGCGCTGCTGTCGCAGAACTTAATTTTAAAACACTTTAATTTATGTACTAAAATTTTGTATATACTACTGGAACATTTAGTCAGACGTCAGGTAACCAGCAGACGTCTTGTTCAGTTGTCATGTAGGATTACTGATCGAAAGGTCAAACATCAGCCTCTGTAGACTTTGCTAGCTATAGTCTTAGATTCTATAGCCAAGTTCTTCGTAATTACTTTATTTGGCTACAATTATGTATGCCCCTTATACATGTGTAATTAGTCAATTAGTATAGTTGTTGATGTCCTGAATTCAGATTTTATTCTGATTTTTCATCAAACAGTTAGCATATAGCTGTAAAATAACCGAAATGTTTTGTAGTTCCTTATTTGTATATTAACTTTGTTCCAGGAAAGCAACGACAACCTACAATTTATTTATATTTACTCGCAGTTTCCATAGTCTAGTGTTTTAAATTAAGTTCTGCGATAACGGCGCCATAATTTAGGGCATAATACAAATTTACAATGATTCCGTAGAAAGAAAACTATTAAATTATTATCTTCCTTCGCTCCAACTTTACATATATGGATTATTTATATTGCAGGAATATTAATATATTTTCGTCTGTTTGAGCTTTTGTCGGTGTGGGCTTTTGTCTGTGTGGACTTTTGTCTGTGTAGGCTTTTGTCGGTGTGGGCTTTTTTCGGTGGGGGCTTTTGACGCTAGGGATTTTTTCGTGTGGGCTTTTGTCACCCCTTCACGAGCCCCCCCCCCCCCATCACCCTGTTTTTCAATACTTATTTACCTACATTATATAATAATATTATATTATTTAATCCTTATTGACACTTTTTTAGTTCATTACTGATTAAACATGAAATATATATATAGGGGGGCGGGATGCCCCCCGAACCCCCCTGTCAGGTCTTTAAGCAACCATGAAGTGTGCAGTATAAAGCTAGCGGATACAACAAACTAAACTAGCAACTCTCAGTTATTTCTATCTAAGTAGTTCTTCATTTGTTTTCCTAGGTAAATAAGGATTAAAAAAACAGTGAGGGGGGGGGGGGGCTTATGACCTAGGGGGCTCTTGACCGTACCCCGTTTTAAATAAGTCTGATTCATTGGGCAGATCGGTTCAATGAGAGTATTTAAATTTTGGGCTTTTAACTTGTCATTGAGTAGTGGGAGCGATTTTTGAAGAATAATTGTGAAAAATGATATTAATGAGGTTTTTTTTTCTAAAACCATACATATTTGAATGGTAGGTCCGTACTCAAAATTCTTTTAAATTAATTAATCTATCATACGACATAAAAATATTTTAATATAATTGTTTTTCCGCTGAAAGAAATTAAGAGTTGTGCACTCCGCCGATTAGTGCGAGAAAATAACAATTTTTGCCTTTCTTCATGAATATCTCTTAAACGGTAGATTAAACTCGTGCGTCATACAGCTCAGAATTCTTTTGAATTTTATAATCTATCGAATGATATCAAAATATTTTTATAAAATTGTTTTTCCGCTGCAAAAGTAACAGAAAAGTAACTGCTATTCACTACGGAAATTAGCAATAGAAGGAACAATAATTTCTTCTTGAGTATCTCTTAACTTAAACGATTGATTAAACACGTGCGTGACACAACCCCGAATTGTTTAGATTTATTAATCTATCGAATGATATCAAAATATATCTAAAAAATTGTTTTTCCGCTGCAAAAGTAATTGCTATTCACTCCGTTGATTGGTGATTAGATTTACAGCCAGTGTGGCATGTTTTCTTTTCTCAAATCATTTTCAATTTTAGACATTTTTTCAAAAGTTCCAATAATCACTCGAAAATAATTGATTTTTTTTTAGTTTCGTCATCTGTTAGATGAAGATATAACGAGTAGATATCCTTCACACTTTCTATTTTTCAACATTGGATGAACTCAGAATCTATTCTTCTTTGTTCGGTCCGTAACCGGACCAAACATGTAACTGCACCAGACTGAGACCGGACCGTGACTATAGCGAGACCGGAGCTATGGTGTGAATCAGCCCTTATGTGTAGGATGAAGAACTCTACAAGAAGTAGTTTTGATACATTCGATATCATCATTTATTGTAGTTCGTTTTATCCGTTAGTTTGTTGTACTACAAATTTCATGATTTTTAACGATCAAATCATTTTCAATTTTAGACATTTTTTCAAAAGTTCCAATAATCACTCGAAAATAATAGATTTTTTTTTTAGTTTCGTCATCTGTTAGATGAAGATATAACGAGTAGATATCCTTCACACTTTCTATTTTTCAACATTGGATGAACTCAGAATCTATTCTTCTTTGTTCAGTCCGTAACCGGACCAAACATGTGACTGCACCAGACTGAGACCGGACCGTGACTATAGCGAGACCGGAGCTATGGTGTGAATCAGCCCTTATGTGTAGGATGAAGAACTCTACAAGAAGTAGTTTTGATACATTCGATATCATCATTTATTGTAGTTCGTTTAATCCGCTAGTTTGTTGTACTACAAATTTCATGATTTGTAACGACCTGGCAGGGGGGGTTCGGGTGCGAACACGCCCCTCTTTATACATATATTATATGTTAAATTATAAATTAACTTTCAATGTTTCGAACATATGGGGTGTCGGACCAATGAATAGTAAGTAACCTTAGAATCTTATATCTTAACAGATCTGATTATCTAATTCTCTTTTGACGAAAGGAGAGGCATGAAAAGGACTAGTTTAATTCCGTTCGATATTTTAGTAGCATTAACAAATGTATATGATGTAAACTGAATATTTTCCTGCATTCAGAAATAAAACTGTCTGGTTAAAACGGATTCATTTTACTACATCTTTCACAGTCAAGAGTAAAATTTGGGATTGACAGTGGGGGTTAGGACCCCCCTCCCCCGCTTTTTTCTAGGGATTCAGTTACTTTTAAATCAATTCCTTAGCCCGAATCGACAGGATTTATCCAAACTGAATAACGAAAATGATGCATTCATATAATTTTGTGAGTATAACAAAGTGTCACTTAAATTTACTTGTTTTTAATAATGAACCTAGATTTTAAAATGTAACAAGAACAGAAGTAACAGGTGTACATGAAAAATGAAACCTCGGGAAAGCAAGGATTATTATTTTATTATCGGACATAATAATCCCAATTGAATTCTAATATCGTGTCATTTCAAAACTGTCAACCAATATATTGGAAATTTGCGACATCAGTTCCAATATAGTATATAGGAAAAAGTACATTTTACAAAAAGATAAAATAGTTATTCGTATGTTGGAATAGGTAGTTGAATACTGCCGAATTTTCGTGTATAAGTATATAATTAACATTCAACGTTGAGAATTGGAGAGAAATTATAAAACTCATTGAACTGTATTAGATGTTTATAAAATATAATAAAGGATTATGAGTTAAGTACACTATAAGCCAATGAGAAAATGCATCTCTCTCTCTTATCGTAAGGGACTGACGGGCGATGATTATCCATCAGGCAGAACTCATTAAGTTGGATTAGAAATTAAATCCAGTGACTCTGCAGCGATTTAATCTACTGATGATAGTACAATTACTAATGCAATATTTATATAAACACCTCTATAGTGAGAATGGAAAGATCTGAACATCAAAAAATATTACTTCTTTTATATAGAAAAAATTTAATTTACTCGTAGATAATCCCTGCTGTGTTATCTACACTAGTTATCTATCTCTAGTGAAATTCAGTATAAAGTACACGCGCGTCATCAATCTTCTGTTTGTAATTTATAGATGCATATTCATCATTAGATAATTACTTTCCCGCAGAAACGTTAAAGAACTATATTTCAAAGGCAGTTAAACTACCTAATTGAATTCCTTAACTTCTTCTCTACCTGTTAATATCATTGCCCAATTTAAATTCTCCAACTGTTCGAATATTTTCATCTCTACTATCTATATTTCTATCAATGAATGATATTTCCATTCTTTTTTCTCATAAAATGTTTTCGAATTCATCTCATTACGCGGTAACAATGGAGATTTATTCATACGCTCAAAAGACGGAAACTTCAATTTTACGTGTCAGCAAAAGTTACGAGGGAAATAACAAGATGCTCAGTTTGTGAATAAAAGCCATTTTTCCACACGAATGACCTACAATCTCCGTCAAACTGAGTTATCAGACTTAGAATCATAATAATTTTTCGTTTTGATATAAAAAGGAAGGAATTAAAATTGTTTTTTTATCTTGAAAGTCTACAAATGATAATTTAGAAATAATATAGTGTTAGGTATACATACAGATACATATTTTTAGAAGCTACAATTTTTCATTACTCTAATTTATTTACATAAAAATTTGATATGCAATTTTTATTAAATTGTTTGGTATCTAATTATGGAGTCTGTAGAAAATGAAAGACTATTTAAATATATTTATTACTTGTTGAGAGTTTGTAAAAATATACATCATTCGGTATAAGACGTGCGGTATAGAAATAAAAATATCAATGAATTTAATGCCGAAATATTTGTAGAGATTAGGATAGACTATAGAGTAAGTAAGTCGTGACGTTCAACGAGTCTTGGAAAGCATTAAGATGTTGAATTGGGAGAAAGGAGAGGAGGTATTTTTCATGTAGTTGTAGCTGGAGACTAGAGAAAATTTCTCTATATAACTGAAAGCCAAATAACATTCAGCAAAATAAAATCTTTAATAACAGTGAAAAAAACATATCATTGGGTCAGTAGTTAATGAATGTCATAAGAATATAAATTGTGAAGAATATACATCAAATTTTGATGATGCAAAAGTTGAATCGAACTATTCAAGTTTGAATTACAGACGGTTAACTGAGATATGAAATAATTGGAAAAATACTGTTACTTCGTTTTGAAAATCGACCATCATTTTCAAGTTCAAATTTCTTTTTTGTATAGTGAAAAATTAGGAAATATTTTTATAATTAGGACTTTTTTGAAAAAAAAAACATTGTACACGTACTTCTCCTAAAATCTCCACGAAGAGGACTGAATCCGACTAGTTTGAAGTCATTTTGAGGAATGAAAACAAAAGTAAACAGTAACTAGCTAGCAATTAATAAATATTAAATTTAGAAAATGATTAGGATAAAATAAGAATGCATATTTTTCCATATTGAAAATTCCATTTCAGGGGAACTGGTTCTCAAACATAACATAATCCTTTTTTCTATTAGTTCTATGTTCTGGTAGTTCTTGAATTGAATCGCTTTTGAAATTTTATACTGTTTTACAGAGCTTCTGTACCGCTGACTGTAACAGAAAGTCAGAGCTCACTTAGAGCGTATTCACGGAGTAGCTTTTTTATTTATGAGCTTCTTACTGAATGGTGGTAGGTTCAGTGTTTATGTGTTCATGGAGTGACTCCCTGTTGGACTTCTTTTTAATTCCTTCTATTTATTTTCCTTTAGAAACTCTTATGTAGATGAAGACGGTATACCCTCAATGTTATAATAAATAATTAACTAGATTACGTGCACTCGGTAGAGCGCATGCTTCGCTGCCACTTTTACCCGATCTCTTCCATAATCTAATAAACTGGTAACTGGATGATAACCAATCGTCCCACCAAGTTTGATGCAATATGGTTTAATAATTTTGGGTAATTACCTTCGCAGAATGCGGGAAGGTCATATTTCAGCCGTTGTTTTTTATTTATTTATCATCTTGTTATTCGCTTAACTGAAAAGGTGTTTAACCGAATTGCCTGAAATTTGGTGAAGCGATTGGTCCATGTCCAGTGACCTGCTGGTAAAATTTTGGGAGTGACTCGGTCAAAGGTCAAGGTCATGGTCATCTATAACTCGAAAAATATTGAACCATATTGCATGCAACTTGGTGGAACGATTGGTCAATATGCAGGAACCATTTTGATAGATTTTGGGATCGATCGGGTCAAAGATCAAGGTTAAAGCCATTTGTAACTCAACAAGTATTCAACCAAATTGTTTGAAATTTGATGGTACAATTGGTCAATGTCCATGAACCATCTGTTAAAATTTTAGGAGTTGTCCGGTCAAAGGTCAAGGTCATTTATAACTCAATAACTCGAAAAGTATTGAACCATATTGTATGAAACTTGGTGGGACAATTAGTTATTATCCAGTTAGCAGTTTGTCATTTTTAGGAAGAGAACGAGTCAAAGCGGTGGCGAAGGTATGCGCTCTACCAAGTGCACATAACCTAGTTGAGTTATGAATGACCTTTGACCGGATCGCTCATAAAATTCTACCAGATGGTTCCTGGACATTGACCAATCCTCCAATCAAATTTCAGACAATTTGGTTGAATACTTTTTGAGTTATAAATGGCCTTGACCTTGATCTTTGACCTTCAACCTGATCGATAACAAAATGGTTCCCGTATAAATGACCAATCGTTCCACCAAGTTTCATGCAATATGGTGCAATACTTTTTGAGTTATAAATGACCATGACCATGATCTTTGAACGGGTTCTCCCAATATTCTACCAGCAAGTCAATGGACTTTGACCAATCGCTTCACCAAATTTCAGGCAATTTGGTAGAACACTTTTTCAGTTAAGCGCCGTCTACAATATAACCTTCCCACATTCTGCGAAGGTAATAAATGCCGGGTAAAATATGACTTTCCGCAAATTTGCGAAGGTAATAATAGTAAAATGACCTGTAATATGACACAATAACATCGTCACTTTGACTTGATGTCTCATTCAAATAACCCATTGTTTTCGTCGATTGTACTGACGATACTTCAAATGTCAGTAGGTAATGATTTGTTTGTAAATTAAACTTAATTCTAAAGAGCCTCGAAAACGACGATCATAATTGGTTACAATTAGGATGGTGACAATAGTTTTAACGATAAATGAATATTCTAATGCATATTTATCAGTAGAACATTTTTTATGATTGTATAATAATGTATTTTTTTTTTCAAAATAATATGCTCATATAATAAATCATATTCTTTTTGCAAAAAAAATATGCCCTTCACATAGAGAATTTTTTTCTACCCTTAAAAGAATCTATTGAATAACTAGCGGAATGAATTTTTTGTTCAATATTGGTTCTCATGTTGGAGGACAAATTTTTTTATGCAAAATGCAAACGACACTCAATTGCCTATTTACCTTACAAGATTTTACAAAATAAAATAACCAATTCCTCTCATTCTGCATTAGAAGTGATAAGCAAACCTTATCGTAAAGAAAACTGAACCAGATATTGAATTCTGTAGAACGTATGTTATATTTTCCCCATTTGGTGAATGAAATATCACTTATTCACATCTTTTCCCATGTTCATTTCAATGATCTTCACATTTTAAATATCAATAACGAGTCTCTCAAACCCAATAAACTGTTGGTCGATATAATTCCCAATATAAATTCAGTGCGAGAAATCGCTGCTGGCGGGCATGAGACATTCTCAGTTCATAAATAAGATAATGAAGCTAATATTTGAAGAACTTCAGGTGGAGTTTCCAAATGCAATACAAAATTCAATATCATCCATACAAATAGGAATACACTTGAGTCCCATGACTTGAGTGAACAGAATAATTGAAAAAGGTATAAATGCTCATTTTCATAGCCATAATATGAGGATGAAATACAATAACTGTAATTTCTTGGAGATCCAGTTCAGTTAAAAACATTCATTCGCTAAAACAGTATATAATAATGTATAATCATAAACATTATTGGCGAAATATTATAAGTTTTATAATTATGTGAAATTTGTACTAAATAGAATAATAAATATATATTTAACCTCCTAGCGGTATATTTTAATTCAAAGACAACAAACGTTAACTCTAGATGTTCCTAAAAAGGTAAAACTAAATGAGCAGGCCTGTTTGTTTATTTGTAAAGTTTACCCTGATTGCTACATATGAAAATGGATAAAAATTAAAAAATAATATTAATTGAAAAAGTGTTTGGCATCGTTAGAACTGTTACGACTGTAGAACTTTGTTTTATTTTGGTAAATTAGACCAATGTACTGTTATCATAAGCAACCTGACAAGCAACATTAAATTACTTTGGTTTACAAACCATAGTATTTATAATGTTGGAAAAATCAGTAATTCAACAGTAATATAAAAAAAAATACGCAAAAGGAGCAGTTATGCAACCAGTCGTTATTCTATCAGCGTGTGTGTAAATAACCTGAACGGAGAAATGGTTGATTGAACCGCCCAAAGAATTTGATGGAGTTGTTTAATATATATTATAAAAGGAAAAAAATATACCACACCGCGTAAAAGGGTGTTGTCCTCTTAAACTTTTTTAAATGGTAGCCCCCATTGCTCACGATTCAGATAGCGGCCGAGAGAGAGAGGTACATTGACGTTAGTAGATGTGAAAAATAATAGCTTAAAGAAAAAACTCCCTTTGCCTCATAAATTTCTGGTTGGTATTGTTATATTGTTTAAATCTGTTACATCAAATTATTTAGAACCATTCATTTGTTTATGCCTTTATTCCTTTCTAGATGTCTATAATGATTAATTACCTTCGCAGAATGCGGAGAGGTCATATTATATCCGGCATTTATTTATAAATTTATTTATCATCTTGTTATTCACATAACTGAAAACGTGTTCAAAAAAATTGCCTGAAAATTTGTGAATTTTGTGTGCGACCCGGTCAAAGGTCATTCATAACTCAAAAAGTATTGAACCATATTGCATGAAACTTGGTGGGACGATTGGTCATTATCCAGTTTATTAGAATTTGGGAGAGAATGGGGCAAAAGGAAGGCGAAGGTATGCGCTCTACCGAGTGCACGTAATCTAGTTTTTAATATTGTCACAAGCTATCCATGGTGACTCACAAAAAAGTGTACCCAAGTTTGAATTTAATATAAATATCGTACACGTAGATTCTTATGCAATGACGGCGGTAGAATGGATACATGAAAAAAATCTAATTTTTAAATTCACCTTAACTCAATATTTAACTACTTATGACTATATTTATATATTAATTCTAAGTTGGGTACACTTTTTTTGTGGGTCACCCTGTATATGGTGATAAAATATTGATTGTAGTGTACGTAAAGAATCGTTGTATGCAAGAATAATCAATCCTGTCAAACATAATACCGTGGATAACGATTTTTACTGGCATATTCGGAGATATTGCATGCCTTTTCGATGCGTGACATGGCATTCCAAATACACCTCAGGGTAGAGATAAATTGTCTTCAGCTTTGGTCCATATTAAGATGAGGTTCTGAATGCAATTCGCAGATGTAGGAAAAATGTTCAGATTATGTTATAGTTAATGCAAATAAATATTTCTCCAATTTTCAGGATTTACTTTCATAACATCCTCATGATTTTAGTGATGCAGAGTAATTTCTTGAGTACTATACAATCAATTTATTTTCAGCACATAATACATATACCTGCTGCTGACGACAATATTAAAGAATTGAATAAATTTTAAAAATGAGGGGAGGGTGCTAGGAAAATTGTCACTGGGAAAACTGCCTCTGTGAAGATTACCCCTGTGAAGATTACCCCTTTGAAGATTACCCCTGTGAAGATTGCCTCTGGGAAAAGTGCCACTGTGGAAAAACTGCCACTATATAATACTTTAACATTCAAACTGAAAAAATATAAGAATCAACCAAAAAAACTTCGTGCATGAACTTGGCAATAAGTCTTAATAAATGGGATGAATTTGCGAGTTTGCCTATAGAATAAAAAGATAGATACGATACTAATTAATTTCGATTTTAAAACATATTGAATTTCGGGTTTAAATATCCCTACCTAATAAATAGTGAATTTATTTAGTTAGAATAGGAAGATCTTCTTAGAATATAACCAACAAAATGACAAATACAAGGAACTCCGGAGTAGAAGTGAGACAAGCAGGTGGCTAAAGAAATATAGTTACAGCATGGTAATTTGGTAATCATAATTATTGAAAGATTTGATTGAATAAAATTGAGAAGATATACCTTTTCATTATTAATATTAATTAATTAAAATATTTATTTACATGAAAATACTTCAATGTTTCGTCTATTTACAGTCATCTTCAACCTGAAATATTTTAATATTTGCTTGCTTGCTTACTTCAATATATTTTCGATATAGTTTGAAGCGAAGAAATTTTGGAAAAAATGATAAATCGTGCATTTGACCAAGAAGTCAATGTCTATATTATCGTATATTGGACACTTCTAACGAGTCTTTTACCATCCTCACCATTAAGTTCGTTGATGGAAGATCTTGCATGCAATCACAGCACTTTAACTTCATAATGAATAAAATTGAGGGGATATACCTCATCATTATTTAAATTATTTTGTATTAAAATATTTATTACCAAAATAAATAATCATATTTCAGATCTTGAAGATGACTGAAAATTAGCTGAAACGTTGAAGTATTTTCATGTAAATAGATATTTTATAACAAAATAAATTTTAATTATGATAAGGTATATCCTCTAAATTTTATTCATTATGAAGTTAAAGTGCTTTGCTGTAAGTGATTTATAATAGTAAATTATCAAACAAGATTGAGAAGAAAGGGAAAATAAGAAATAGATAGAAGTCTATATATAGGTATTTTTAGTTATAATGCTAATGTATTTTAAGTGACAATTTTCCTCAGTGGCAATTTTCCCGGTGGCAATTTTCCGCGCACGAGAGGGGAGAACCCTTAAAATATGCTAATTATTTCATAATAAAAAAATTCAGCCTGGCAAGCTCTCTCTTCCACTCCCCCCTCTGAGGAGGAGTGGAAGAGAGGGAAAATATTCATTTATCACCTTTAAAAATTTAATTATTGATGAGGGGTAAAAACTTATTTTCTAATGAATAAGATATAACCTTAGAAACTGAAATTGATGACTGATTCAAAAGTATTGTAAGTATAAACTAATACAAACAATATAAAACTAAATAAATATTTACTATTGATATAGTGTATATAGCCTCATTCTGCCTTAAGCCTAGGTAACACCGCCTGAACTTTTCTTTTTTTGGGTGTTGAATGAGGGGTACGGTCATTCGCCCCCCCCCTCCCTCATGACCGGAAGGGCTTAAATCCGGGGTGCTTATGACTTGGGGTACGGTCATGAGCCCCCCTAGGTCATAAGCCCCCCGGTCACGAGCCCCCCCCCCCTCCCTCCCTGTTTTTTTAAATCCTTATTTACCTAGTTAAACAAATGAAGAACTACTTAGATAGAAATAACTGAGAGTTGCTAATGTAGTTTGTTGTATCCGCTAGTTTGTTGTACTGCACACTTCATGATTGTTTAACGTATACATATATTTTATGTCTAATCAGTATTGAACTACAAAAGTGTCAATAATGATTAAATACTATAGGTAAATAAGGATTTAAAAACGGGGGCTCGTGACCAGGGGGGCTCATGACCGGGGGGGGGGGGGGCTCTTGATGGGAGAGGGGGGGGGGGGAGCTTATGAACTACACCTGTTCCTTGAGCGATGACAAACTTCATCACCGCTCTTTACCGTTCACAGAAGTTGGTCCCCGTTAAAGCAACGTCATATACGCTAGGCCACCGCTTATGTTCCCTTGTGTACGCGGTAACGAGCGTTGTCGAAATTTCAATTATTCTCCCTCAGTTCAATGAACGATCCAACAAAGTCCTGACGGTATGATCTAGGCTTTATATATCCTTCTCTATACATCGAAAAAAGCCTTACTTTAAATAAATGAGGAAATTAGCAAATCCTCTTGCTATACCACATACTGGAATTGTTTGGTTCCAGTCCTTCAGATAGTTTCTATTGATTAAGATCATCAATTAGTGTTGTTAATCGGGGTACGGTCACGAGCCCCCCCCCCCCCTCACGAGCCCCCCTAGGTTGCCCCCTTCCTGTTTTTTTAATCCTTATTTACCTAGTTACACAAATGAAGAACTACTTAGATAGAAATAACTGAGAGTTGCTAATGTAGTTTGTTGTATCCGCTAGTTTGTTGTACTGCACACTTCATGATTGTTTAATGTCTTGGCAGGGGGTCATCGGGGGCGTGTCGCCCCCTCAATTTTATTCATTATGAAGTTAAAGTGCTGTGCTATAAGTGATTTATATGATTATATCAACAAACTATACAGTGAGAATAAAAGACTCGTTAGAAGTTACCAATATACGATACGCAAGTATGAAAAAACTAATATGGACATTGACTTCTTGGTCAAATGCAAGATTTTATCATTTTTTCCAAAATTTCTTTGCTTCAAACTATATCGAAAATAAATTGAAGTAATCAAACAAAAATTAAAATATTTCAGGTTGAAGATGACTGTAAATAGTCGAAACATTGAAGTGTTTTCTTGTAACTAAATATTTTAATAAATTAATTTCAATAATGAAACTATATTTCTTTAGCCACCTGCTTGTCTCACTTCTACTCCGGAGTTTCTTGTATTTGTCATTTTGTTGGTTATATTCTGAGAAGATCTTCCTATTCTAACTAAATAAATAAATTTAAATCTCCTTATTCAGTCTTCAATCAATCGTATTTACTTCAATAATGTTCTGCTAAAAACTTCTTCCTCCATTTGTTCACTATTTATTAGGTAGGGATATTTAAACCCGAAATTCAATATGTTTCAAAATCGAAATTAATTAGAACCGCTGTATCTAACTTTTTATTCCATAGGCAAACTCGCAAATTCATCCCATTTATTAAGACTTATTGCCAAGTTCATGCACGAAGTTTTTTTTATTGATTCTTATATTTTTTCAGTTTGAATGTTAAAGTATTATATAGTGGAAGTTTTCCCACAGTTGCACTTTTCTAAGGGGCAATCTTCACAGAGGCAGTTTTCCCAGTGACAATTTTCATAGCACCCTCCCCTCTTTTTTAAAATATATTCAATTCTTTACTATTGTCGTCAGCAGCATAAATTGATTGTACTCAAGAAATTATTCCGCAACACTAAAATCATGAGGATGCTATGAAAGATGTCTTCCTTGTCCAGGCGGCTAACCATGCCGTTCAAAGCCGTTACAATCGTGTTAGCTTCTAGTGTAGATTTAGAAACGAGGGAGAGTACACGTGTGTGCGTCGCTCTCAGACCTGACTGAGAAGTTGAGTAACGGTTCTCGTTAGCACAACAGCTGATGTTAACTTACACATTATTCTTCAAAATACTTTAGGTATCTGATCATTTTGCTCAATAATTTTCTCATCTATGGACATTTAACTGATGTAAGAAGATTAATTGATGAATATTTAGGCAACAGATGCAATGTAATGACTTAAATAAGCGTTTGTTGGAGCGTGTGCTAGATGCGTGCAACCTCCCTCGTTTCTCAAACGTCACTGGCCGTGTGCGAATGCTCCCTGAACTGTCAGTCTGTTGCTAGGGTGACGTCATATGTGTGCTGTGACGTCACCACACGACACAGCGGAACAACAACAAGACGCCAAGGAAGCTGTTTTGACTGAAGCGAAGAGAGACAAGGAAGCTCACTTGACTAATTGCTAACAACAAGGTGTTAACACGATGGTTCCGCTTATACGTTGTTGGTTTAGCCGTTACACCGCTTCCTTAGTACTATAACTTCCTTGTCCTTGTCCAGCTGTGGTGGTGTGTGGATGTGCGACGCTCTCTGCTTTGTTTACACTTTCCTGAATATTCTAGACTGGCCCTAGTCTAGTTACTGGTGTTAGTACTCATCCGTATACGCTGCTCTTTTGCCATGGATCTTCGAAATAGTAAAGCAATTATTCCTCCTGTTTCTCCCAGTCGTGATGATGAGAAATCTAATGTTGCGTGCCGTTCCATGGAGGAAAAGTTTGAGCTGCTATCTGTCAATCTCGATGAGATTATTCAGAGATTGGATGCAAAGGATAATCTCATGAGACAGCTGCAGAACGAAAACACTGCGCTAAGAATAGATGTCAAACATCTTGAGGAGCGCATTGAAAATTTTGACCGTCGTAATGACATTATTCTATCTGGTACTGAAATACCTACTGCTGCTGTTGGTGAAGATGTGCTTCAAACTTCAATTACGACTCTCAAAAGTAAAGTAAATTATTAGCTCTCTGACCAGAGCTGGGGGCGCGAACCTTTTTTTAGGTTCCGAATCCGAATCTTCGTCGATTTTAGGTTCCGAACCTCCGTATAGCGAACCCAATTTGGAAAAATTTGGTCCGAACATTTGTTCCGAACCAAACATTTAGTCCGAACATTTGTAGGCTAACCTCTGATTTTTAGGCTATTAGGGCAACCTATATAAAAAAAACAGTTTTTTCAACAAGATACTAACTATTTGTCAGAAACAAGTTACAACGAGAAGGTTTCACTCTATGTTAAAAAAACGCATGTCTTATTTATACGTTACTGTATTTTTACAAGTTGTTAGTTTCTGTACTAAGCTAATGTGTACCAAATTTCAAGTAAAAATATTGAATATATAAGGAGAAATAAATACATAGCTATATAAGAGTTGGCAACTGAGTGAGCTGAACTGTTATTGGATGGAGTGTGAACCAATCACAGCTCGCGCATTTGTCTCTAGTACATAAAACGTGGACACATTCTTGCGTATTGGGTAACCAATCTGTATTTCTACGTTGCCACACGTTTCTAAGGTAGAATTTATTCCATAATTTACGCTGATTATGGATACGTAAATCGATACGTAAATATTTACGATACGTAAATATTTCACTTTTGAATTTAAAAATATAGTTGGTATATATGAAGGAACACTAAGTCAAGAAAGGCCAGTAAATTTAAAGAAATGACATGAAATATATAAAGTAATTTAAAAGAGATATGTATATAAAACATACGTCAAATTCATTAGGGTTAATATGATAAATTTATAATAATAATTATACTGTGACTTCATATGACTACATTATAGAGGATTTGCATTGGTATTTCATGAAATACAACTAATTTAGAGAATTTACTAAATAGGAATAAGAGATACATAGAAAACTTACGAATATTTGTGTAGACTAACCTAAATATGTTCACTATAGAGGTAAGTTCGCTATACCGGATTTTACTATTCAGCGTGATTCACTATACAGGAGGAGTTCACTATAAGGGAGTTCCACTGTACTTACTATACTTAATAAGTTAGTATCATTGAGTATGACTGAATAAGTATATTTAAAGTTCCCCTCCAGTCTCCACTCCAATACGTAGTTTAAGTTGTTATTGTTAGAAATTGAATCATATGAAACAAATATTATATATTATATAATATTAGACTATATATATTCAACTCTAACTACTTTCCAATAATAATCTTATATGAATATAAATATTATTATTGTATTTGAATATTATATTATATTATTGTATTTGAATATTGTACTTATATTATATTAACATATGTGCATTCTGAGACTATGTGTAAGAGTCAATTATCTTTTTACCTAAATTCTATATACAGATTAACTTGCAATATCTGAATAGTATCGATTGCAAATGTTATAAGTAGGAGAATAATTTAGGATTGACTATCATTACCTATCATAAAAGTTGGCTATGCACAATTATCTATCTGTTCTGTCGGAGGAGAGGATATAAATTCACCAAATTCATTGGATTAAAGATCACGAAGACTTATAAAAACTCATTAGAGTATTACTTTGTATTACTTTAGAAACTGTAGCCAAGGACTTTAAAATCCAACAAAAACTCGTAGCATAGTGGAATTACGCTCCATTCTATCCTCTGAGAACCCAGTATAAAAGACTGTGGATTCCAAAGAACCCCGTTCTGTTCGTACATGAGTCTCTTCGCTGTGCATCTAGCACAATCACCTTCCGTCCCGAAAATCATCTTATCCGAATCGGTATATATTGTGCATAGAACATAGTATGTTTTTAAACTGTGCGCGAATCAAAATCTGTATCTTGTAATCCTGTACTTAATAATTTGCGATTAGTAATTTTTTGAGATGTTATCGAGTTGTTTTATTTACCTTACTTAGATTCAATTTAAATCAGTTGAACTATACAGGTTAAATTAATAAGAATTCAATTCAATCGAACTCATTAAAACTAGGTCAGCAGCCACACTGACAATCAATCTAGTTTTAAAATTGGCGCCCAAACAGGGACATCTCTGAATTATTAATCAAATGCAAAATATTTTAGTACAGGTGATACAGTGGTGGTGACTAATAACTCTAATTACTGGTGATAGTATAACGCATATATTACCAAGAACAATACACCTGTCTGTGAGTTACCAAAATAAGTGGACCTACAGTATCGGAAGGCGGAAGAGACAACGGAAACCAGCCCCAGAAGAAAGCCAGAGTTATAAGTAACCCTGACATCGAAGTAGTATACTCTTCTATTGATGACAAGAAAGGGGAGGACTTCGCCGCAAACTCGGATGTGAACGAACGTGACGAGGAGGAAAACCAGCCCCGGAAGAAAGCCAGAGTTATAAGTAACCCTGACATCGAAGTAATATACTCTTCTATTGATGACAAGAAAGGGCAGGACTTCGCCGCAAACTCGGAAGTGAATCCAGTGAATAAAAAGTCTGGTCGAGATTCACCCGACTATGAGTGGTTGGACACCTCAGTTAATAAGGATACTGAAGTGACCATCATTTTCGAGAAGATTAATGATTCCTTAAGGGAGCGCATGGACGCTCTGATGAAATTAAAGGGAGTATTATTAAGGACGGAACGACTCCTAGCCAACATAGAAGACCGAGCACACAGTTAGGAGAAGGCCACACCTACTCATCCCACCCCTTAAGCAGAAGCCAGTCACCCATACTACAGTCTAACAAATTCAGTCAGAAATGGAATATCAAGTTATAAAAAATCTAATCGCCAGGAGCAGAAGCAGTGACGAACTAGTTCTACTACAGCGTGGCCTGGAGAGTGACCTACAGAGATGCCACATTCAAGCGAGGCAGATCACGGGCTGACGTTCGTCAGTCAGAACATCACCACAGGGCCAACAAACCTTCTCTGGTTATCCAACCAGGTTGTGCTACACAAGGCTCCGGGCACAGCACAACAGCTGTATCCAGAGGACCAGCAAGCTACTGAATTAAGAACAGGTTATTTCTCATATCCTAACCTACGTACACGTGGCATAGGATTGTGTTCATACCTAGCAGGTTCAGTTATGACTCATCATGAGTGATAAACCTTACGCAATGAATGATATATATCTGTATTAATTTGTTAGGACAAGGGTATGGTAATTGTATGACTGATGATAAATTGAGTTGAGATAAATTATAAGGATGTAGATAAAAGTTCTGTAGGAACAATAAGACTGAAATGGTAATTAATTTATCAATACGGAAGAGTTAGTTATTTATTGTTGATAAAAATAAACAAATAACTGCAAAGTTGATAAAACTTGATGAATTAAGATTAAATAAACATTAAATTGTAAACCCATAGTGGTAAAATTTAGTTATCTAATATCTTAATAAATGAAAACTCACGCATATTGTGTAAGAATCAAGGCAATACAGGTAGCCGAGAGTTAAAATACACCTCGATGATTGAGTAAATAAAAATTAAATTATTCGAGAGATGCCCCCCGATGACTTGATTAGCAGTGAGTACTAATTAATATTTTGAATAACCAAGATGAATAATATGAATTCTCGAAGAAGCTTAGAGCTTGAGAAAAAATGAAAGGGGATAATAAAATCCAATACAGTTTCTGGTAATCTGTTCGAAAACCAATGAAAATAAAAAGATAATATCATGACATAATAAGACGTAATTACTACTATGTTCATTAGATACCAGATAGTTATCACTGTTTGATACTTTAATGTATGTATGTAGTAAGAAAGGGTTCAGGTTAACTTAACAAACTACTGTAGGTATATGCATGAGATGACATAATCTTAAGAGGATAATATAGAATTATTATGTACATACATATTGTATTTAAATGTGTCCTTGTATAAAATCTCCAGAAGTTGAGTCAAGGAAAATAACTTGTTGTGTACTGTGTTGTATGTTAAAAAACTAGCAGACAATTATAGCATTGCTAGACAAACCAGTTTCTTGTTACGTATATAAGAGATCATTAAGGTGGTACAGTCAGTAACACTATAGTGACGATAGCAAGGACATAATATGAATAAAATAATGAGTATTAAATGGATCGAATAAAAGATCTAGGAATTAGGAAAACTAATAAGTAATTATTTAATTAATTATTAAATAAATGATTAAGTTTGAAAGAGAGTTCTTGGTGATTTTAAGGAATAAACTGTAATATTTGATTAATAAATGGGTTAGCAATTAAACTCATAGAATAATGGCATGAATTAAATTATACATCATAATTTAATATTACGATGAAATTTAGAATAAGTTACCAGTAAAACTGGAGCTGGAGGTAATATAAGTTATTACCTATATGTGTGGTCATACGAACCTGTCAGAACATTGTATAAATAAAGTTAATAATCAATCATTGTAAGAATGCCATGTGAACTGTTCTTTTAATTATATTGTAATACGATCGATCCAAGATGTAAGCAGGAACTTATAGCGGAACGCCATAACAATTGTAGAGTTAACAAATCAAGTGAATTATAACATGTTTTTATTCACATTAACTTGAATTCTCGAATGTATAATTAAGGTGTAACCATGTCGCTACGTTCCTTGAATGATAGATTATATCTTAGCCTCATAGCCTCAAATAGTGGAGTAAAGGTAAAATGATATGACAAATTTAGTCAATGTGCATCACTTAAAGGCAATTTAACTTTTAACAGACATAAAATCTGAGAATACTAATTGCATAAAATATCTTAGAGATGTCGGGATAGCGAAACTATCTACATTTTGAAAGGCTAAAAATACTATGTATTTCAGTACCTTATGACTGAGAACGGCATTTAAATCTAATTTATTGCATAATTATTCTATAAGTATCTTATAAAAGGCTCTTGGAAGTAATAGGTAATAGTATAAAATATTACAAAATAACTGTTGTTGACCTATAAAAGGCGAAGTATAATTATAATAAAGGAATTATAAAAGAATTCCGAAAATCGTATATAAGAGTTTCGAAGAAACAAAGAGAAAAAAAGGTTCGGATGACGAGAACGAACTCGAACGAACTATGTTAAAGGTGTGAACAGAACATTAGAACAATGTCTAATTTAGCTAATATAGTTGCAAATATATTAGTCACCGTAGAAAACGGTAAGGATAATGGTTAGAAACCATTAATATGTGCCCTTGTGCATACGTCTTGACGGACAGTAATGAATAGAATATTCAAAGTGGCTTGGAAGAAAGCGAAAGTAATTACTAATAACCTGTATACTCATAAGAAGATACAGATGGAGTATGTAATTGAATATTCACAGAAAAAGAGAATAAAATACTCTAAAGTGGATGATAAATTAAATGGGCTATTAAGCTATGAATTGTCATGTAATAACCAAAGGTAAATTTGGTAAGTAACGATATACCTTTATTTCTTAATATATTTTCCATAATATTTTAGTACTGGAATGGACGTAATTAACCCATTCTTGTATTTCATTAAAACTTGCATATTTTGATGAAATGATACTTAATGTTTGTGGCTTAGAAGCAACAACGTCAATAAAAATCTTGGAAATTATAATTATGCTGATATATAGTAGGTAATATCGTAATATCAAGTGAAAGTGATCTCGAGAGAGGTTGATATCATAAAAACGGGTATATCATATAGGAATATACCGAAGTACAGTCACGGGATGTGAATAGCTGACTAAGGTCAAAGAACCTTAAGTCCATAAAACAGAATATGTCTATATTAATATAGACGAGGTCCAGGTAGCCCGGAATTACCTATGATATGGACGTATCATATGTATGATATTAGATCATAACTAATATTCTTATTATTTCAAAGGAAGTGTCATACACTTGTTCAGTAGAAATAATTGCAGTGTTGAATAAGAGTTAATCATTCCAGTGATTAAAGATAATCGAATCAGATAAAATATGTAACGTAATTATGACGAAACGTAAATATTTGACTCATTATAAAAGAGTGGAACAATTTGAATGATTGACAATATAGAAGAAATAGATATAGAGATATAGATAAATATCTCGGAATTAATGTCTAGTTAATATTAAAATTGTAATTTGAATATTGTGAAGAGATTTAAAGTTACCTAGATATTAATACTGCTTAACCATAGTTAATGTATTATCGGATGATATGTGGTAACTAGGGAAAAAACTAGTTTTGATTGAAGGAAATATCGAGATGGGGTTATAATTAATCCTTGGTTATAAAATCTTGAGAAAGTTCTAGATTCAAACTATATTCCTGTAATAATTAAAAGTAAGAAATAGTTGATTTTGATTAAAGGTTATTGTTTAACTTAATTAATTAATTCTTTAACGTAAAATCTCCAGTAATGAAAGTACGGGGAATAAGAAGATTCAATGCAGTTGATATATATTGATATTTGAAGTATAAATAATTACCCCTAAATTAAGAAATTGTTGTAAATTATTCCAGTGACAGTGACGAAATAACTTGGTATATATCATAAAACCTACCTTCATATGAACGAAGTGAATAATAATCGTATAAACTATGCATCTTAATTGCAAATGTTATAAGTAGGAGAATAATTTAGGATTGACTATCATTACCTATCATAAAAGTTGGCTATGCACAATTATCTATCTGTTCTGTCGGAGGAGAGGATATAAATTCACCAAATTCATTGGATTAAAGATCACGAAGACTTATAAAAACTCATTAGAGTATTACTTTGTATTACTTTAGAAACTGTAGCCAAGGACTTTAAAATCCAACAAAAACTCGTAGCATAGTGGAATTACGCTCCATTCTATTCTCTGAGAACCCAGTATAAAAGCCTGTGGATTCCAAAGAACCCCGTTCTGTTCGTACCTGAGTCTCTTCGCTGTGCATCTAGCACAATCACCTTCCGTCCCGAAAATCCTCTTATCCGAATCGGTATATATTGTGCATAGAACATAGTATGTTTTTAAACTGTGCGCGAATCAAAATCTGTATCTTGTAATCCTGTACTTAATAATTTGCGATTAGTAATTTTTTGAGATGTTATAGAGTTGTTTTATTTACCTTACTTAGATTCAATTTAAATCAGTTGAACTATACAGGTTAAATTAATAAGAATTCAATTCAATCGAACTCATTAAAACTAGGTCAGCAGCCACACTGACAATCAATCTAGTTTTAAAAGTTATTCTGAATTTTCTTCTGACCTCCGAATTTCATGTAAAGAAAAATTAAGACCAACTCTGTCGTCATAACAATGCAAGACAATGTATCCATATTGAAGTATCCAATTATCTAATTAAATAATTTTCAAGTTTTTACTATTAGTTTTCAAATTTTCATTTGTATTACAACTTTTTTGATTAATTATATCTAGAGAGCTGATGATATAAAAAAAACTTTTTGCATTTAGTTTGAATATGAAAGTACTATAGATACAATACGTTGTACGGGTATTCCAATTCTCTATTTACTTAACTTTTTCTTCTATTCAATATATTAGAAAGGTCAAACAGTGAAGATTATTGTGAATATTTCTCAATGAAACAATGAAACAATTTATTCAAGAAAACATAAATGTATAGCAAAAAATTAAAACAAAATAATATTTTATTTATGTAATCAAGGCCCAAGAAGCTCAAAAAGGCTTTCAGGGCAACCTATATAAGATATTTAAAAAATTCAAGTGCAATTGTTAAGGCAAAAATTGAAAAAAAATTGAAAAAATCTAGAATCACTAATAAAAATGCCGGTAGAGTAACATACATCGATACTAAGCTTCAACATTGTGAAAACAAAATGAACAAAAAATACAAAGACAGTAATCCGGGTATAACAATGCTAAGAGCAACCAGTTCACGAGAATAAATCCACAAATTACCTCCTAATAGGCATCAATCATATGGCTTCTGAGAGCTTTCTTGAACACCGACAGAGAGGAAGATGTTTTTATTGCATCCGGCAGCGCATTCCACAGTTTAGGACCAATGAAAGAAACACACATCTGCGATTTAGACTTCAAGAAACGTGGAATTCGCAAATCAGTGCTGTTTCTTGTAGAATAGGAGTGAACATCATTATTCCGTGGAAGGTTCATAAACAGATAGGAATTTTAACTATAGAAAACTGCCCGATACAACAATACTAGGATACGGTATTCAACAAGTTGGGGGAACTTTAGTATGTTTAAATTCTTAAAATGGAGAGAGGTGTGCGTGAGAAAAAGAATGCAAAAAGAAATGGTCTACAAATAAATATAAGAATGAGAAAAGGAATAAAGTCGAATGATATTAGTATTTATTTATTATTGTAACCAGTAGTATATACAATGATAGTTGTAATGAGGTTATTGATGAAGCCTCTTCGTGAATTAGTGAAGAGACTGATTGTAGCAGTGTTGTGAACTGCAACGGTAGAGTATTCTTCTTGAGTTTGAGAAGAGACTGGTTGTAGTAGCTGTGTTGCAGAAAAACAGGCAGCCACAAGATACAACGAATTCGGTGAACACCTTTAAAAATAAGAATAAGAATATTAAGAATAAGAATGAGAACATTAAGAATAAGAAAGAGAACATTAAGAATGAGAACATTAAGAATAAGAATGAGAACATTAAGAAATAAGAATATTATGAGAGTATAAAGTTTTAAGTATTACCTATAGTCTAATGGTTTAGGACAGACATTGCCGATAGAGTGACGTCAGTGCACACTGCTGAGTCTGGGCCAAGTCGCCTGTCCACAAAAACTAGGGCAACCTAAAAATTAGAATAAGAATACCGGTGACCAAATGATTAAAAAGAATAAGTTCGGATATTCGCCTTAAGGGTCGCTTATATTCAAATAAGTCATTTCAGCATTTATATGTCATACTGACAAGAATGGTGAATTACCATGTTGGCATTTACATCAGCCAGCTTCGGCAAGTGGGTATCACATCAAGTGAAGGGACTTAGCGACTCATTGAGGCACTTAGCAATTCATTATTAATTTAGAGTTTAGAGAAGAAAAAAGAAAGGAGGTGGAAAATAAAGACATAGAAGTAATGAATGCTTGGTCAATCGTAATTGGTTTGTACGATTGACAGAGTATAATACACGTCTACATTAGGCGGTAGAGTGCATTAAAATGAATCATGCAGTGTCATGGAACACCTTGATATATATAGAGGTAGTGTTCCAACAATGTAGTGGGACCAAAGAACTGTACGTACTTTTAAAAAGATATATACGAACTCAGGCTAAATATTCAAATGGTCACGGTATATTAGGCTCATATATATAGTATATTATACAGTGCGAAATATATGGTAAGTTATTGACAACTCTTATGGCAGATTTTTGAATTTTAATTGCTTTATCAAGGTAGCAAGCAGAGGTAACGCCCCATATTTCAATACAGTAGGTTAAATAGGGAGTAATCAAAGAGTCATACAAACGAAGTAACATTTCATTTGGTAAGCAGTACTTGAGTCTATTGAGTAATCCAACAGTCTTTGATATTTTGCAAGTTATATAACTAACATGATCCCCAAATTTTAAATTTTCATCAAATACAACTCCCAAAAACTTCACCTTTTCAACCCTACCGTCAATAACCCTTATTTCGCGCTGAAAAAAAACCTCAAACTTTGCTAGCCTAACAGATACCAACTTCACGCAATAAGTTAACAAATGAAACTGATATCAATAGAGCCAAAATTCGCGTATGTTTTAAAATTTCCCTAACTCTTCGAAGTTACCCTAATTTCTATTAAGAACATCTTGATGTCAGATCAGTCAAATGCACGCGTAATAAGAACAGTGTTCTCTATTTCGCGGGGCTACATTTTTAGATAGTTCTTATTTCACGGCAGTTAACGCGAAATAAGGTTAGGGATATAATTTCGCGTTCTAATGTTATTACATAGGAATTAATTAGGGAGAACTTTATATCAAAGGAACTAATTATATATTGTTATTAACTTATTACCGTGCTAAAGTATTGTTTTTTTTGGTATAAATAAAATTCATTTACTTCATAGTATTGTATTTTGTTAGTATAAACAATAATAAACAATAAATCATGATCCACTTTGTTTTTATTACTAGCTATATTTTTTTTTTTCTAATTTGATTAGAATTATATATTTTTAATAACAAAATAAATGAATCCGCAAACAAAAACATAAACTCCATAAAATAAATGTATAAACGTATATCCTTATATATCAATGACTGTGCAAATAAATAAAATGAAATGGCATAATCAAAATTACTGGGAAGACACATGGGACAGAGCCAATGAGGGCAGTCTGGGCCCTCGCAGCCTGCCCACTTTATTTTATTCGCATATGAATCTTCATTCCAATTTTTATCACATGAAAAACATGTGTTGTCTTCATGTGATCTTTGAGACGTACTAGGGGCCTGTCGGCTCTGTCCTCGGTTGGATCTTTTAGCAGTTGTGGTTTTCCCTCGGACGTTGGCAGGTCTTTTGCCTCTTTGGATCTTCCTCTGTTCCTTCTCTTCTAACTCTCGTCTTTGTTGCTGAATGTCATTGAATACTTCGTCAGAAGTCATCACCCGGGCTTTAGATTTGATTCTCAAGGGGCGTTTTCTACCCTTCGGAATTGCATCTCCTGGAGGATAAAAAATGGCTGCCAGATCAGGAGAAACAATTCCTGCCCTAACTAGAGGATTCTCCAAGAGGTTAGCTCTTGGTGGAACATCATTTGATGAAGATGGTGGTGACTGGTAAGTGGCATCGGTGATGGTGATATCTGGATCAGTGGATGTAGATGGCAATGGATCAATGGATGTAGATGGCAATGGATCAGTGGATGTAGATGGCAATGGATCAGTGGATGTAGATGGCAATGGATCAGTGGATGTAGATGGCAATGGATCAGTGGATGTAGATGGCAATGGATCAATGGATGTAGATGGCAATGGATCAGTGGATGTAGATGGCAATGGATCAGTGGATGTAGATGGCAATGGATCAGTGGATGTAGATGGCAATGGGTTGGTAGATGTAGATGGCAATGGGTCGATAGATGCAGATGGGAACGAGTGGAATGAAATGCATGGCAATTCGTCGGTAGATGTCGATGGGAATGAATGGAATGATATGGCTGGCAACGGGTCTGTAGATGTAGATTGCAATAAATCGAAAGATGTGGAAAGCAATTCGTCTAATGATGTTGAGAGCAATTCTTCAGATGGCAATTGGTCGGATGTTGTCGACTGCAATTGATTGAAGGATGTGCCAGGTGAAAGCACGACAGGTGTATACAACAAAGGTTCATCTGGTGATGGCAACGGCTCTAATGATGCAGGAGGGTTCATTTGATCGACTGCTTCTGTGTCTGCAGTTGGTGGAATTTCTTCTGGTGGAATTGACAAGTCCACATCCAATGAAGGAATTATCCTGTTCCTCATCAGGGGTCCCTTGTCAATTGCATTTGGATCATATGGATAAATCCCACATTTGCGAAATCCTGATTTGATGTTTACCATGCTCATAGATGTTTCAAATGGAAGCTTTATTATCCTGGCGATTTGAGTTTTTTGTACCCAAAAGTCTCCCCTTAATGCCTGACCCAGCTTCACCACTTTCGATAAACTATTTTTCAGAGACTTGTACACTGCTACATCGAGTGGCTGGCAAATATGAGTAGAGTGTGGCATCAGAGCGAGCAGAATTACATTTGTTTCCCTGGCTCGCTCTATCAGCTCTGGAGAACAGTGGGATGCATGGCCATCAAGTAACAATAACACAGAGCGGGTGGCAGTTGGACGAGCATGCTTGAGAAAGATTTGGTCAAACCAATGGCAAAATAATTTGCTGTCCATAAAGCCAGAGTCTTGTTTGCCGTACAATGCACCATTGGGTCCTCCATTTGTGTATTGCCCACCAGGGAAGGACGACTCATAGATCAAGAAGGGAGGCATGGCAGCGCCTGATGCAGACGCACAGCAATGGAGGCTAATGTGCTCAGATGAGGCAACCTGCCTCGAATGAGCAGATTTGTACCTCTTTGGAACAACCACTTTCTGTGTACATTTATTCAAATCTATTGTTGTTTCATCACAGTTGTATATATCTTGTGGTCTGCTATAAAAATCCTCTTTATCTAAAGTTTTCTTGAGAAGCTGAAAATAAGCTCTCAAGTTTCGACAGTAGCGTGAAGGGCCCTACCTCGATCCAAACTATCTGGCTTCCTCAAAACAGCAATTTCAGGATGACGTTTCTTAAACCCCAACCACCACTTATATGCCGGACCGTCTACACCAAACACACTCCTGCCACTCGTTTTATCGATGCACCAAGCATACATCATGATTTGGTTCACAGTTAAGGGGAATCCTCTCTGAGCCATGTAATCGACATAGCCACACAGTGACTTTTCATGCTCTGCTGATAGTGCTGTTGGCTTTCCGCCCCCTTTACAATTATCATTCACTTTTCCCTTCAACCTATCTGCCAACGTTTTTTCTGGGATGGAAAAATCTTTTGATGCTTTTTTTATCGAAGATCCTTCATTCCTACAAGCTTGCAATGCCTTTTCCATATCATCTTGTGACCAATTTCTATATTTTTGTCTCTTATTAACAGCCATATTTACTGAAAAAATAAATAGCAATTTACTGACAATATATAACTACCGCCTACCTATACGGTCCTATCTATTAATTGAATATTACCAAAGCCGTCTATAGTTATGGCTTTGATATTACCCAACTAGATTAAGTTTCAAATTATCGGACATATTCCTATCCATGATAGCTGAAAGGTATCAATGATACGAATATTATTTTATCCTAACATTGTTTTAGATTTAAAATTAAAAAAAGAATAGTATTATTTTTAATTATTGTCCGAAAATGTGTAACTGTCCGCTAATTCGGAACTTACCCCAACTAGTTACATATTTAAATGACATAATTATGTATAAATAAAACTATATAATCTGAATTTATCATAATTTATAATTAATTCAATACCTGTCAGTCAATGAGTCTAATAGAAATGACATTCAAAACAACAGGATAAGAATTAAATGGCCCGGCATATTTATCACTAAAATTATTATACAGGGTGGGGCGTAAGTTTGGAAGCAAGTTTTCAAACATTAATATAATTCTTAAAAATAAGTTCCTAAGTAGGTGATAGGGTTTGAACTATAGTAGAGACACTACATTATGACGTGGCAGTGTTATTTTTTACAAAAATTTAGTCAATTCAAAAATGTCAGACAAAAGAGAAGCCATTATTGCTCTACACCGTGCCGGGAAGTCAGATTCCGTCATTTCAAAGACTCTCTCAATAGCGAGATCGACTGTTTGGAAGTGTGTGAAGCGTTTTAATGAGAGAGGAGACTTGACTGATCGTCCAAGAAGTGGTAGACCACGCTCACAACGCACCAAATAACTGATAAAATGTGCCCGAGAGAAGATCAGGAGGAACCCGAAAAGGTCAATACGATTGTTAGCCAAAACAGCTAATGTGAGTTCCAGAACAATGAGAAGAGTTGTCAAAGAAGACCTAAAGATGTCCTCTTTCACCCTCCAAAAGAGACAGACTCTGTCAGAAGCTGTAAAGAAAAAGAGATTGGAGAGAAACAAAGCACTTCTGAGAGAATTAAAGTCTGGCACGGCTGGTGAAATTGTTTGGTCTGATGAAAAAATTTTCACAGTGGAAATGGCTCACAACCGGAGGAATGACAGAATAATTGGTAAAAGTGCAAAAGACATCCCATACAACCAAAAAACTGTCCACAGAACCATGAAACCTGCTTCAGTAATGGTTTGGGCCGCCGTTTCAGAAACTTGGAGATTTCCTTTAATTTTTGTGGAACAAGGCGCCAAAATCAATGCTAAATATTATATTGAGAATATTTTGACGCCAATGTTGAAGTCAGCTAAGGATCACTTCGGTAATGACACTCTATGGACATTTCAGCAAGACGGCGCTTCACATACTGCGAATGTCACTCAAAACTAGTGTCATGACCATCTTCCACGGTTTTGGTCCAAAGAAATGTGGACTCCCTGCTCCCCAGATGTTAATCCTATGGACTTTTCGGTATGGTCCATTCTTGAATCAAAGGCCTGTGGTAAATTCCATCGCAGTGTGGATGATTTAAAGCGTTCGCTCCAGAGATCTTGGAAGGAAATTTCACAAGAACAGTTGCGTGCCGCAGTAGGAGGATTTCGGAGGAGATTTGAGGCTGTTATTAAAAACAAGGGGGGACATTTTGAATAAATTTATGATTTTTGAATTCTTAAAACCCTTATGTAATAATACATAACTGTAAATTATTAAATATATTTTCCGTTGGATTATAATATGCACTTTCATTTGCTTCCAAACTTACGCCCCACCTTGTATAAATCCTATGAAATTCGAAAAAACGATAAAAAATTTGATGAATAACAACCTGATAATCATATTAAAGTAATATGATATAATAATAACTACAATTTAGACGCATACGATGTAATATATACCATTATAACACCCTACAATTATAAAATTACAACCCTATTTTCAAAAGAAATCGAGCTAACGTCGCGCGAATGATATTGTCCATATTTCGCGTCCCTAGAAAACGACATTTTATACAATTAGGCGGGAAAAAGTATGAAAGAGCACTTAAAATACACAACTTACCTTGATTAAGTCTCGTTCTGAACTGAGATTTTGGTGGGAAAAACTCAAATTAAATGGGATAATCTCAGTTGCGTGAAATATGGTCAGTGTGAAAATGGCTTCGCGAGAAGTGGGTCATTACGTGTTTTCTTCCCCGATCTTTCAGGGACACTGATATGAATTTTAACTATTACTAAGGCATCATCTGATAAATTATTCTTGTATAAAAAAATATAAGGAATAATTTAAAAGTAACTAGAGATCTCTCAGTATCTTATTTATTTAGTTATAACTATTTTAAATATATATCGCGAAATATAGATAGGCGCGGAATATGGGTTATTGACGTGGAGATATAACTCCACTCCCAATAGAAATCAGGAAATTCTAGTTTCCGCCTATAATTAAAAAGCACGTAATTGGTTTTGTCAATATTAATTCTAATCCTATTCACCAGGAGCCAGTTATGAATGTTAGATAATTCATTATTAACAATTGCATGACAGTTCATCAAATCAGACCTAGGGTCGAAGCTAAAAGGGTATATTTGAATTGATTGGATGCATTTGTAAGGTCGTTTATAAATATAAGAAACATTAGCGGGCCCAGTACACTTCCCTGTGGCACCCCATGAGTACTATCTTTAAGATCAGAAGATGTTGTACCTAAGGAAACGTACTGCTTGCGCCCAGATAAATAAGATTTAAACCATCCATGAATTAATCCCCTAAATCCGTAGCGATGCATTTTAGACAATAATATGGAATGATTTACACAGTCAAATGCCTTAGAAAAGTCCAAAAATATCGACAAAACACATTTACCTGAATCCAGGGTTGGATCTAGAAAATGTAAGAAATGTAATAAGGCAAGAGACGTTAACCTTTGAGATCTAAACCCAAACTGATCCTCAGAAAGAATAGAATATTTCAACAAGTATTTATACACTTGTTTATAAATTATCTTCTCTATAATTTTACTAAAGGTAGGTAATATCGATATTGGTCGATAATTGGATAGTTCATTTTTAGCGCCATTCTTATGTAGTGGGATGACTTTAGCAATTTTCAATGAATCAGGAAAATTCCCTGAAAAAATAGATTCATTAATAATACATGCAAATACAGGTGATATTATGTGACTTATCCTCTTCAGTATTGACACAGGGACAGAGTGCACATTACATGATTTATTTATTCTTCATGGATAAAATAGTAGCATTGACATCGTCAACATTAACAGGAGTAAACACAAATGAGTTCACATAGCTACCAGTTATATAACTCATTTGATCACCTACACCGATAGGAATAGAGCTATCAATTTGTGACGCAACATTAGAAAAGAAATCATTAAGAGAATTGACAATTTTATGACTGTCCACAGATATGTCACCATCAATTCTCATCTCATCAATTTCGACAGAACGCCTGAAAGATTTACCCAACAGGTTATTAACTGTATTCCAAGTTTTCTTAATATCATTCCTAAACTGGGTAAACCTGTTTCTATAATAATCACGTTTTGACTTTCTAATGAGAGAGGTTACAAAATTACTATATCTTTTATAAGTTACGTGTGAACACTGAAAGAAAAGTGTACTTAACCGAACCTATATATAGTTTCATACAAACCACAATGTTGGTCATTTTTAAACCATACCACAGCTGTTGTTTGGATCAAACATCATAAATTTATAATGTAATTTTACCTACATGCATGTACTTTATCTTACCTACATCTATCATCATTTTAACCACAGCTGAATGTCTATTTTACCTACATACATGCAATTCAAACCACAGATGTGGTTAAACATTACCTACATGCTTATTAATTAAACTACAGCTGGCTGTCTATTTTACCAACATGAATGCAATTCAAACTTCATGTAAAAGAATATTTAACAGATAAACTAATCCTTCAAACTACAGTCGCTAAGCAATTTTACCTTCATGCATTTTATTTTAGTCACTTGGATAATGTTTACTTTAGCTACACTCAATTACAAAATACTGTTCAAATTCATAAGAATTAATATATAATACAGCATGAAGATTAACTAATAAATATAGAGTGATAATACTTCTGTTAAGTTAGTTAAAATAGATACAATATAAATAATTAAATTGAATATTTAGCAAATCTTTTCATATTTATCAAATCATTGTAATAAAACTCAAAATTAATTTATTACATTTAATATAAAATTAACAATTTCAGAAACACACATTACTTGGTAAACATTAGTAAGAAGAAAATTATTATAGTTTCTCAGAAGCTAGAAAAATTGAAGAATTTACCAATTTATGTATTATTAAACATGAATAAAATATTCAAGAAATATAACATTTCTATTAACTCATTAAATAGATTACTAAATTTGAGATCACACCATCAAAGGAGAAACTGCAACTAGAATATAACTCGAGGATAAAAGAAGAATTTATATATAGTTATGTTTAAAAGGCACAAATAAAGCTTCCTTGTAGCTCTAAGATTTAAGTACCCAAACAAATAAAAAGTCATTTAGTAGTTCATGAACTGAATTGTTCACAGCTAGCTATTTCTCAAAGCGACTCACCAAATCAGTGACGCATGGAGCTTTCATAACATAACATTGAAAGAATATCATACAATGATGTTCACAGTAGAGTGAAAAAAATGTTTCAGCACTCCTTGCAATATTTCAAATTCAAAACTTGGAATAGTTTAAAATGCTACATCAATCGCCTTCCAAAAGTGTTGGCACCCAAAACATAATGTCATCAGAGGAAACTTAATATTGATCAACTTCAGAAGACTTTGAAGATGGGTGGCTGGAATGAGACTAAGAAGGAAGATTACTTCTCTAGCCAAGCTATCCTCTTCAATAGTTAGCCATATGACTGAAAAGAAAATTACAAAGCATCAATTAATGAAGATCTTCCCATTCATAGTTAGCTACAAGTCAAATAAATAGGTAAAACTTACAGAAACTTACCTCTAAAAGTTAACACCAACATCAGCAGTTGTGGGCCTCAATCTCTTGTTGTGATGATGAAGCAAAAGTAGGCAAGCCAACCCAAAAGTCTTCATTAGAATGTCTCTGGTGTCTGCAAAAAATATGGAATTAGGAAATTGTTGAGAATAGTTGGTACAATTGAGAGATTAAGGCTAATTACTGACTAGCTATGTAGCAATGATTAGCAAAAAAAAAACTAAAATTCACAATGAATATAATGAAAATTGACTAAATTGTTAAAATAATAATCCGCAAGAGATATAACAGTCTTAGAACATATTTCCTTTATCCAATGGACTTCTCTGAATTGAAAGCAGAGAATTAATATAATTGAATGAGAAAAATAATCAATTAGCTATCACGCAGCTATTGATGACAACATAGAATTAAATGTAAAGAAGTAGTACTAGCTACTAAATTTCAATCACTTTGTAGCTACTGTAACCAAAAATTCATGTCATATTACTCTGAAAAAGAGCCATATGAAAATCATGGTATCTATAAAAAGTTAAAATTCTATAGAAGCAGTGGGAGATTCTGAAATTTAGGATGATTTCAGAGAGCATTTCAGTCCCAATTAATTAAATTGTTACCAACTATTTCTAATCAAATCTGCTAAATATTATTATTTTTAAATATTTTCTGTGCAAAAAATACTTATTTTTTTTCTTCAATTTAAATTTATTTTGTTGAAAACAAAATGCAAAATAGAGAATTCTAGAACAATTTTCCAGTTTCAGTAGTCTGGTGTTTAAATTAAAATATTTGATAGTAAAGAATACACTATTTAAAAATCTATATGACATACAGGTTACAGTTGAATGTAATAAATGCACTGGATTTTATAAATCCCATTAACTGATCATCATATATCAAAGTCCATAGAAACTGATCTCAAAAAAATCTATTTTGATTATTGTTCTCAACTTCTCATTGAAATAAAAGTAAAGAAACCTAAAGATATTTTTCACAGACAAGGATCAAAAATATTCCATATTCTGCAGACTGCCAACAGAACAATTAAGTCATCAGAGATAATTATGAAATTTAGAAAATAATTATAAGTCTGTAAGTGGTGCACAGAACTAGGTACTCTAACTTTAAAAAAAAAATTCTTGAAAAAGCCAGCAAACAAATTAATTCAATTGGTTACTCTTCCATGCACTAGGTTTCTGACTAACATTATTGATTTATCAATTTTCCCTCACAATATTAAAGGCAAAATAGTGATATATAAAGAATATTAATTTATGAGAAAAGAAAAAACAACCAAGTTTACCATCAAATACAATCTGGGAGAACTGGTGAAAAAATTGGAGAGTTCATGGACCACATAATTTTACTTGGACATCAGTCTGTATTTTAACATTATCTGTGCAAACAGCTATTGATTTCTTCCCTTATATACATGTATTTTTCTTAGAAGAGAAGGAAAACATAGAGGATTTCTTGGAAAGCACTTATCCAGTTTCTGCAATCTGGCCAGGGCAGAGAGTCAGAAATTAAGAGTGACACCAGACACTGTGGCAGACAGTCTGACAGAGACTTCAAAAAGCTTACACCAATATATTATATTGTAAATAGGATTATATTACATACAAGCACCCTAGAAGTAGAGGCTTGAGCAAACTAAAGATTATAGTCAGCGGCCTAAAGGCTATGCTGCAAGGTATTGGAGATTCTGACTTGGACCTTTTCCTATTATAAATAGGTAGGCTGATTTTCTATTTTTCAGAATGAATTGATCACAGAAAACTATTCTAGCCTATTTTATGTTCTGATATATATAGCTATTACTATAAATTTAAGCACTGGACATAGCTGAAATTAAATTAAGGTTACTACCAAATAACACACCTACCTTCTATGATATTTCACTGAAACTGACGCTCCACTCAAGTTTCCGCCTGATTTACATTAAATTTACATACATGTGATTAATAATTTCATAGTAATACTCTAACTACATAGACGACGGTTATATATACTGACAAAGGAAAATAATTTACCCACATGCAAGTTTAATTTTGATTTGTATTGTAGGTAAGGTGAACTGACATGGATGATGCGTATTTCTAACCACAGAAATATAAAATTTTACCTACATTTTGTGCGTTTATACTGACTAGAGAATTGAACCACATGCTGTAGTTCATCTACACCTAACACATAACTAGAATTAACTACTTTAGCGTATAACTAACCCACAATGAGTTAAACTACAGTGTGTTGTTTGATGTCCTAAAATTATTTCTCTCAGTGAAATTTTATTTACACGATATAACAAGTAGAGACTCTGACGTTTCCGAATACCCTCCAAAACATAACCACAAATCCATGGTTTATTATTAGATCTAGAGGAAACAGTTTTACAATTAATAGGACAGTGTTCATCATAGAGTCGAAAAATTACATCAGTAAACATCAACATTGCATCATCTACACTTTCTTCACGGAGTAATTCATGAAAATCAAAACTATCTAAAGCAATGCAATAATTACTTACAGAAACTTCATTGACAATCCTATACTCAATTTTAACTGACCCAATTTGATTTTCTGAAGGACTAAATATGTCCTTAATGATAACAAAAATAGGGAAGTGATCAGACAAACTACTAACTATTATACCAGAGATGCATCCTGAATCACACGAAATAAAAATATTATCAATTAAAGTAGCACTAACATCAGTATTACGAGTAGGTTTGCTAATTAAACTATGCATTGAATTTAAAAAATCACCAGCACTACCACTATTCAAATTTAACAGATCCAAATTAAAATCGCCACATAGTAGCACCCTTGCGTATTTAACAAGTCTTAACCCTGACAATATTTCACAAATTTTATTTTCAAATGTAACATAGTTGGTATTAGGGGGTCGATAAACTACTCCTACAAGCACATAAATACTTCCATATGAAATCTCCAAAAATATTGTCTCAATATAGTCATAAATAACTGATATATGAGTTAAGTGTTTACATTTAAACTTTTCCAGAATAAAAATACTTACTCCACCACCACGTCTTTCAGCTCTCAAGTTATGGATATTCTGATAGTTTACGAATTTAGCCAAATCGACAGTATCTTCATTCAACCAACACTCACTAAAACATACTATATCAAACATACAGTTTAGAGATTTTAATTCAGCTTGCAGTTCATCTAGCTTAGGTACAAGGGACCTCATATTGTAATGAATCAAAAAAAAGCTATCTACAGACAGAGGTAGTAAATTTTTAAATGTATCGGAGTTATATTATAACTTATATACATATAATATTATAATACCTATATATAAATTATAATCAATTCAATTTTAAAGGGAATAGCCGAATACTTGATCTTAAATTATCTGTTCAGCCAACCTACTTACCCGTCAAAAGTTTGCTTATTTGAGCCATTTCAATATATTCTCTTTTAAAAACCTTCATTTGATATTTACTCATACATTAGTAAAAGCAAAAGAAAAAATTATCATTCAAAATAAAAGTAACAAGCTAAGACAAGAAACAAATATTTATAAGATGTTATTGTACGAAGCTTGGTGTGCGCAATTATTCTCGCACATATTTGATCTCGCTAAGCTGCTATAAGAGTCATAGTTAACTGATTATAGTGAAATATTCACCCTTATGTTCTGAAAAACACTCTTGCATCTAATGCCTGGAAAAATCTCTGATGTATTCCTAATATTGTTATAGATTTGAATAAATGCTCATAATATGAGTGTTTTACCATTTATCACCTTCGTTTTTGTCTAATCGTATGTATTTATGCGAAAAATTAAACGATTGAAAAGACAGCTTTAAAATCGGTCTTGAATTTAAGTTATTATTATTTTTCCATGAGGACTGGTTAGCCAACGGCTAAGGTACTAGGATAGGGTGTTATTTAATGTTACCTAATATATACGTTTATAACCTTACCTATAGTTCTACATATTTCAAGCAATTTTAATTGAGATTTGAGGGAACATAAACCGTTATTAAAGAATTAACTTGTTAAGATTATTATAAAACTTACCGCTATTCAAGAAAGAATGAATAACGTAATGGAATAAGAGCGGGGAAAGACGCATGTTCTTCGCTTCAGTGTTAAGCAGAAACCTAGGTATATAATAGTAGCCGAGAGGTACGTACGGTACATGTTCAGAACGTAAAATAATTAAATGAACAGGTCAGTTTTCCCCGGGTACGGAGGTTCGGACTTGCGAAAAAGACGTTCCGAACACTGAAGTCCGAACCGTTTTTGAAGAGGTTCCGAATCCGAATGTCCGAACCCATTTTCCAGTCCGAACCGGTTCGCGAACATTCTTGCGGAACGCCCAGCTCTGGGCCTCTCTCCAAACAAAATATCTGCAGTTTTCAGACTAGGTAAGAAGCCTGATATTCAAGCAGCTAATAAGATGAGTATCCTGATTAAGCTGTACGATAATGGAGTGAAGCGCGACGTAATAAGTTCTTTCAAAACCTCGAAGCCGCAGGGACTGTTTGTCAACGAAAATTTGATCCCTACTAGATCTACTATTTTGTACCTACTGCGAGTTGCGGAAAAGAAGTGCCCTAATAAGATAGCATATTGAGGTTCTCAGGATGGTAAAGTTTATATTCCTACTGCTAAGAAACAGAAAGTGAGGGTTAATTCTTTAACAACGCTTGAGCTACTCTATGATAAGGAATTCGGGCTGGATTATAGTGAACTAGTGCAGCACTTCAGACGAGGATGACTTAGCATGCCGTGTCTCTCCTCTGCTCTCCTGTCTGCCGTCACTCCCTTGTCTACTATTACTCTCCTGTTTACTGTTGTTCTCATGTTTGCTGTCACTCTTCTGTCTACCGTCGCTCTCCTGTCTGCCGTCACTCTCCTGTCTACTGTCACTCTCCTGTCTGCCGTCACTCTCCTGTCTGCCGTTACTCTCCTGTCTACTGTCACTCTCCTGTGTCGGTTGCCTGTCAGGTATATTTATTTTTGTTACCGTCGCATGCATTTCATTACATGTATCGCTGATTTTAATTACCGTAGGCTGATGTATCTAAGTCTAGGTAATTGGTAATTATTAATAAATAAAACAATTAATAATCCATCATATGGGCATTCAATATTTTAATAGTGACAGACTATGACGCTGGTATTGGAACACCAACCTGTGGCAACACTGATAAATTTAGCTTTTTGAATCTATCAACAGAAAGACTAAAGTTCAGATTTTAATATTTGATACAAAAATTAATTTTGTTTTGTTTCATTATTGAAAAGATTAATATTAAGCAGCAACATGACAAGCATGTTTTTAATGTCTATTTCTTCAAAGTCATTTTAAATCAGCGACCTGCAGAACCGCATTTATAGTAAGATGTTACATATCAAAAGAAACTCTGTTTATATTTAAAATATTTATGTATTTTATGTGAGTTTCGAATTTATGACTTTTATTGGTATGTCTGTGGTTTCAGGTCGAAGCTAGTTACTGTACCGCAATCTACCTGCTTAACTCTATTTTCAAAATTTAGTTGAAACACATCATATTTAAATTTTATTTTGTAATAGTTTCAAAAGAGATTATTAAACAGCTACAGAAAGTTTCAGCTTTGTAATTTTTCTTTTTATATTAAAATATATCGATACTAATTAAACATTTTATTTCAGTACGTGTCAAATTAAATAATTCCACTTTTTATCATCGCTGATTTAAATTGAAATATATTTGGTACATTTAAAAACTTGGGTGATAGATAATACATATAAAATAAAATTTATGTTACAAACAAAATATTATCCTTAATTTCAGTTTCAACATATATGTTTAAAAGAGAATCAAACGGAATCTAAATTGTTGGTCACTGGGGCAGTGGAACTTCATTGTTGAATTTCCACGATTTAAATTAATTGATTAATATTTAAAAGATCGTTTGATCTGTCCATTATTTCGCATGTTCGCCTTAGGTTATCTCATAGTTCTTTACTTAACATAACATATTCTTATAATTTCTTGAATTTCTAACTAATGAAATGTTGTTCTGTTACCACTAAAAGAAACATTTTGTTTTAATCAGTTAATATTAAATGTTATACCTTCTCTAAATGAAATCCAATATTATGTGGTGGAATCTTCCGTGGTGGAATTTTCAGTTGGGGAATTTACCTAAAACCAAATATATTAATAAGAATTACAAATAGTTATAACTTTTGGAAATATCATGAAGGATAAACTAAAAAAAAATCATTTCAGTCACAGATTCTTCGACCGTACTGCTGACAAAAAGTTATAACTTCCTTGATTAGTCTCCCGAACTGTCTGATGAAATTAATGGAGTCTGATTTTCTGATATGCACTTCATGAGTAGAAATTATCGAATTGTTTACAACTTCAACATACGGAACTGATTTGAGAAAGCAGATTACCAATTAAATTCACATCTCATAAATCTATTTTAATGATTGAATGAGATGAGTTTATTGATAATAGTTACAATATCCAAAAAAGCTAATCTTATTCTATGCAGCTGTTGAAAAAAGAATCTCTAATCCTTCTTCCTTCAGTTTCTAATACATTTTCTCATCTGTCATCCAGCCTTCTCATTCTCCTCTTAATTTCTCGGCTCTGCTGACCTGGTGTTTGGCTAAGATACGTGATCAGATTTTATCAATTTAGAATTCAGCCATGGAAAATTTAATGATAATTTAATTGCAAATAAAAGCTATATTCAGTGCTGTTTTAAAACTTGAAAGTGAATGGAAAAGTAATTTATGATAATCAAGCGTTGTTTCATTTTTTGCAGGTCACAATAATTGTGTGCGAAGTTAACAATATTTAAAATATTCAACTATCATATTTTTTTTGTTGTATCTCACTACCACAATGATTGTTTCGATGTGCACCATGGTTCTAGGAAAATTCGGTTTCAGTTTATAATGGGTTTATTTAGGAACAATAGTAGGAAAAGTTAAAAATTATGAGTACTTAAAGGTGAAGTGTCTGCGGATAACGTCATTAAATGTTGTAAAATGATACGTAACAATAGTAATTTTTGACATTTATTGAGATTCGAGCGGAAAATTGAGATTCGGTCTCAGGTTTAAGTAAAATTTATGAATTAGATGTATCGGGGGAGGGGGACGTACCGCCCCCCTAACCCCTCTGCCAGGTTAGTTAACAATCATGAAGTGTGCAGTGCAACAAGCTAGCGGGTGCAGCAAACTACATAACGGTCATTAATGTTGAGAGGTCATTTATAATTCTGAGACCGAAATTTCCGGCCACCGTGAATCATGTACCTGCTCTGCACCATTTTAACTTCAAATTAATAAAATAATCAACCTCAAATTAAATAAAGTCGACTTCAAAGTGAAATAAATCAATGTCAAATTAATGTAACTCAAGAACAAATAAATAACTCATTTTATACAATATTATAAAGTATGTTGGAGAAAAAGTGAATCCAATCCAACTATCTGATAAATCTTCGGATAATCTGAATATTCTAATTTATCCATTGTATATGAACTTTTGACTGAATATATTATTCGTGGACTTGTTATAAATTGAACAAATAAATAAATACATCATGTAATAAAAAAAACATTTTTTAATATATGTAGAATACTTCCTATTGGTGAATACACTTTGATTATTTCAGAATTGAGAGTTTTAACCATGAAAAAGAAAATACATTTCAATTTGAAATTAAACTATTTTAAGTTTACTTTTAATTTGATTAATTTTGATTCGAAATTCACTTCCTTAAATTTGAGCTTTCCTATTTTTAATTTGATGCTGAAATGTTGTCGTTAATACTTTAAATTAATTGAATTATAAACTCTTATCAAATGAAAAATATATATATTAAAATATAGGTATTTTACTTAATTTTTGGGATCTCCTGTAGATAAGTAATATCTTGAATTCTAAATTCTTCAACTGTTAAATATTAATTTATTGACACAATTATCATTAAATTGAACATCCTGTAGATTAGCACCCCAAGTTTCCCTCAAGTAGACAAGGCACCTCAAAGCGCAAACCTCATCTACAAGAGATTCAATTTATGTTACTTATTAATCTTGAAACATTCAAACTAATCATGTACATTATGTAGGTAACAAAAAAGTAACTCTTTAAACTATAACGAAATTTGTTTGCCATAGCCACAGGGAAAAAATAAATTTTTGTAATCAGCTTCATATACAATTTGTGTGTTCCGCGCCATTTGCAGATTTACACTATCTCGAGAATTACATCAAAATATTATAGTTAAAGCTCTAAATAATAACTTGGTAATATATGGTAACTAGAATGGGCACTCTTTAGAGCGCATACTTTCGACGCCGGCCCGCCGCTTATAAATGACCTTGACCCTCCAATAATCATTGAGTTATTCATTACCTTAACCTTTGCCCCGTTCGCTTCTAAAGTATAAAATGGTTCCAGGATAATGACGAATCGTCCCACCAAATTTCAGGCAATTTGATTGAATAATTTTTGAGTTATTATCTGGCCAGATCATTCCCAAAATTTTATCAGATGGTTCTTGCACATTGACCAATCATCCCACAAAATTCCAGACAATTTAGTTTAATACTTTTTAAGTTATGCAAATAAATAAATGCCGCCTATAATTATAACAAAACAGGTATTTTAATTTTACTGACATATCAAACATTCTCCCAAAAGGGGTTGGGTGTCAGCAAATTAATTGGCTCCATGATCCACCTATCACTGACACATGAAGCCTACGAGCCTATCTATCAAAAAATCTAAGACTGATAATGTGCGTTGGAAGTTTCTTAGTATTATACAAAATATTAATAATAACATAACAAATCGAGCCAGTGAAGTAGGATATACCGGTCACCGTCTCTGGTCGTGACATAGATGAGATGGAAGTTGGTGTTTTTAGGAAGGTGAAGCTGGACGAGTTCCTCACCTAGTGCAATCAATATAAGCAAGCAACTGAAAAACAGTGAAAATATAATTGGTACATCATTTGTTTCATATTGTATAGATGTGGACATCATCAACGGAATGGAAACAAGTGGCTCAAGATTTCGGAAGAAAGTGAAATTTCCGACATTTTGTTAGATCAATAAACGGGAAACACATTGAAATTATTAGTCCACCTACGAACAACGGTAGTTATTTCTATAAATGTAAAGGAAGTCATAGCATAGTTTTGGTGTCAATAGCTACTAGCTAATGCAAACTGTTGAGATCCTGTAAGTTGAAAGGAATAGTCGAGTTACTGATAGCTGAGTGTGGGGAAATTGTACTAGCAACCCTACACAGCAAATACCACAAAAACATCCTTCCACCAGCTGAAACACTTCCCAATTCTGAAAAGACACTACCGTATATTTTTGTAGCAGATCATCGATGCATTTCATTCAAAATTCCGTCATAAAATAGCTAATCAAGGAGTTTTCTCGTATAGAATAGCTAGGAGCACCGTGGAAAATGTTTCTGTAATTCTGTCACACAGATTTAGGATTTTTCTAAATTGCTTCAGATTAGCACCGGAAAAAGTGGAAACAATAATTCAGTGCTTTTCGCAATTACCCGAGTCGCACCTATCTTAATTAGCAGAGAGCGAAAGACAGCTCTCGACGTGCTCGCTATCTAGACGAGAAAAAATGATCCCGCGTGCAGTCATTCAGAATTTCAGCGGCGACCAACACAGGAAGCCAAGCGAGTGAGAGAAGATTTCATGAACTATTTTATAAACGATAATCCGGCAAATATCAATAATATGCAATAATTGAAACTTTGTACCTAAACACTAATTTGTTATTTTTCCCAATCAAACATGATATAACCTACTGCTTGCCTCATTTTATAAATTAATATTTTGAAACAATGGAGTAATGTATTTATTTTCCGTTTTTATTTTCTTGTAGACGAATGATAGAGGTCCTCCATTTCAATAAGAATTGTAATAGGGATTTCCTGTACGACTCGGAAGGAAATGCTAATTTTTCAGAAAAGTTCCCTAATACAAGACCTCTTCATTATGGACTAAGTCTAGTGAAGAAGAATCCTACTAAAAGTAAGAATACATAACCATATGATTTGTAAATAAAGTTGTTAGCTAGTTCCAAATTTTTAAATACTGATTGTATATTTTCCCGAACTGTCAGAATATGCATTCGATCTAATGAGCTACATTCTGGGAGTGGCTAAAGACAGCAAAGCTCACAAAGAAGAATTGGACAAGGTTGCTCTTCCACCAACACTCTTTTCTGGCCATTTTCTACCGGATGAAAGTGATTTAATAATGAGAAGTCGCTTCGGACATTACAACCTTCTTCAGTAGAAGACAATGTCGAATACTTCTAATTTCTTGCTATCTCTCTCTTTGGTATTATCGGTAATTCATTTCAGGAACATCATGAAGGCTTCAAATCTTATTTTAGAGATAACCTCCTTTATTTCAATCATAAGTGATTCCAGCTTACATTCTGACTCACATATATTATTTTTCTTTTCCTCTATTTGTTCATCCATAATGTTATCACTCCTAGTTTCGTAATAATTAATTATCTCGCCATATCTGGTATAGTTTTAGCTACTGCGACCACACACAATAGTTATTGGCTGCAATACGGTTAATCAGTGGCACTCGATATCTCATAAGGATGTCACAATGCAGCCAGGTACACGGCAACTAATTATAATATTCAAGTTCACAATATTTTAACACATTTAGATATTTGTTAAGCAACATTAATTAAAAGATAGACGGCATGGGTTAGTTATTAGTTTGTTTGTAGTACGCTCTATATTCGGATTTGTCTGAGTTAAGATGAATTTGTGAGAGATTAAAGTACATAACTGTGAGTATTGGGATAGAAGAGTTTAGAGCTTATGTAAACTGGATAATAAACATTGCTATCTGTTATATCTTTTTATTGTTCCCACCAAATGATGTGGCCCAAACTTTTATTGATTTTCTAATGAACATACATTAATGATGGAAGATTAAAGCCATGATACTGGTTGTTGGGAATTTATCCCGTATAGCGTTTATATTATCCACGATGGTAACACTACCCTATTTTTCTTACCCAAATATCAATGGACCCAGCGAGTAGTGTGTCTATGGGCAGTAAACCTATATCGTCTGGAAAGAAGAGGTAATAATTCTTAAATATAATCATTTTGAATAATAATGAATCATGAAATGTAATAAGGTTCTAAATGTTTATCGCATAGCTACTTTCTATAATAATTGACGGACACAAAATTATTGAAGCATTATGAGAGAAAATGATAAGACAGAACTAAGTCTTATCATCGAAAGAGGGGAATTCACAGAATTATTCAATATTTTCCATCATTTTGAAGGAGGGATAAAACCGTTTCCATCATTCACCCATTAACTATAATTATTGAGGATAACAACTCGGTCCTTATAACTTAATATTCATATGAAATGAAAACTTCATTGAAATCAAAAAGAATATTTCTCTTAAGGAGAACGTAGCTACTTTGAAAATCTCAAAATTTTATCATTTTTTTTTTATTTCGTAAATATTCACCTAGTACCCTTCCAACTGTTCGAGTGAAATATAAGAGCTCTAGCGTTACTATAACCCACTGGGGGGAGGAAGGGAGGGTGACGCGAATTGGGGTAGCACTAGATGCTTCACACACTTCCTATCAGCCAATAATAATTCGTAATAATTAATTATCTCGCCATATCTGGTATAGTTCTTGCAACTGAGACCACACAATAGCTATTAGCTGCAATACCCATCAGTAGCACTCGATATCTCATAAGGATGTCACAGTGCAGCCAGGTACACGGCAACTAATTATGATATTCAAGTTCCCAATATTTTGGCACATTTTTAGCAAACTCAGAAACATCAATAGATTTGCCGTTGTAAGATTGTTGGCCATATTTATGTGTAACTATGAAATATATATAATATATACGAACGATAAACAACTATTATTGTATAGAAAGAAGCATTTCTTCTCAGTTTAAAATTTACCATTTCACCTTATATTACCTTGTGTGATATGCTACCGTATGCACTTTTGATGCAGATTACATTTCTTGCAGTAATAGAGTATGGCTTTTGCACTGTTTGCGCCTAAGCAAATGGCTGGCTATTCTTCATAGTGTTATGACTAGGGTTGTGATAATATGCATTTCCAAATATGCAGTATATGCACTGGAAAATATACTGCATATGCAACAGGTTTTATGCTTTTTAAGAAAACGCATATGCATTTGAGGAAACGCATATGTTTTGTAGATAATCCATATAAGAAAAAGCATATGCATTTGGAAGGAAGGCAATATATGCACTTCCAGCTGTTTATATTTGGTAGGAAGTTTAACAAACACCCTAATTTATTTGATATATACATTTAGGTGTTCCTATCGTTTAGTTTTCCTGATGAATGGCGCCATAAAGCTAAAAGTAACACCTGCAGTAATATAAATAGAGAGTAGGATGATAATAGATAATAGACACAGGTGGTCAATACATACCTAGTTGCTGTTCTTAAATAACTGGTAAACATGAAAATTTACTTTACTAATATAGTATCCTATAGTGCCAACATTCTCTTAAGATAATTGAGTCTTTAGAAATACTTGACAATCAAATTTGGAGCATGACTATTAAATTCATAATAATTCAGTATATATGCAAATGCATATTAATAATAAATTTAGTAGGGGTTTGAAGTATGCTTCGGAACCAAAGGCCATATCGCTGACGTCAAAAAGACATTAAATACAAGGGATTGGAAGAAGCAGGCAGAAAGGAAAGTGGCTCCAAGAACAAAGTCTCTTATCACCGTCGGTGACAATATCATGGAAGCAGAAAAGCCACTCCGTGAATGCAGTCACTTCCAAGGAATATGACGAGCCTACCAAACACAAAAATCTAAAACCTCGTAGTTGTAGAGCATAACTCTAGCGCTATCCTCTAAAACTGCAAGTAGCGTTAAAAAATGATAAACATAGTAAAAATGAAAAAAATATCCATAATCCTAATTGGAACAGTTCGGGGCCCAAGGGACGCCATCCTTTTCTCTTGATAAAAGTATATGCATATTTATAAATGCATATGCATATTTATAAATGCATGTGCATATTAGTAAATGCATATATGCAAATTAGTGAATGCATATTTATAATTGCATATGCATGTTGATAAATGCATATGCGAATCTAATAAGCATATGCGTTTTAGAAAAGCATGTGCAATGTCACAACCCTAGTTATGACCTAAATTGTCACATCGTTGATGTGATGTAACATTATTAGAGTGTATAAGTGAACTTGGTCGTCCGACTTTTTTTTGTTGGCAACTTGAACCATTCTTGAGCTAGTGATCTTATAAAACAAAGCAAGTCTTGTTTGTAACTTCCTCTTCGAACAAATATCCGCACGCTATTCATGGAAACATTCTACAGATTGGCAATAAACTAGTAATTGGAAAATACCACAATAATTATTACCCTCCGATTCTGGTTCGATAGTGTAATACATTTTGGTCAAGCCTGTTGACTCAACCCAAATTAGTGTTGTAATTCATTATTATAATACTGGGCAACTGAAGGTCTTTCTACAACTGAAGGAGTTTGTCGTTTGTCTCTTTCATTTTCTACTTTTAGTTTTTTTTATGGATGTTGTTCTTCTGTCATTCGATGTTGTAATATTATAGCGTTACTGTCAATATAAGACTCAAAAATTATTGGATATCAGGTAAATTGTCAGTAGTATCAACGTCTTCTCCAGATTCCTCATCAAATATCTGGTCATTGTCAGATAATGTTATTATAAGTTGATTCAACTTCACATAAGTCGGTTCACTTTTACCTGATTTATCACATCCAATAAATAGAGGCCCCTCGAAAATTAAATCTAATTAACTAGACTAAAGAAAAATATCTTACAGACGCATAGATATATTATTGAAAGCAGATACTTTCAACAAGAACATAATGTATCAGTAAAATAGTGCATAACACATCAGACCCATAATATGTTTTCATGTTGAAAGTACACAATTAAATACCAAAATGTGTGGTGTCTATTAAAGTTGCTAATGATTTTGAATATATATTTGATATCATTTTGAAAAAAATGCATTGGGTTTGCTTCTGAAGTGAAAAAAGACAATGTGGTTATGCATACATGTAGTTCCGGTGGGTGCAAAAACGAAACAAATTGCGGGCATATAATGCCGCTTGGTGCGAAAACGAACCATCAAGGTTTTTTTTTCAAATACATGTGAAAGAAAACTAAATGCGTCAAATTCAATATATACATTGTGAACACCTTATTAATAACAAAAATAAGTAGATACAATGTTTTTAACTCGATCAGTTACCCATCAATATGAAAATATGACTGTTTTTCTGCGAAGTAATGATTTAAGGAAAATTGGCTAAATTAAAACATTCATTGCGATGGTTGTATATCGCGTAGAAGAATAATACACGTGACAAACGATTCTCTTGATTTTTATTTTCGAAGGAACCTAGTCATGGTGTAGTAGGCCAAACCTACAGTGGCCCAGGTCGCAAAATGTAAAAACATATTTTGTGGTGCGAAAACTCACCGAGAGTCGTAAATGGGTTAATAACTAATCTAAATAATAAAATAATTTATTATTTTTAAAATTTTATATTACTCTTTTATTCTACTGTATTTCTAATATTAATTAGTATGATGCAATCCCTCACTTGATTTGATCATTTAATGTAGTTTGTTGTATCCGCTAGTTTGTTGTACTGCACACTTCATTATTGTTGAATGACCTGGCAGGGCGGTTCGGGGAGCGGCACGGCCCCCGATATACATTTATTTTATGTTAAATCAGTAATAAACTACAAAAGTGTCGGACTACTGAATAGTAATCACACGAGATAGGTAATAATTGTTAAAGGATATCAAAATGAGTTTGTTTACCCATCATTTACTAAGTTAAAACAAAAAACAGTTGCCTATAATGAAAATCTACAATAAAACATTGTTCAACAAATATAACCATTATCTCTCATAATCATCAATATAATTTTGCATCCGTTTTTGACCGTTTTCATTGATCTTTTGATTATCTCAGAGTTAGCTTAAAGGAAATCCATACTGTTTGTTATTCGTCCTTTTAATTGATTCAGATTAGCCAGTGGGGAGGAGCATACTTCATTTCTCAAATAACCCAACAAGAAATAATCGCAAGCGATTAAATCTGAGCTTCCCCTAGTCGTTATCCGACAACTAGTGTACTGTGGCACCATCCCACATGATTGCATCCACTATACCCGATTTACAGTTTCACCACTAATATCCAGCTCTTCTGACAAGCAAGGTTTGAAAAAAACTCGGGCAAGTGCGATTTCATCACCCTCCTACTTATGAACACCCTGTAGAAAAACTATTAGGAATAAAAGAACAAAAGAAAAATATGTTTATATCAGATAAAAATCCGTATTAGTCAAAGAAAACCACAGGGGTATACGGATGAGGGTCTTTTCAAGTTATAGTGATTTTAATTTCGTACCCGCATTTTTTTCTCATACTGTACACTGTACAGTATGAGTAAAAAAAAGCAACTTCAAAAAAGTTGAAATAATGTACACTGTACATGAAGACTAGTGTCCACTTGAGAGTGAAATAAATTTAGAGAGTCAGCTAAAAGTAAGTGGAAACACACCCGAGAGTTCTCTCGACATTTATTTCACTCTCAGCTCTCAAGTGGACACTAGGCTTCAGGGTGGATCGTTTTTCCAACTTTTTCGAGGTGGGTTTTCCAAAGCTCGTTACACATGAGTTACTCAGTGACGGTCACTAGTTACCCTTACCCGCCATCATTTATTATGCATATACCAGCAAAAGTGAAAAATTACCAGTATTTGACACAAAAAAAAACATAAATTTGATGAGGTAAGTTATATCTCGCAAATGTAGGGTGGTTGGGCAGGATGGAGTGGAACTCGTCGTACAACCCTCACCGTGGTGTGTTTCAGCTAGTTTTATGAATATGAAACTAACCAAGAGTTGAAATTATCCCTTATTGGGTTTTAAATAAACAGGAGTAATTAGCAGTTACAGTATTTGAAAAATATAATTATTAGTACATATAATTATTATTTTAGTAGGGGTTTAACGTCTGCTTCGGAACCAAAGGCCATATCGCTGACGTCAAAAGGAAATTAAGTACAAGGGACTAGAAGAAGCAGTCAGATAGGAAAGTGGCTCCATGAACAAAGTCACTTACCACCGTCGGTGACAATGCTCATGGATGCAGAAAAGCTACTCCGTGAATGCAGTCACTTACCAAGGAATGTGACGAAACGGGACACAAGCACCGGTGGCTGCACTCACGGATGGATGAGGAAAATGAAGAGGTGATAGTAAATGAAGCCTACGAGCCTACCTAACACAAAAATCTAAGACCTCGTAGTTGAAGAGCATAACCCTAGCGCTATCCTCTAAAACTGCAAGTAGCGTTAATAAAATGATAAACATGGTAATAATGAAAAAAGACAATCCATAATCCAAATTACAACAGTTCGGGGCCCAAGGGACGCCACCCCCCTTCTCTTCCATTCACCACAGACAGCTTCAGGATAGAGCCCCTGGGGGCTAGTACATATAAGAAAAATCGTCACTTTTCGTGTATTTCATTTTTTTGAGGGGTGTTTGAGGGCGATGATGATGTCCTGGTACTTTTAGGCATTCAAACACAGTGCGTAAGTCTGAGTCTTTTAATTTTGTGATCTGGGAACATGAGAAATACATATTACAAAAGGGCAACAAAAGAAATCATAGAGCAAAAACCGCTCCAAATTAAACATTCTGAAAATTAAAGGTATGGAAAGTAATGTCAATAAATAGCCAGCTACAATTTTTAAATTGTCGCGCCTTCCAACAAAGCAAGAATTTTAACAAACATTTAAATAAACTATGAATCCTAAATAAACTTTGAATCTTAAATAAATTAACTTTTAAATACACAACAACATTCTCAAACCTCCAACCTTCGAGAATATTGGCACCCAAACTAGTTTCTTTGAAATTAGATATTAAAAATGCGCTATGATCGGTAACAGAGTAGAAACAATTACATGGAAATTTACCTTGGCCAAATATAGGTTCATAAATACAAAATTGTGCCTATATAAATGAACTCACTTGGTTTTGGGAAGAGGGTGGTAAATACGTCGACTTAGATTGAAAACACTGCGCTATGCATAAGGCGATATATTCGGAACATACAAAGTAATTGAATTACTAAAAATAGTCTGAGGAATAAGGAAGAGAATTTAAGAAAAGGTAAACAAATTAAGGGATAAGATTACAGGGCGGCAAATAATTTAAGAATGAAATTTAATTATTCAAATTTAATTTAACTCTAGTGATACGAGAAATATTGCGCTACTAAACTAGTCAGCTAAGAATATTCACTTCACAAATTAGTATGGCTAATAGAACAAAAAATTTCTGTTAAGTAAATACACTATTTGCAGCAATCTAAAGAAGTATAAAAAATCAGGCATAACCTAGTAAGTGTCAAAGAAGTTTTTAGTTTAACATCACTGGACGTGACACTCCCACCCGGCGACGAACGTCGCAACTCATCTCAACAAACAATATTACGCGCATTAAATAGAATTTACGAAATACAATATTAAAGATAGATTACAAAACAACATCATATATAAACTATAAAACAACACAACTAAATATATAAACTACAAAAAACACAACTAAATATACAAATTGAGCTAAGCGAAATAGCTCCTTTTTATCTCTTTGAGCTGGAAGACAGTCCCTCATTTAGCCTTAGAAGTAGCAGTGTGTCTGAGAAGGGTGATGTCTTGGCTAGTAGTCTCATACTGGTGGCATAATATACAATCATTTCCACTTTCGTAAAACGAAAGTTTTCTTTCGCAAGGCGAAAGTTTTCTTTCGTAAAGCGAAAGTTTTCTTTCGTAAGACGAAAGTTTATTTTCGTAAAACGAATATTTCCTTTCGATAAACCAAATTTATTTGTAGATTGACGAATTAATATTTTCGTTTCTGAGAAGCTATATAAGGAGGTGCTTCTCCTGTAGCTCTTCAGATTCATGCCTCGTTTCAAGTACACCATAAAAAATTAATTAGTGTAGACTTGGTGGGAGGAGGTGGTTCGGGACTGTCTTCCAGCTCAAAGAGATAAAAAGGAGCTATTTCGCTTAGCTCAATTTGTATTTTTATCTCTTCTTCGCTGGAAGACAGTCCCTCATTTAGCCTTACCATACCCCAGTGCCTGTAAAGGTTTTTATCGGAGGTGGCAAGTATACACTTCATAGAGACTATTTGAGCCAAGAGTGTTTGAATAAACATATGTAAACTGTTGAGTTTGCTGAGATAAAAAGGATATTAATCATTCGAGGTTTCCCATGAACATTTATTGAACCTTTCCAAAGAAATTAATGAAATCTTTAACACATATATGAATATTACATATAACAAGAAATCAATAACGAGAACTTCAAAACATAGTATCACATGAACAGAAGTTTATATAATGTGTCTACCAGCAACTACGTTTCCATTCGTAGAGGTAACCTTAGTTTCCACTAGGTATTTATTTATAAATACATTCATCGATGTCCAAAATCCCATATCAACAATGGATTTGGTTTGAACACCTCTTGCGAAGGCTAAAGAAAATCCAACTTTCCTTAGTTCATGAGCTGATCCTTTCCCCGATTTATCCAGGACACTTATAGCCTTAGCCAACCAATAGGATAGACGTCCACTTTTTAGTGGCTTTCCAGATATTGGGTAAACAAATAAGAAATTGTCGTTATTTTTATTATTTGAGTTCTCCATGTATTTTCTTAACGCATTCCACGGACAGAGTGGATGAGGACCGCCAATTCTTGGAAAGCGGATAGGTGTAGGAACTCTGTCTAAGGTTTGGTTTTTGAAAAGGAATTGAGGTTTAGTTGTCATTTCAACTGAATTGTTAATCAAATGAACACTGTTTCTCTCAATTGCTGCCAATTCTGAAACTCTGTTTCCTGAAGCTAAGGCTATGAGAAACAAGGTTTTTAGAAATAAATCATGAGCTGAAGTCTTTGGCGAACAGAATCTTTGAGATTGAAGAGATTCCAATGCATGATTTATAGACCACTTAGGATATTTCTTGATTTGTGGAGGAGCATATAGAAACTGTGATTTTGCTAAAAGCTTGAATTCTTTATCCGAGAAATTTATTTTAAAGGCAGTTTCAAGCGGTAATGATAATGAGTGTCTGTAGCTCAAAATAGTTCTTGGTTGTAATTTCTTCGTATGTTGAAGATGATGCAAAATGACAAGACATGTTTCTTTGTAAGAAAAGTAACTTCCGGTGGAAGCCATTCCTTGAAAGCCTTCCAAGCAGATTGAGCTTGCTTGTGTGATGACGGCCTGTAAGCAGCTACCAGAGCGTCTGCCACGCTCCTCTCGTGAGTGAGTCTGTAAATGTGTTTCAGAAATTGAACGCGGTCCATCGTTCGTAGGCGGAAGAGGCGTTTCTGATAACGCAACCTTGAACTGTTTGCTCTAGTTGGCTTAGAATGTGGAGATGACCTTTGCACCGTTGTAGAAGAGCTGGGAACCATGGTGCACTGGGTAACCACGGGGCTACTAGTACTCCGTGATTCCTGTAGGTCAACAGCTTGGGAAGTATCTTTGGTATAAACTTCTTCGGGGGGAATAGGTAAATTTGTTCCCACTGATTCCAGTCTACTGATAATACTTCTGTTGCGTAAGCCCTTGGGTGAGGCTGTGGTGATACGAATACAGGAAGTTGATTGTTGAGAGGGGTAGCCATTAGGTCCACTTGAAATGGCCCTCTCCACTCTACTATCTTCCTGAATATGTGTTTGGGTAGTGACCACTCTGTTGCAATTGAGTGATTCCTGCTGAGAGCATCTGCTATTGAATTCATGGCTGACGGAATTCGATGAGCAGTTATGGTTACGTTCTGTTTTTCTATTAGATTCGCCAATTGTTGTATCTTGGCAAGCAGCTGAGGAGTTTTTGCCCTTAATTTGTTTATTGTAGCTTTTGCTACCTCGTTGTCTATCATTAATGTTATGTGAACACCACTCACTTTCAATGCTCGTATTGCCATCTCTACAGCCATGACTTCTAGTAGATTTATGTGTAGGCCTATTTCCTGCATGGACCAAATCCCTTGACAATACTGGTGTTTGTCTGTATGCGCTCCCCAGCCCGATAAGGACGCATCCGTCCACATAGTCAAGTTTTGATTCTGCTGTAAGAATCTCGTCGGGTGAGGAAATATTTCTGAACTGGTCCAACATTGTATTTGTTTGCGTAGAGTTCGAGGTAGCAGGATCTTCTGATCTCTGCATGATACTGGGGCTAGACTCCCAGGTTTGTTCAAAGCTGCAATTGTTGGTCTGAGGTTCTTGTGGATCTGACCGAGGAAGGCTAATTTGCCCAAGAACTTCTCCCAACGTCTTCTTGTGATGAAAGGAGATTTCAGAAACTTTTTTGCTTCTTCGTTGATGCTGTTCTTGAGATCGACTGTTACATCCCAGTGTCCCGACTGTGTTAACCATCTTATCCCCAGCCATGTGAGATCCATTGACGGTGTTGTCTGAGACTTCTCGTAATTTATCAGAAACCCTAGTTTGGACATCAATTGGCAGATCTTGTGAATGTTGTTTAAAACATCTTGATGACTGCAGCCCCAAGTAATCCAGTCGTCTAGGTAAGCAACTACCTGAACACCTTCCTGGTGTAAGAGGGATAACGGCCATCGCATGATTTTCGTGAATACTTGAGGTGCAACGTTTAGTCCAAAAGGCATTGCTCTGAAAAAGTACAGCTTCAAATTGTGACTGAACGCAAGGAATTTCTGAAGCGAGTTTCTTATGGGAATGTGAAAATATGCATCTTTCAGATCCAGGGAGGCTGTCCAAGCTGGAATCGTCATTACCGATGCCAACGTCGCATGATTCGTCATTTTGAAAGGCTGATTCTGAATGTACTTGTTTAGTGAAGACAGGTCTATAATTATTCTCTTTCCGCCATTGTTCTTTTGAACACTGAAAATTTTTGCCAGGAAACACGGTTGAAAAGGCACCTCTATGATGGCTCCTTTCAGAAGGAGCGCTTGAACTTCGTTGTCGAGATCTTGGTGACCTCTGATTGGAATCGGAAAGTTGAGAAGTGGTGGGGATTTTATCCAACTCCAATGTAGACCTCTTTTTATTATCGTTCTTATGCTCTTTGGTGCTCCTTTCCATTCTTGCTGATGGTGTAACAATCGTGCTCCTGGATATTCTTCAGTGTCTATAACCTGATCCTCTCCCTTTAGCTGTATGTGGCAGTTGGTTTGCCTTTGATCTGGGAAAAACACGATCATCCATTCGAGAGTTGGATGATCCTCTGCCTCTACCACCCATACTACGTGATCTGGACTGAACTCTGTCGTGATAGCTCGAACCTTGTGAGAACTGCCTTTTCGAATTTGCAAAATCCTTCATTGATTTATGGGATCCTGGTGGGGCAGATAATGGCCGTCTTCTATGTTGATCCCTCTTTGAGGTTGCTTTAGAATCTATTTTGGATTCTCTGACCGAGGGGAGTAAGATGGTCTTAGAATAAACCCGTTTTGTTGGATCCGGTTTTTTAGGAGCTATAGCTTCCGCTTGTGCATACATAGGTAAAGTTTTGAGGATTTCTGATGCCTCTTTAGCTACCTTGAGCGGAAAGATTTGAGGAACAAATATGTCTGAAGGCAATAATTTTTGTCGAATCACTCCTTCTCCAATCCGTTTGCTCATGTTCATTCTCAAATTAAGTCTTGCTTTGACTGCATTATTGGTTGCCACTTTTATATCGGGCAACAAGCGGGATTTTATCAACTCAATAAAATGATGAAGTTGGCCCAAGTCATGCAACACCTGTTGTGCATTTTCCATGCGAACCCAATCTGTTGCATTTTTAAGGAGTGCACCTATTGAGTCAATCATATGATGTAACTCTAGCTGTTTCTTTAATTCAGAACGAGTCTTCGTGTCATTGTCCACAAAGTGCTTGTCTGGAATGTCCAGTGCACTCTGGATATCTTCCACGCCTTGTAACTTTTGCGTACATGGATCTGCAGATAGATATGAGGATACCTTTCCTTTAGTGCTGATCTGGAAGGTAGGATGATTTTTCGGGGGACTCATGTTAGGCACTCTAGTATATGTAACATCCATTTCTTTAATAATTCTGTCGGCTTCAGCAAGAAGACTTTCCTCTCCTATTAGATCTGATGTAAACGGTAAGCATCTCTTCCCATCTCTAGTAACTGGAGTTGCTAAACTGGCTGCCTTTTCAGTTTGTTTATGTAACAGAAGGGTCCTGAGGATAGTAAAGTGACTGGCCTCTGAGATGGGTTTCTTTTCCTTATTTCGTGGTTTTTTAGTACAATCTATTATGAGGTCGTGATGATTTCGAATTTGTGCATCTGCTCTGAATCTGAAGCTTTTGTCTTCTTCTTCAACCGGCAACACATAGCTGACACTATTCCCTCTGTAATCAATGATTGCTCTATCATTGTCGTAGTAATGCATCCTTGCCGATTGAGGTAGATATAGAATTGTTTCTAGTGATACTTCTTCCGGCACAAAATACTCTAGTTTTTCCTCAGGATCTGAAGAAGGAGAGTTCGAGGGAATAGAGTTATTGTTATCTAATTCCATTGTATTAATAGAATCTTGTATAACTGTATTGGTCGTTTCAGTTGGCTGTTGGTGAAATAAAATGAGGTCCGAAACATCATTTGTATTTACCACTTGATTATTGTTTGAATCTTCTACAATGATAGTAGATTCAGTAATCACAGTTTGATTTTGAGCAGTTGAATTAATTTGTTCTCCATCTGAGGCAGAGTTACAGACCTCGTGACGGGGAGATATAATATTACCCCGACCTGAACTTGACGCCGCCTCTGATGAATCAGATAAATGCCGAGCATCTTGTGTCTGAGGATCCTGTAGATTTTCATGTCGGTGCATTGTTTGCTCGTAGGACGAAACACTGTTAGCAACCATACTCAACATTTCTTTGATTTGGTCTAAGTTGGATGAACCCTCAGAAAATTGCTCTTGGATTTTACGTCTGCGTTTAGCTTCTGAGTTTCGGTTGGAATGTGCAGACCTCATACTCATAGCTTCTGATGAAGATGAAGAAAGAGGCGTACGGGAGCGCCTTCTCCTTCTGATGGCTCTAGATGACGAAGCGAAATTTCTCGTCGGAGATCTGCTTCGAAATTCCCTTGGTTTATTACTATTCACACCTCTGTTTGAGCTGGACATATGTCGTGATGCAGTTGATTCCACCTGTATCGAGGACTGAAAAGAACAATATATGAGAATTGTGTTCCATAATATGTTATCAGCTTTAAAGAGAAAAGAGTATTTATTACAAAAGTATATATCATTATACATACTATGCATCACTCTACTCTAGGTAATTATACTATAAGATTACTTAAGTATGTTACCTGCTGATTGTTTCGTTCTGGTGACGAAGACACTGCTCTACTGACTGTTTTGCCAACAGCAGGGACAACCATCAGAAATTTGTCTCTCATCTCATTTGATATAAAGTCATGACCCGTTGGTCTTGGTTTAGATCGAGATCGTGCAGTGTGCATCTTCGAAAAGACTGATCTTAGGCTTTTAGCTGCATGAGCAGTCTTACTTTTAGCCTGCATCATCCAAGATGAACAAATTTCGCATGATTCGGGATCATAGCGCAAATCCTTTCGTGTTCCTGAGTCACCTTGGACAAAGCATTTGCCATGAGAAATACAAGGGTGAGGCACTTGCATATTGTTGCAGTCATTACAGTTGATGTTTGAATTCATAGTGAATCACTTTAAAACTGATAAGTCTGTGGAGAGAAGATATTGAGAACGATGCTCTGCAATCCTAATTGCCCCCCCCCCCCTCCTTTCTTCCCCAATATGAGGAAGAGGGGTGGGAGGGGAGTAGAGGTAGTAGAATACATATAGTAAATATATGCCGAAGTAAGAAGAGGGACTTACACACCAGCCACGTCTTGCCACTGTGACTGGTGGCATGAATCTGAAGAGCTACAGGAGAAGCACCTCCTTATATAGCTTCTCAGAAACGAAAATATTAATTCGTCAATCTACAAATAAATTTGGTTTATCGAAAGGAAATATTCGTTTTACGAAAATAAACTTTCGTCTTACGAAAGAAAACTTTCGCCTTGCGAAAGAAAACTTTCGCCTTGCGAAAGAAAACTTTCGCCTTGCGAAAGAAAACTTTCGTTTTACGAAAGTGGAAATGATTGTATATTATGCCACCAGTATGAGACTACTAGCCAAGACATCACCCTTCTCAGACACACTGCTACTTCTAAGGCTAAATGAGGGACTGTCTTCCAGCGAAGAAGAGATAAAAATATAAACTACAAAAAACACAACTAAATTAACAAATAGTTTCCATTTCACAGTACAGACATCCTTGCCCATACCGCCATACATGAGCTATCACTACTTAGTACTGGCTATAAGTAGAATTAACTCGGAAATAGGACGTTCGAGAAGGTGACGTGAACCTCCCCTCCCCATAGTTTCTATGAAGACTGATCTTACTAGGCCGTCAGCACTCTTTTTTACTGATCTTACGATCGCAAGTGGCCAAAAATTTCTCTTTTCAGTTTTATTTCTTAATAAAACCAAGTCACCTTCTTTCATGTTACGACCCTTGAGAGTCCACTTTGACCTTTCCTGAAGTCCCGCAAGATAGTAGAGCCGCCAACGATCCCAAAAGCAGTTTGCCAGAAATTGTACTCTGCGCCATCTCTTTCCACCGTATGCAGCAATATCAGACTCAGATAAAGATTCTGCTGGTGGAGGATTTGGAGAGTCCTTGAGAGTCAAAAGCATGGATGGTGAAATAGGAATTGGATCACCGGAGCTCGAAGATATTTCCCACATAGGTGTACCGTTTACCACTGCCATGGCCTCAAGTAGAAGTGTACAAAGTTCATCCCTGCTAAGAACCCTCCCTTTAAGTTGAGCCATACTGCCTTCGAGAATACGTCTGATTGCGCCTATTTTTCGCTCCCATGGTCCACCGAAATGACTGGCGTGTGGGGGATTGAAATGCCAAGTGCACTCTCTAGCATCCAGTTGATTCTTAACTGAGTTTAAACACAGTTCATCCTGATTATTCATGCCGATGAAATTTGTGCCCTGATCTGAATAGAGATTTTTGCAGGTACCTCTAATGGCAACAAATCTCCTCAGCGCGTTAGCGAGACTTGATGTGTCTAGTCCTTGGAGTGGTTCCACATGCACTGCACGTGAAGCCATGCACGTCAGTATTAGCCCCCACATTTTTTTCGTACCCTTTGTTTGGCAGGTACTCTTGTTCTCTGAAATTAGGAATGGCCCGAATACGTCGAGCCCAGTATTGTGGAAAGGAGCAGTTTCTTCAACACGGGACGGAGGTAAAGGTGCCATCAACTGTTCGACTGGTTTGGCACGTAATTTTCTGCAAAAAACACAGTCTTTAATAATGTTCTTAACAAGCTGGTTCCCTCTTTCAATGAAATAGCCGGCCGATCTGACAGCACCAAGAGTTATGTGACGACCTTGATGTTGTGTGGCAGCGTGGTAGTGCCTTACAATTAAAATTGACAGTGGATGGTTGGAAGGAAGAAGTATTGGGTGCTTTACTTCGTACTGCAAGAAGGAGTCCCGGAGTCTTCCCCCTACTCTCAAGAGTCCCTTTTCATCAACAAAGGGATCCAAGGAACCTAACTTACGATCCTTCTGTTGTTGGTCCTGTGCAAGAGATTTCAAAAGTTGACCATAACAAGATTTTTGAACAGAGTTGATCAGCTTTGAAATCACCACGCCTTTCAACACTTCGATTGAAGTTGGATAACTTAGTCTCTTGCAAAGAGCACTGCAAAATTTCATGACAGTCACCAACACAGAAATGGCTGCGGAGAAGCTGCTTACTCTCTCCAGAAAGGTAGTGAATGAACAAATGCTTCCCTTATCTGTAGTCATGGCGACTCTACCCTCGAGGACCTAAGGAAGATCAGCAGGCAAGTCTGAGCAAGGATTAGAGCCGGTTTCTGGTTTTAGACCCTCCCACAGAAAGCTCGGTCCCTCCAGCCACTCTGAGCTCACCAGGGATCGGACAGTCTGAGGGCGGCAAGCAATATCTGCGGGGTTAAGATTAGAGGTTACATAATGCCACTGAGAAACATCAGTAATTTTTAGAATCGACTGGACTCTATGGGATACATACTTAGCAAATCTTTTTTCTTCATTATATAAATATGCCAGAACTACTTTACTATCACAATACATATAACAAATGTTCAGTCTAATACCAAGTTCATTTTTTGTTTCATTGTATAGATTAGATCTCAGGAGAGCTGCACAAAGCTCACTTCTGGGCATTGAAATGCATGACTTTGGAATTAATCTAGAAGTGCTAGTTACATAAGAAACGTGAACGTTGCCATTTTCATCGAATATCCGAAGGTAGACTACTGCCCCAATAGCTGCTTCTGAGGCATCTGCAAATGTATGGAGCTCGCATTGTGACAAGCTTCCAAACCCAGCTGAAATATAGCTTCTGGCTAGAGTTATGTTACTGATCGAAGTCAAAGACTGAAGCCAAGTCCGCCATTCCTCAGCAAACTCCCTTGGAAGTGGCTCATCCCAGTCATAGTTCTCGGAAGAACCATCTCTTTGAAGTGCTTTGCGTTGAATTATCTTCCCCTGCAGCGTGACGGGTCCCACAATCCCCAGAGGATCGTAGATGCTGTTGGTAACAGCCAACATACCCCTTCTCGTAAATGGCTTCTCCGGAAGCTCCACCTTGATGAAAAATGTGTCTTCTGTGACCTGCCAGGCAAGACCCAATGCTCTATGAACGGTTGAGTCTCCAATCTCCACTTCAGATTCAGTGGAGGCTAGCTCCGAATATGGGAAGTGGTTCATAACTTTCTTGGAGTTAGAAATTATCTTGCAAAGTCGTATTTTGTACCTCTGAAGTATTTCTCTTATATCTTCTAGAATACCAATGGCCTCTTCTTCAACCCTACAGGCGGAAAGGAGATCGTCCACGTATATATTTTTAGAGATGCTCTTTACAGCCAGAGGCTTGCTCTGGGCTTCCAGGTTAAGCGTAGTGTATTTCAGACCTGCATGAGCCAAGGCTGGGCTGCACTTGTTTCCAAAGAGATGGACACAACCTCTGTACTGGATTAGCTTCTGAGTGGGGTCGTTATTTTTGTACCAAAAATATCTCAGGAAGTCTCTATCCTCTTTGGGTAAGTGGAAATTGTAAAACATAGCTTCGATGTCACCACCAAATGCTATCTCCCCAATTCTGAAACGCATCAACACTCCCCTGAGCCTGTTGTTTTGATCAGGCCCTTGAAGGAGACAAGAGTTGAGACTCTCTCCGCTGTGCGTCGCAGAGCTATCGAACACAAGTCTAGTCTTGTCCTTCTTAGGTTGGGTGACTGCGAAGATAGGAATAAACCATGACTTCCCTCTATGTGCTCTGGAAACGTCCTCCTCTGGAACAGGCTCAACATGACCAGCAGCTATGTTCTTTGACATTGCATCAACACACTGTTTTATTTTTCAGGTTGAGATCTTAACTTTGCTAGGGTATTAAAAGTCCGGCTGTAAACAGCAGACTTATTATCAGGCATAGCAATATCATTCCTCTTAAATGGTAGGTTTATAGTGATGTATCCTGCTTCATTTACATTAATAGTGTTTTCTACTATTGACTGAAACTTAATACCTTCCTTTGAAGGTCCCAACGTATCATCATCCCTAAATTCATCAAAGATTCCAACAAGATTATTACTATTGTCTGGGAATAAAGTTTTACTAGAGTAGTGTTCATGAATGGTTCTAAGGGAAGTTTTAACTTTAGATTTATACTGAACATTAACACATGGAGAACCAATCAATGCATAACCAAGTGGGGTTTCGTAAGCAAAGGGAGAGCGATCTCCATGACATACACTCTTCATTAGATTACAAGAATCTCTTCCTAGTAATATTAACGGTTCTGAGTTTCTATCAAGATCGATGAAATTATGAGATAGATGGGATAGAGGAGGTATTGATCTAACAATGCTAGGAGTGCCCACTTCATATACAGAACCCGGTATGAAACTACTAGACAACATATTAGGCAAGGAATGGTACTCATCTTTGTTAATTCCTCGGATCCAGAGACCGCTCAATAGTAGTCCTCTGTGCTCAGATCGAAAGGAATTCATAGTGCTCAGGAGATATTTCTCCTCTTTGCCAGTGAGCTCTATCTTTTCTACTACTTTGTCCGAAATGTACGAGGAATCAGACATATCATCCAGGATGACATATACGTTCATAGTCTTATTTGGGCGAGACTCATGGTGAATCTCGCAGAGGATTGTCTTTGAACAGCTCATTGCTCTATGTGGAGATCCACAAACAACGCTGCAAAGAGTTGTGTTTTCAGTTGGTTCAGACCTGTTTGTTGGCACAAATTCCTTCTGTTCATTGAAGGTCCATTCAGGATGCATGATGGCCAATTGATCTTTCTTGCATAAGAAGCACTTCATAACTCCAGAACAATCTCTAGCGAAATGCTCGCCTAAACATTTGTAGCAGAGCCTTTTCTCAAACGCAAACTTGAGTTTACTCTGATAGTTCAGTGTCCTGAAACTATTGCAGTTTACGAGAGCATGGCCTTGTCTATCGTGAAAGAGACACGTCAATAAGTTTTCTCCATCTTCATGATTGGAGTTGGTTGTAAAGGTTCTTTTCTCCAATCTAGTCTCTGTTAGCTGTTCAAAGTTAGGGTCAGATAGTTCATCCCCACTATTCTCTATGAACTCTATCAGAGTTGGGAAGGGAGGTAGAGCACCCATGTGTGTGGTACCGTACTGGTAGCCAATAGACCTCCACTTCTTTTGTAGCCAATCCGGTAACTTTCCCCACACTTGTTTCTGACCTAGCGAGAGATTGTACAAATGCAACTCCGAGTTGTTTGTCATATTGGCTTCGATCAACCTGCACAAGTGAGCCAATTCTTGCATCTTACTACCCACATTAGGAGGACGAATAGTAGGGAAGTCGTGTAGCTTCTTTTGCATGGATTGCGAAACTCTGACCGGAGAACCATACTGTTTCTGAAGGGCATTCCATATCTTTATCAGAGTTTCATCGGGAAATGCTGCTCCTGCAGCTAGGTAATCTTCAACGAGTCTCTTCGGTCTTCCAGACGTATTTGCGATCAGAATGGAGATTTGGTCTAGGGAGTCTAGCTGAACATTCCGCATTCTATTTCGGAGAAGCATGACCCATGAGTGATATCTCTGGCAGTCACCATCGAAAGGGAAAGTGGACTCTTTGAATAGCTCCTGTTTCACCAAATGCAAAGTCGCTTCATGCATTGGCTGAGTCGTCGAACCTATTTGATGCGAATTAGCTTGTGGAAATGGGCCCTGGTTATTGTTATTGCCAATACCAGCAAAAGATGTTTGTAGGTTAGAGTTAATGTCAGCATAGGTAAAGATAGGTAGAGACTTCGGGGGTTGCAGAATTGTCGATTTGCGGGAGGAGACAGGAAAGTTAAAACGCGCCTGGCGAGTTGTCACAATACCCTGATTTTGAGGCTCCGAAGACAACACAACAGTTTTTGGTTTTGTACTGTCTTGATGCGTCGATTGATTCATAGAGTCAGGAAGAGTAGTTATGTTAATCTTCGGAATCATGTTTCCTTCAAAGTTGGACTGAGATACTGCACTTTCGGGCTCTTCACACTGCTGAACGCTGAAACCCTCTAGTTTAGAAATGGCACCCTTTGAAGTTTCCATGTACTCTCCAGCTACCATGCTCCTGGTGTCTATGTTAGATACTACGTAGAGGCTCAAATTGCGTAGAAGACCATTAGCTAAATCGATAAACTGGTGTACTTCAGTTCTCATTTCAGCCCTCCCTTCTCTTGACGCTTGAGCCTCTTGATATGATGCTATCTCAACATACTTTGAAGTGAGACGCGTAGACGAGTCTTGGTACGCCTTCCAACTAGTTTTAGTTTCTGACACCATTGTACTTATAATGTCAGGATGATCTGCTTCGGATGGATCAGCATCCAAAGATTCTTTTAGAGTAGTGAGGGAACAATCTACTCTTGCTTCCAGTTGTTGGAGAACTGGTGCTCGTAATCGTCTGTGCGTCGGCGGTGTGTGATGCATGCTTTTTATGCTAGTGCTGCTCAATCAAAAGTCTGACGGACACCTCTCTTGCTCACAAATCACTGTCCTGGTACTTTTAGGCATTCAAACACAGTGCGTAAGTCTGAGTCTTTTAATTTGGTGATCTGGGAACATGAGAAATACATATTACAAAAGGGCAACAAAAGAAATCATAGAGCTTTAAAAAATTAAAGGTATGGAAAGTAATGTCAATAAATAGCCAGCGACAATTTTTAAATAGTCTCGCCTTCCAACAAAGCAAGAATTTTAACAAACATTTAAATAAACTATGAATCCTAAATAAACTTAGAATCTTAAATAAATTAACTTTTAAATACACAACAACATTCTCAAACCTCCAACCTTCGAGAATATTGGCACCCAAACTAGTTTCTTTTAAATTAGATATTAACAATGCGCTATGATCGGTAACAGAGTAGAAACAATTACATGGAAATTTACCTTGGCCAAATATAGGTTCATAAATACAAAATTGTGCCTATATAAATGAACTCACTTGGTTTTGGGAAGAGGGTGGTAAATACGTCGACTTAGATTGAAAACACTGCGCTATGCATAAGGCGATATATTCGGAACATACAAAGTAATTGAATTACTAAAAATAGTCTGAGGAATAAGGAAGAGAATTTAAGAAAAGGTAAACAAATTAAGGGATAAGATTACAGGGCGGCAAATAATTTAAGAATGAAATTTAACTATTTAAATTTAATTTAACTCTAGTGATACGAGAAATATTGCGCTACTAAACTAGTCAGCTAAGAAAATTCACTTCACAAATTAGTATGGCTAATAGAACAAAAAAATTCTGTTAAGTAAATACACTATTTGCAGCAATCTAAAGAAGTATAAGAAATCAGGCATAACCTAGTAAGTGTCAAAGAAGTTTTTAGTTTAACATCACTGGACGTGACAGATGATGAAATGCTATGTTGTTGCAATTTTTACACTAACTTAGTATAGTTAGTGTGAAGTAGTATAGTTAGTATACTAATTTTGAACACTTATGAAAATGCAAAGATACTCACTTGAAGCTAAGACCAGGTTCATACAGTACCTACAGTCGATAAATTTAGTTTCACTTGGATCTAGTTTTATTTCATTTGGATCAAATTAAATTAGTTACTGTAAAAGATATACAGGGTGTCCGACAGTTTTGTTGCCAAACTTTAACATAAGGTTGCATTCGTCGAAATAAACACTTTTAATCTATGAAGGTATGGTCTAAAATGCGTAATTAAAGAGTTACAGGGTTAGGAAAGTAGTATCTGTACCATTTATTATTATTAGTTAACGTCATTTTTTTAATGTTGCAATAAGAAACAAAACATTTTTAACAGTAATTATTAGGAGCACAAGAAACTTAATTTTAAATTAAGTTACATGTTTACAAAATGTGTTCAAACTGCCTCCCATTTGTTGCCTATTGATTGGCGGACGCGAGTAAAGACAACAGGAGTTTCACGAATCCTTCCGGGACAAACGTTTGAACGCTCGCATCGCAACAAATATTTGGGCGGCAAATTGAACACATTGTGTTAACATGTAACCTAATTTAAGATTAAGTTTCTTGAGCTCCTAATAATTACTGTTAAAAATGTTTTGTTTCTTATTGCAACATTAAAAAAATGACGTTAACTAATAATAATAAATGGTACAGATAATACTTTCCTAACCTTGTAACTCTCTAACTAAGCATTTTAGACCACACCTTCATAGAATAAAAAGTGATTATTTCGACGAATGCAACCTTATGTTAAAGTTTGGCAACAAAAGTGTCGGACACCCTGTATAGCAAGAATATAGTGGATTTAGTGGTGCTGGTACAGACTGTAGATTTCTTTAGTGTGCCATAAAATATCCATTAGTTTTCTAATATTGAAGGCCATTCATTTTAGACTAAACAAAATTTGTTCACCATAGAGGCTACTTTTCACTGTAAATTGAATAGGAAGTAGGTTATCTCCCATTACTTTTATTTATCATAGATCTGGGTCTTGACGCATTGAAAACTAGATTATGTGCACTCGGTAGAGCGCATACCTTCGCCGCCGCTTTGACACGTTATGTCCCAAAATTTGATAATTGCTAACTGGAAAATAATCAATCGTCCCACCAAGTTTCATGCAATATGGTTCAATACTTTTTGAGTTATAGAGTTATAAATGACCTTGACCTTTGACCGGATCACTCTCAAAATTCCAACAGATGGTTCCTGGACATTGACCAATTGTACCATCAAATTTCAGACAACTTGGTTGAAAACTTTTTGAGTTATAAATGGCCTTTATCTTTGACCCGATCTCTCCTAAAATCTAACAAAATGGTTCCTGCATATTGACCAATCGTTCCACCAAGTTTCATGCAATACGGTTCAATACTTTTTGACCTTTGACCGGGTCACTCCAAAAATTCTACCAGCAGGTCACTGGACATGGACCAATAATATGTTTCATCAAATTTCAGGCAATTTGGTTCTACAATTTTTCAGTTAATCGAATAACAAGATGATAAATAAATAAACGACGGCTAAAATATGACCTTCCTGCATTAGTTGAGAAAATTAACCATGAAGTGAAACATAATAAATTTAGTTACCATGATGAGTATTTATTTAGTACTTACCTTATTATTAGTTGTGTGCAATGTGCATATCATATGTCAAAAAAGAAACAATTCAATACCTACATTATAAAGTTTTATTTTATTGACTATCTGACATTTATCTATACAAACTTACAAAATCTTGTAAGATGAAAATATATCCTTCCACTATTTCGAATATGGCAACATATTCATGTGACGTCACAACCCAGAATTCCCTAAATCAAGTTAATTTACTTCCTATTCTATGTACTGTGGATATAACTACAATATAAGCATTAAGCACATCCTCCTCTCAATACAACAATGAATCACCACAATTCTTGATATGAAGCAAACGACGACAGCAACAGAAAAGAGAATCTTTGATATTCATTATTCAGTCATTCTTCCATTGACTGGTTTTGGTTACAAAAGTTTTCCTAAGTACATAATCTCAAAAGAACTTGCATGGTAATATTTTATGGGAATAAATTTGCTTTCGAATTACAGCGTAAACATCTCTCCCTAATTTGGTCTTTATATTCTTTCCACACCAAAAATTGTCAGGACAAAATATACCAGATATTGTGTCAAGAAATACTCTTAAGAAATAAATTATTTCGTTATTGTAATATGATATAGAGATACAGATATCAATAAACTGTGAAGCTTTATCAAATGTTGTCTGGGAATGAGATTTGAAAGATATTGTCTCGAATTTGTTTGATATTTCGGAATGAAATTATAATTAAGAAACAATATAATTATTATAGCGGCTAGTCCTAATTCAGATAAGATCGCATAAACCATCGCCAATGTAAATAATCCTGATTCTCTAAATACAAAAGTAGCCCAAGTTCTATTGTATCATATTTTAGTTCCAGAACCAATTTTCGATATTATGATACTTTTAAAGGTAAAAGTAGTCGTTTTAAGTCGTTTTTCGTTAACACCATTTTTAGTGTAAACACTTCGTTTTCGAGATATAGTGCAGTTAAGTTTCCGCTAAGGTATAAAGCATAATTTTTTATCGCATTTTAGATTTTTTGATATGAAATATGTAGTTTGTTGTATCCGCTAGTTTGCTGTTAATCACACTTCATGATTGTTTAATGACCTGGAAGAGGGTTCGGGAGCTGCCCGCCCTCTGTTCTACATTTTTTTAGAGGTAACATAGCCTACTTAACAGGAACCTTAATTGTGCAGAGGGTATTCTTGAAAAATGGCTCATTTCACCTAAATACTGTGATTATGGTAGAAATATTGAAAATCGGTGCCGGCCTTAGTTTACTATTCATTATCCAGACACTTTCGTAGTTTATTGCTGCGACCCGCTAGAAGCGCAGCCTAAGAACACACCCCTGATTGTTGGTGATTTTAAGAGAATCGTTACTTCTCCTCCAATAGTCAACCGATTAGATTGAAACAAACTTTAAATGATAGCCTGACTTAATCGCTAAACTTTCTAGGAAACAGAATTCCAAAATAATAATGTTAAATGTCTAAATTTATTAAAATGTTATCGTATGGGCTTGTAAATTTCATCCGATTTTGTCACTAAAATTGCTTTTTCTCCTTCAAGGTTGGTATGGTACTATCTTTTCTGATAGTACCACTAAAATTGCTTCTGTGATGGTGACACTCGTCCACCAGAGACTCGCCATACACCATTTTGAAATAATTATGTTTTAGATTAAGTTTAATTTTAGAATTTTTTGTTTATGTATCTTGACTACAACCTCAAAAGCTAGACTCCCTATTTATAGCTGAGATAACCGGCAAAACCTTACCCCTCAGCACTTCGATTACGTATCAATAAGATTATGGAATAAAGGAATTTTACTGGAAGCATCGTATAACTCTCCTCATCTCTCTCTTTCAATTCCGTGGCGCACCACCACGTCAGCTTCTTCTTCAATAATGAATCGATTTGCTTGAAACAAGCCTGGTGTATTTACTACAATTGCTAGAGAGTAGAATTTTGAAAAATTTAATTTTAAATAGTCTAAAATTTTAATTTTGTATGGACATGTTAATTCTTCTTCCTGGATTAGGTAGTGATTTTTCGGGATTGGGGACAGAGAATAAGGATTATGTACAAGTGTAAGGAGTGGGTGCAATTTTCTCTGGATTAGGTGCAATTTTCTCCGGATTAGGTGCAATTTCCAAGATTTTGTACAATTTCCGGGTTGAGTGCAAGAGTGTTGTGATATCACGGATTTGAGAATTTACTATTGTAAGTTTTTCGCCAAACCTGAGTTGCCAAATATTCGATTGTTTGTATTATTTTATGAAGACATGTAAATGAACTACCGTATTGGAGCATATATGTGTGGTGTAAATGTATATTAGCTATTGCTGCGCCCGGTAAGAGCACAGCCTAAGTACACCTCCCTGATTGTTGTTGTTAGTGATTTTGGGAGTCATATGATAGTCAAAAATTGTAATTCTGTATGGACTTGTTTTGCACTTGCTGGCACATACTTCGGTTGGTTCCTCATATTCAATAATGAACGGATTCGAAACTTCCGATAACTTTATATGATCACTTCAGAGGATAGGAAACTGAATTACGAAATTTTCATTGACTGCGTGATTTTTCTGTGCCCCTGACAATTTTTCATAGTCGCAGCTCTATATCTTGTTTCTGATTAGATTAAACGTCAAATACATGTACGTATATCGGGGGGCGTGGCGCCCCCTTGCCAGGTGATTAAATAATTAGGAAGTGTACAGTACAACGAAATAGAAATAAAGCCATTAATTTCAAAAAACTTTATGAAAATTGCAATCTATTTTAATTAATATTATATTATCAAAACATCTTTTCAAGTCAAATCCTTACAAATAAGAAATAATCTTTTGTCATCTCATTTTGTGCACTGGAATGCTAATTGTTCACTTCTTTCAGATATTTGTTTCCATTAATAAACAGCATAGACATTGAGGATCATAAAAAAAAACAATTATAGGATGAATATGCACTTGAATAAAAATTTTAAGATTAAAAACTCAAAATAAATTTTCTTCTTACTCCGGAAGTTAATATGGATAATGACATGGGGCAACGTGATATTGGAGCACCATGAAGATGTCAATGAGGCTACTTGGGATGGAAAGTGATGTGCCTTTTGGAGAGGACAGTAACGAGCAACTTGGGAGAGGATTGTTGTGCACAATTAGTTTTGGCAAACGATTCAAGAAGGTGGACCATACAAAACAATGTCAGTTAGCTTTCTGTTACAAAATAACTATCAATTTGGGAAAAATGTCACCCTGCAGATAACCTTCCTCGTGATTCACGAACTTTTTTCCGCATACGGAAGAAAAATAAATGATATTGTAGAAGTTTAGAAAGGCTACAGTAGTGGACAAAATATATAAGGGTAGGCAAAAACAAGTTATCTAAATCTTTAATTTCATAAAAGTACAAAACACACACTATTGAAATTTTGCACGTATTTTTATATACAGCTTATATTATATTTCAAACCATTTGGACAAATATTCTAGGTATAGTTCCATATTTCACTTCAAACGCTAAATTTTGCTCTGGTCAAAAGTTAAGGGTAGCCATCATAAACTTTGAAATATTCGCGGATATTGGCAATTAACTTAATAACCCCTGAACCGCCCCCCGAACCCACCTGTCAGGTCATTAAACAATCATGAAGTGTGCAGTACAACAAACTAGCGGATACAACAAACTACATTAGCAACTCTCAGTTATTTCTATCTAAGTAGTTTTTCATTTGTTTAACTAGGTAAATAAGGATTTAAAAAACAGGGAGGGGGGGGGGGGCTCGTGACTGGGGGAGCTTATGACCTAGGGGGCTCATGACAAGGGCGGCTCGTGACCGGGGGGAGGGCTCTTGACCGTACTCCGGACATTTTTCCCTGCTACTCAGATAAAAAAGTTACACGACTCTATTAGAAGATGAAGAAATTACTCTAATGAGCTGGCCTTCACAAGGCCCTGACCTCAATCGAATCGAGATTGTTTGTATAATAATTGGAGACTGTACTCAGAGAAGAAACACAAGAAATGTGGAAGAATTGTGGACATTTCTCGAGGATGAATAGAAGATGGATAACTCCTTCATATTGTGCCAAATTCGTGGAATTTTGTGGTAGAAGATGTATTGAAGTGATACAGCAAAGAATTATTTACAAATTATTAAGTTTATTGCCAATATCTGCGAATATTTCAAAGTTTATCATGGCTACCCTTAACTTTAGACCAGAGCAAAATTTAGTGTTTGAAGTGGAATATGGAACTATTCCTAGAATATTTGTTCAAATGCTTTGAAATTTTATACGAATACACATGAGCTTTATATAAAAATACTTTCAAAATTTCAATAGCGTGTGTTTTGTAATTTTTATGAAATTAAATATGTAAATAACTTGTTTTTGCCTACCCTTATATTTTGTCCACTACTGTACAGTGTGTCCTCAAAAAATGTATCCACTGCCATTGAAATAAATACTTTGCAAAACTCATCAATTAATGTACGTATCTATGGTACCAATATATTATGCATTTTTTCGTAGAATGAATGATGAATTTTTAGAATCAATGGCAGTGGATACATTTTTTGCGGACCTCTGTATACTGATAGTATAAGTTACTTTGTTTACCAGTTTGATAAAATGAATAAATAAAACTGATTAACTTATAATTTATGTGTTAATCATTCAGTCTTTACTTCATTAAATGTTTTTTTTTTGCCGTTTTCCTAAACATGAAGCACTGAAAAATATATGGAGTCCTGTTCTCAAGAAAACTTCTACCCTTTGAAGTGCTCCTACATTTGATCAAAGCACTTCGATATTGAAAAACAATTAAGGTATTTTCTGGTAGAAATTATTTGAAAGAAGGTATATTGTTTCAATTTATAAAGTAGCAAGTGATCTACCTCGAACAATGAATGGAATTTTTTTAAGTGATAATAAAAAGATCAACTGCGGCTAATTATTTCAACGGGCAGTAAATAAAGATCCAAAAGGGAAAGATGGTTAGAAGTACAACCTTGATATAAGAGCTTGCGCATTAACTTTACATTTCTACCCTATCCAAGTTTATTCGTATGTTGAGAAGTCATTCAACATGTGCTTGCCTCATCTAAAGACTTTAGCCAAGTAGTACCAGTGTTTCTGGTGATCCAGGTTTCATCAATGACGCTATAGAAACACTAAAAAGACTTGTTCAAAATATTTGCAAGAGTACCTTGTTGTTTGAGAATAGAGGAGAATAATTAGATGGCTATTAGACAACATGTTGATTGGGTAAATAGACCACGTTGACATTGGAGCAGGTATTGCTGATGACTCTGCTCCAATTGCAAAGAAGCATTAGTTTTTCTCAAGATGGAGATCTCGTCCAATGCTTAAGATTAAAGGCCCGTTTACACGCTACGATAAATTGGACCGATTTATTGCAATGAAGAGGTTGTTACAATTTATCGCAACGTGTAAACAGCATATTGTAGCAATTCATCGGAGATCGTGTGATTGGTGCCGGCAGGCTAAAATTTGAGGCCCGTTTAAATAGTAGCTAGTTATCTCAATGAAGAGGTTGTTACAATAAATCATTACGTGTAAACAGCACATCGTAGCAATTTATCGGAGTTAGATCTATAAAATCGCAACGACATATCATGAACCCAGTTAAAAATAATAAGAAAGATCGGAACATTTAAAATTAATAAGAAATCACCCGTCTCAATTTTTTAAAATAAATTCTTACCTAGGTATCTATCCTATATAATATATATAAAAATATACAAATGCTTACCAATGTATTGGACAATAACCCCCTCCCCCCATAGTACAATGGAGCCCATTCTTTTTTTTTATTTTAACATATTAGTACTGTACATAATATATAATACCTTTGTTACAACATAATATCTATTAATACCTTTTTTTTATTTATTCCTATTAATTTTAAAGCAATACGTTTTAATACCTTAATTTACTTTATATAATAAATTACATTAAAAGTTATTCATTAAATCAACTTTAGGGAAAGTAACCTAACTAACTATCTCTAAATATTACATACCTACCTAATAACTTAAATTCTTATATGTTGTCATCTACCTAATTAGTTAGACTACCTTTCAAATCATTTAGGTATATTTGTTTAGTTTAAATGTTAACCAGTAACCACAAAGTAGGTACTTGTTTCCAATCTACTAGTGAGTACATGAGGACACCCTCATGTATCTTTCTTTGTTATTTCTCGTTTTATTTTTTGATTAAAATAGAAAAATATAATCAAGTAGGTTTACTCAATTAATAACTAATCTTTTTATTATGAAATAATTTCTCATTTCTTTCATTTTTTAAATTTTACATTACTCTTTTATTTTACTTTATTTCTAATATTAATTAGTATGATGCAATCCCTCATTTGATTTCATAATTTAATATAGTTTGTTGTACCCCCGTTATACATATATCTTATGTTAAATCAGTAATAAACTACAAAAGTGTCTGATTACTGGGGTGTTGGGACTAGTGAATGGTAACCGAGGTCCAAGAACGTTACCTAAATTATGCTTAAGCTCAGTTTATTTGATTCTGAGGATTCTGTTATACTTTAATATCATTTATTTCATATATTTTTTTTTAATTAACCATTTACTGATGTTAGTCTAAAAGGAAAATATTTATTTGAATTATTATTGTTCTGAACTATAAATTTTTGTAATAATCAGAGGATTTCATGTGGTTCTAGAGCCACAAATAATTCAACGGGGAAGAAAAAAGTTTTCAATTCTTCAGGTGTTTACTCCGTGCCCGTAACTGTAATACAAAGTTACGAAAAATCAGCTACATAAATCTATTACAGTTTTAAACAACACTTTATTAAATGCACAAGTATTCAATAACTATAAATCATATTTCAATCAGTAACTATTACAAGATTTCAAATGAACTTTTCAACACTATTTTAATGAGGTAGATTTAACAAGATTTTTAACTCTTAAAAACTAGCACAGCATTTTACTTACATTATGATTGTGGATAGACCAAACTATTAAATATTCAAATTTTCAATGTAGAGCAATTTATATGGAACAATAAATTATGTGACTGTAAATAAGCATAGGAAAATAAATATTAACGATAACAGCTCTCTATTAGGTAGAGAGAAAACAATACAAATCCTAAACCTTGTGGTGCCCGAAAATGCAGGTTAACTATAATGATTAATTAATGGCTAAATTTTGATATGAATTAATTTAAAATAATAGATGAAAGTAGACAAAATAATGTAAATAAGGAGTTATAATAATGATGATTAATTAATAAAAAGGAAATAGAAAATTACTAGGGACTTCATAGAGGAAGACTACCAGATAAATAGAAACATAGTAAATAAAAACTAAATTTAATAGATAAGAACTTGGGTGAAATGGAATGATACTAGGATTTACAAAATACTAAATTTTGCGCAAGTTTTAAATAGTTAAATTGGAAAGTCTTCTGAGGCTACGCTATTCAATCATAAATACAAAAAATAAAAGGGTTTGAAAACTACTACTATTTTTAATCTTCCTAATATATGCTAACTTAAAGAATTAACAAATTTCCAAATCTAATAAATTATCGGGCACCACTAGGTGATCAAGAAAATGCACAACCTACATTCACAGGATTCAGAAACTAAATGAATCTTTAGATGAGGAATGCAGTGTTGCCGAATAATTTGGCCCACTGGTTCGAAAATTTCTCTGAGAAAAAATAGGAAAATAATTATGCGCAGCACAATTATCTATTTTATTACATGATTGATTGTGTTTCAGAATTCCGATATAATCATTCTACAGGTTAACTGGGTTAGGAAAAACAACCAACTAATTCATACCATCTATAGGATAAATTCCAGGTTATCGGACTGTTTCACATTTACGAACGCGTAGGATAAGTTAATTAAAATGTTAGTAGAATAGCCTAATAATGATAGCATATTATTTTACCCCAGTGATGTAACTAGGCTTTACTAAATAACTAATCAAAGTAACTCTTAAATAAATAAAATTATTTAAATTTACTTATAAACATTTCAATTAAGTAATTAATCAAGTACAGTCTAGACAATTACCTCAATCAATCATATCTGAATTGGTAATAATTATCAAATTTACTTCATATATAATAAATCCTCATTCAAATGCATTGGTTCTTTGCAATTTATTACTGATTTAACATCAAAATATATGTACATCGGAGGACGTGCCGCTCTCAAGAAAACCCTGCCAGGTCACTGAAAAATCACGAAGTGTGCAGTGCAACAAATTAGTGGATACAACCAACTACATTTAATGATGAAATCGAAAGAGGGACTGTATCATACTAACTAATATTAGAAATAAAGTGAAATAGGAGAAGAATATTAAAAAAAAATACTATGGTATATCTGTAGTTTATATCTATTTATTAATATTTTTTATTTTAATCAAAAAGTAGAACGAGAAATAACACGGAAAGATGTAACTGTCGGTTAACCAAAATAACCAACATGCTGAAAAAACATGGACAGTTTCGTTGCTGTGTCCGTTAACAAATTTGCCCGCCATTTTCCGGACAAATTTGTTCACGGACATAATATTTCAGAAACTTCATAATATTATAAACTTAAAAAAAACCTTGATGACGAATTCGAAACCAACTCCTTGCTTGTGGAAGATCAAATCCGACGATTACTCTGACAGAAACAAAAAGGACCTGGCTTATGCAGAACTGGGGAAGAAATACCAAGAGTTTGATCCGTCAGCCGACAGGAACAATGTTGTTAAAAAAATTAGTGGACTACGGATTGTGTACAACAAAGAGAGGGCAAAAGTGACCACCTCGTTGAAATCGGGTTCAAGGTCAGAAGAGGTATATAAGCCTACTTTATGGTATTTTGACCTGATGCACTTTTTGTATGATCAAAATTCAGTGAAATCTGCTTGGAGCACAATGGATGATAAGGACAAACAAATACCAGATGCCGTAAGTTTATATTATATTACATAATAAGAACGACAATCTTTACATAATATATATTACAAAAATGATTTACTAGAATAATGAACAAAAACGTGCATTAATATCATAATGTGTTTAATGTAACTTTTGATACCATAACTTTATTCTACCATTTATTTGTACTATTGCTTTTTAAAGTTTTCATCTTGAAATTGAAAATCTTAAATTTTCAAAGCCAAATTATCTTGCCATGTAATTGAACCCACTCCATTAAAATACGAGCAAAACTTTTCCCTAACTTCTTTGGCTTGTTCTAAAACTTGTCCCCTTGAGCGTCTTTCGAGGTTATGGAGAATATCAGGATTTTCGTTATCAAAACATTCAGCAGCGGCGTATGGCACTGATTTATTACGCAACAAATTGTGTAACGCGCAACATGCGAGGATTACTGATTCTAATGATTCAACTTTTAAGTTAATCGCAGTATATTAAATACGAAATCTTAAAGCCATGATTCCAAAAGTGTTCTCCACCACTCGTCGTGCTCTGGAAATACGATAATTGCATATTCTTCTCTCGTTGTTCAGCGAATCCCGATTGTAGGGCTTAATGAGGTCCGACTGCATTGCAAAGGCATCATCTCCCAAAAACACGTATTCCATATCAAGATTAGAACTAACTGGATCAGATTCGGGAATATCTAACTGTTTATTAACAAGTTTTTCATAGAAAAGTGAGTTGTTGATTACACCTCCATCAGATATTCTACCGTTCGTTCTCACGTCACAATATATGAATTCACAATGAACATTTGCTATAGCCAGCAAAATTATACTGTGCGTTTTTTTGTAGTTATAGTAATAGGATCCACAATCTTTTGGGGGAACGATCCTAACATGTTTTCCGTCAATTGCACCTAAGCAATGAGGGAATTGCCATTCTTCTTCAAAATCTTTTGCTATTTTTCTCCATCCATTACTTGTAGGAATTTGAAAAAAAAATAGTATGAAAGTTATTAACAATTTTTTGCGCAACGTTTCCACTGCCCTGTTTCCGCTTCTTCAATTAATCACAGTTAAAGTAATGGAAGGCAGTAGCAACGCTAGTATAGTATGCAAATTTGCCTTCCATTCATTTAACCGTGATTAATTGAAGACGGGTTATAAACAGGGCAGTGAAAACGCGGCGGTGAAACTGCTAGTATAGTATGGACCTAACATAAAAATATAACATGATCGATTTCTTATATACAGGGTGACCCATAAAAAGTGTACTCAACTTTGTATCGATATAAATAATGAATTTATAAATAAATTTAAATTCGTTTCAGGTAAAATTAAAAATAGTATATTTTCACTCCAGCCACTCGACCATTGTCAATACATAAGATTTAATATTTATTTATAAATACAATGTTTGCATTAATTCGAAGTAGAGTACACTTTTTTGTGTGTCACCCTGTATAACATGATTATCGTTTCAAACAGAGCTAAGTGCTTCAAATTATTATAGGTTATATTATCAATTATTATATAATCAAATGGTGCACCAAATCTTTTTTTTCAAATTTTCTTTATTTTGCCATAAACCGAGAAGAAAATGCAATAAGACTGCTTAATAATAATAATAATAATAAAAAATCTATCACTTTTTTCAATTTAATTGCCAATCACCTCCATAAATGCAAGGTTCATATACTATAACAGGTTAAACGAATGGGGAAAAAATTGCCATTGAGAAAATAACAATTTCTGTCTTTCTTCTTGAATATCTCTTAAACGGTAGATTAAACTCGCGCGTGAGTCAACCTAGAATTGTTTAGAATTTAATAATCTATCGAATGATGTAATTTTTTTAAATAACCGTCTCTCCGCTGCAAAATAGACAAACATCTAACTGCTATTCACTACGACAATTAGCAATGGAAGGAACAATTTCTTCTTGAATATCTCTTAAACGGTAGATTAAACTCGTGCGTGAGTCAACCTAGAATTGTTCAAAATTTAGTAATCTATCGAATGGTATAAAATTATTTCAATGAAATGGTTTTTCTGCTGCAAAAAGAACAAAAAACTAACTGCTATTCACTCTGTTGTCAGTTGATTAGGGGCACTGGTTAAGGTTTTCATCCGCTTTAATTACTGAAGCTAAAATAAGAACAAACATAATATTGCAATAATAAAATAAAAAATAATAAGTATAAAATGTCAATAATTTGTAACATAGGTTTCATAGGTTTTAATCTAAATAGTAGGTTTTCATCTAAAGAATTTGTAGACGCAACATTTCGTACTATTTCTATTCGTTTAACCTGTTATAGTCTATGAACCTTGCATAAATAGTTTCCTTATATTTATTTATTTGTCTGTCTGTCTGTGGTCTGTCACGCTTTAAATTTCATTCAGAAATTAGGCTAAATATGTTAATAGGTGGTAGCATTAATACCTATTTTTATATGAATGGAATTAATGATTATTACTATAACTGAATTATAAATTATTTACAATCTAAAGTTAAAGTTTATAGAAGAACTATTTGCAACATCTGTCATAGAACTTATTTACTCTGTCACTTATCAGTATTTATCTATGATATAATTACAATATTATCGTAATTATTCAATTAATAAATTCAATCAAATATAAGGGCACGGACCAAAGTGTTGATAGTTAAATTACACAAATATTGAGTGATGCAATTGAGAACACGTGGTTCTTAACGGGTAAGTACACTAATATTTAATAAAACTACAGAAAGGGAAGAATAGCTTCGACAATCTCAGTCGAAGCTTAAGTGCAACTTTACCGCAATAAAAATTAATATTGAGTTTATGTTGTAATTTTTTTCAGGATGATTTTGAATCTACAGATGTACAACAACTGAATGATCGTTGCGAAATTCCTATTCTTTCACCGGCTTTGACCGTGTCAGATTATAATGAACCAGCTGGATCACTAAGCACAACACCAAAGCCAAGAGTACCTAGACCAAAACGAAAACAGCAGTTGACTGCAACAGATAAACTTATGCAGCTTACGGGAAAACATTTAAAATCTTTCCGTCGCGATGACGAATGCGATGCCTATGGAAAGTATGTAGCGCATAAGTTACGCTCCTTTGAAGGCATGCAAGCTTCATTTGCTCGAAAACTTATTAATGACGTGATTTTTGAAGGGGAGCTAAATAAGAACTTCAAAGTTATGAAAAATCAACCACAAACATCATTCGGACTAAACCCTCAACTAATTTACCCTTGCCATTCTCAGTTCTCTTACACTCATGCAGCTTACCCTCAACAACAGAATAGTGGACCATCCAATAACATTATGCCATTCAACACGATGCTTCAAAACCCTCAAATAAATGGATTTGATCAGCAGAGCACTCAATACCCCAGTAATCAACAACCACAACTTCAACTGTCTATTTCTAAACAAAGTACTCACTTAGAAACCGATCCCAACAAGACAGAGGAGAATAACGTTTCTACTTATTTTGCAAATTTTACGTCGTATTAATAAAACTTATTGTTAATATGTTCTTTGTTACTAGGTATATAATGAATTTCTTATAAAAAGAAAAATGTCAAATGTTAACGATAAAAATGTATCAAGTTTTTCTGCAACTTGTATCATATATGTATACAGGGTGGGGCGTAAGTTTGGAAGCAAATGAAAGTGCATATTTTAATCCAACGAAAAATATATTTAATAATTTACAGTTATGTATTATTACATAAGGGTTTTAAGAATTCAAAAATCATAAATTTATTCAAAATCTCCCCCCTTGTTTTTAATAACAGCCTCAAATCTCCTCCGAACTCCTCCTACTGCGACGCGCAACTGTTCTTGTGAAATTTCCTTCCAGGATCTCTGGAGCGAACGCTTTAAATCATCCACACTGCGATGGAATTTACCACAGGCCTTTGATTCAAGAATGGACCATACCGAAAAGTCCATAGGATTAACATCTGGGGAGCAGGGAGGCCACATTTCTTTGGACCAAACCGTGGAAGATGGTCATGGCACCAGTTTTGAGTGACATTTGCAGTATGTGAAGTCGCGCCGTCTTGCTGAAATGTCCATAGAGTGTCATTACCGAAGTGATCCTTAGCTGACTCCAACATTGGCGTCAAAATATTCTCAATATAAGATTTAGCATTGATTTTGGCGCCTTGTTCCACAAAAATTAAAGGAGATCTCCAAGTTTCTGAAACGGCAGCCCAGACCATCACTGAAGCTGATTTCATGGTTCTGTGGACAGTTTTTTGGTTGTATGGGATGTCTTTTGCACTTTTACCAATTATTCTGTCATTGCTCCGGTTGTGAGCCATTTCGGGAGGGCTCAATAACTAATAAAATAATTATGAAAAACCAAAATGGAAACTAGTAAATACTAATATTTTAATTTAAAACAGTGTAATACCAAATAATATAATATAATAATATACTTCATTTTAATACATTAAGAATTACAATATTTGTAATTATTTTATTACAATTTATGATATTGCTTTTTAATTTATTTCTTCTTATTAGCTTACATACTACATGTTTTGTTGTTGGTTTATCACAATTATTTTATCACAAATTATTGTCACCCAGCCATTTCCACTGTGAAATTTTTTTCGTCAGACCAAACAATTTCACCAGCCGTGCCAGACTTCAATTCTCTCAGAAGTGCTTTGCTTCTCTCCAATCTCTTTTTCTTTACAGCTTCTGACAGAGTATGTCTCTTTTGGAGGGTGAAAGAGGACATCTACAGGTCTTCTTTGACAACTCTTCTCATTGTTCTGGGACTCGCATTAGCTGTTTTGGCTAGCAATCGTATTGACCTTTTCGGGTTCCTCCTGATCTTCCTTCGGGCACATTTTATCAGTTGTTTGGTGCGTTGTGAGCGTGGTCTACCACTTCTTGGACGATCAGTCAAGTCTCCTCTCTCATTAAAACGCTTCACACACTTCCAAACAGTCGATCTCGCTATTGAAAGAGTCTTTGAAATGAAATCTGACTTCCCGGCACGGTGTAGAGCAATAATGGCTTCTCTTTTGTCTGACATTTTTGAATTGACTAAATTTTTGTAAAAAATAACACTGCCACGTCATAATGTAGTGTCTCTACTATAGTTCAAACCCTATCACCTACTTAGGAACTTATTAAGAATTATATTAATGTTTGAAAAATTGCTTCCAAACTTACGCCCCACCCTGTATGTAGCTGGTATGATTACTGAATTAATTCCAAATTTCATATGTTAACTTTGATGTGCAATTAAAACATGAAAGGAAAATAAGTAGGTAGGTTGATGGTAGGTTGGTACCGTAGATCTATATCAGACGAGTTAATTAAAACTTCGTATCAATTTATTTGCCTAAAGAAATTAAATATATTTCAATACTTATAAAAAAATGAATAGATTTTAGAAAAAAAATTCTATTGAACCAGCATAACCGTCACCGTATAACTTCGCCTGAACACTGAAAACTTTTCAAGTTCTTTATAAGCACCAAATGTTGTTGTTGCTTTAGTACCCGCTTTCAAATGCAGAGGGCGCTTTTAGAAACAGAAATTCTACTGAGTAGTGTATCTTGTTGTAGTATAATATCTTTGATTATATTATTTATGATTATATAATTTTATTATCAGTTTAATATCATAAATAAATATTTTGATTTAACTAGCATATTATTTAAAAACAATATTATTTTCTTTGACGTTTTTGAATAATTAAAAATAAATAAAATATCGATCGTAGGCAACTCCAAGGATACGTTACTTTAAACGGTATCCGAAATAAATCCCCCCAGAAAACATATTTGTGTCCTATTTTTCTATTGATAGTTGCATATCCCTAGTTTTAATCCTTGACCATCAGTCTGAAGCTAAATGGCTTATAAGAAAGTAAAGAAACATCAAATTTTTGAGATGTATAGTCACTGTAGCTGTGGACTCTTAGAGTGTAGAAGGTAAATTAAGAAGAGGTAATATTTATATAAGTTAAATTTTGGATTTAATAATATACGAAATTTTGGATTTAATGATATACGAAATTTTGGATTTAATAATATACGAAATTTTGTTTATGTTCAATACTTGTTTAGTTAAAATCAGTATATTGCTGCATCGTTTTTTCAAGTGGTAATACATATTGACTGAATGACATCGTTTGAATATCTTTGTGCTTTATTTGTCTATTGATAGATATACTGTATATCGCTAGTTTAATCATTTACCATCACTCTATAATCATTTACCAAATACAAGTAAAATTTATATTTAATCATTATTTGCCTTTCAAAATAGCGAATTTAAAAAAAGTTATGTTAGTCCCAATTTAGCTGCACGACCCTGTACAGGGTGGCGCAAAAAAATGGAAACCCATTTTCAAACTAGTATATTTTACCAACTATTAAAGATAGAAATTTTCTAAAAACATCGTTTCATTCCTTTACTTTTTTTGTATCTATCGTTAAAATCTGTTCAAGTTTAGACGAAAGTTGAACATACTGCAGCGAATTAAAAAAAGGCAAGTAAAAATGGCTTGCGCGAGAACGAAATATACGAAAATGTCACATGTTATTTAAACACTGAAAGCTTTGAACAGGTTCAACCTCATTTTAACATAGCTTTCAGGAAAGATTTTTACCATTTATAAAACCATATAGACTTATGCTAATAAGTTCAAAACTTTAGAAACTACTTCATTTTGAACAAAAAATGGTTAGGTCGCAGGAGAACAGAACGAACACATGAAAACATTAATCTTATTCATAAAAAATTGATTGAGAATCCAAAATTATCAATCAGAATGAAGGAATTAGACATCACTAAAGACACAGTTCAACGAATTGTTAAATACGACGTGAAGTATCATCCTTTCAAGAAGCATGTAAGCCGTAAGGCTCGAGCTCTTAAAACTGATTTATCGCACAACCGTCTAAATTTTTCAAGATGGTTTCTGCAAAGATATGCTCGTTTTGGAGAAGACATCGTGATTGGTGATGAAGATGTATTTTCATGAATGAAAGAGTTAATAAACAAAACGTCAATTGGATGAAATTTTTTTTAAATTTTTATTTACACCATGAATAAATAATTATCCCTATTATGTAAAGTCTTTTTGTATTTTTCGTTCTAGCGCAAGACCTTTTTATTTATATTTTTTCACTTCGCCGCAGGATGTTTAATTTTAGTTGTAAGTTTAACAGATTTCCATGAAAGATGCAAAAAACGATACGAATAAAACTGTTTTTAGAATTTTGTTATATTTAATAGTTTTCAAAATAAACTCATTTGAAAATGGGTTTCCTTTTTTTTGCACCACCCTGTACACAGTAACTTTTATTATATTGGTAATTAAGCTTGAGTTAGTTTCTTAGAGAAAACTTGAACAAGACTGGTATATTAATTTTTTACCGGGATATCAAACATATGTTTGGAATTAAAACCTAACCTTATTTGTTTTCCCTTAGTTTTATCGTCTTTTAAATTATTTATAAACGAAAAATTAATACAAGTTTTCGGTAAAACTACATGGGGGAATGCACTGCGCGTTTATGGGATCTTGTAAATGTGCAACACCGTTTTGCAGGAGAAAATGTGAAGGGTGACAATTCGAATAGAATTATTTTTGTTTTGTACAGGGTTTGTAATAATGATGGGAACCAAAATAATCTCTAATAACTTTTGCAATAAACCTTCGATTTTGAAAAACAAAAAGACTATATAATCCTGGAAACTTCGCGTTTTACATTATAAAACATAATCGATGATACGGGTATGGGATAACATTTCAGCGGAAAATGAAAATTGTATGCTGCACGAAGGTGACTTCGCACGTCCAATTGCATTCATTCTGCGAGTGGGGTTTACAGAAGCATGCAGAAAACTCGAATTTATTCAGAATTTAATCATATCAGACGAAGCTTATTTCGGGCTAAATTAATGTGTCAATAAACATAACGTCCTCTTTTGGGGAGCTGGAAACCTGAAGGTAATCAAAGAAAAGTTGCTCCATTCAGAAAGAGTCACAGTGTGGTGTGGAATCAAGAGAATGTGATAATTGCAGTCCCTATTTCTTGAGGATAGCAATGATACAAGCAGTTACAGTGAATGGAAAGCGATATCACGACATGATAACTGACTTTTTGATTCCGAAAGTGAATTAAATGAATTTGACTAATCTAATTTAAATTACCACTGTAACACTAAGAGGCCCAACATTGAAATCCTGCATCACAAGTTTCTGGGAAGATTGATCTCAAGATTTGGCGACGTTGAATGGCCAGCAAGATCTCCAGATCTTTCCGCACTAGATTATATCTTAGGAGGATATCTCAAAATAAGAGTCTAACTTAACAAGCCAATAGACATCCCTCAATTGAAGGCACCTATTGAATCAGAAATTAGATCTAATGGACAGGAAATGCTGGTCAGAGCAATGGACAACATCAGTTATCGTGCCGAAATTTGCGTGCGGTTATGAGGGCAGGATTCAAAAGAAATCATTTTTAAGAAGTATTTGATTAAAAACACGATGTTTTCAGGATTCTATAGTCGTTCAGGTTTTAATATCCATGCATTGCTTTCAATAGTTATTAAAGTTTATATTGGGTCCCATCATTATTACCAACCCTTTATTGTTGCTAATGCAATATTGCATATACCTATATAAAGAGTTAATATTTTTCGTTAACTGATTACTAGTCATTTTGATTTGCTTCCATATTTACGCCCCACCCTGTAAGATTGCTAACTGTAATACATTATTTATTGATTAACATATATCATAGATTATATACCCATATTCATCAACATTCATTGATCAGGTTAACAAAAAAAAGTAATTAGAATAATAACCTTATCCGATTACATTTGATCACACTACACCTCCTTTTCCTTTTCTCCTAAGTAAAATTTTACGATATTTATAAATATATTATAGGGACTTATATAATTAAACATAATGTAACGATTTATATTAATTATCCTGCTCGCAAGTATAATACTGGAAACCTTTGTAATGCAACTCCTACTTTTCAAAGACTAACTATCTTTCAGAGATCTTTGTCTTATAAAATCACTGTCACTAGTATAAAGGACAAGGCTTTTGAACTAAATATTCACCTAATGAATTCTCAATTAATTCATCGTTTAATAAAGATATAAACTTTATTTGATAAATTTTGTATCTATTACGCTTCTTATGTGCTCAAATGTACTTCTTGTGACAACATGAATCAGTGACCTAAAATAAAATATATATCTTACACTTCTATAAAATAAAATACATAATAAAAAATACATGATCTATGTATATAACAAAATGCAACACAACAGAGATATGTTATAAATAATGACATCTTATTAAGATACACAGCGCTAATGCTTAAAAACAAAGTAAAACAAAATTATTGTAACATAATATAAAGAAACTCATTCCTACGAATAAAGTTAATTTCAATATTCATCTTGCACGATGTTTTTTTCTGATTTATTACGTATCCATATACAGATGTTATATTCATTCAATAAATATTATTATAGAGGTTAAAAAAACTTTAGGGTTTTATGCAGCAGTGAAAATACTAATTTTTAGGTGACAACACAATGAGTGGGAGGTAAAAATTGTACCTGAACTAAGCCTATAAAGTTTTTAGATCATAATTCCTCTTGCTAGCTCCCTTTTTTATCATCAAATATGGCTAACTTTTATTTCTTTTTCTGCCTACATGGTTAGTCCAATTAGAACATTTCTAGCGCTTGATATTCACATTAATAAAGTTTTCCTGAGTAACATCTGCTGTAATTCTGTGACTTTACGCCAATTAAAAGTGACGATAACACTGACCGTTACATGTCGTTAACGAGACAATTAAAATAGTTGAAATGGTCGAACAGATAGTTAGTGGTGTAGAAAATTGGAATTAGTGCTGCGGATTAGGAGTAAGAGTTGTAATTATAATTATGTAAAATACGAGAAAAATTAAATTTGAATATCAATAATTAATAAAATGACAGGTAGTAGTAGTATTGAAATAGTAAATATGTTTGAAGTACGAAAACTGTTAAATATCTAATCCCAAATATAAAAGAAGTTTCAACATCAAAAGTTTTACTAATTGGAAGATTTTTTAGTCTGAGGTAAGTAATGACGTCAGAGAAAATATTACGCATCACACATTCGATGGATATTTTCATAAGAGCCTGAATAAATAAATATTATATATTCAATGATTAAAAATTCAAATCCTTCCTTCATCGGGAATTCAGCACTATGAGTCAATGCACTAACCTCCATATAGGAGATATGGTGACCGGAAAATTCACCGTGGGAAACTGTGCCGTCAGAATTTTCGCCGTTAGGAAAATTCGGCATAAGGAAGATTCGCCGTGAGGAATTTTTCAAATAATAATATAACTGAATATATTTACTTCTATGTATGTTAATAACTATATGGAAATAATGTATATAATAATAATATAGGACTAAACATATTAAATTCCTATTTATTCCTAATATTATGTTAGAATCGCAGCAACGAAGATTTTTTATGGATTCTATAATAGAAATGAATGGAATTTTGGTTGAGAGAGGTCGCATACACTCACCAGAGATATTTAAAGTATAGGTATAGCGGGCGGACGCTATACCAGATAATACCGACCAGTATTATATAGAAGCATACGGTAATGCCCAGTACCGTCTGGCACCTTGTAGGGGAGGATGGTCATCAATGGGACAAAAAACAGAGAAAGATTGATATTTCATTTACTATGGGCAAAGTATGAAAAATAAAAAATCCATGTGTAATAGATATTCCTTTATAAAATGAAACTAACTCGAATGATATCACATATTCTGTTGACTAGAAAAAAATTAAATAAAAAACAAAAAAATTGTCCCATTGTATAACAGCACTGGTGAACAATGGGACATGTCCTGGTGAACGATGGGACAGTTCATCAAACTTGTATATTGTTGAGGTTATGGTCAAATTTCAAGTTCGAATTATCTCTATGTTGTCACACACTTAGTTGGTTCATATAGTATCAATTTAATGTCCTCTAGCTTCACCGAATCCATGTCAGGAACATTTGGAAAATTAAGCTCATTGCACTTGAATCTTCGCCTAACATCAATATTTCGTAGTTATCTTTTTCATACTTTTAGCCAACAGAATACGTTTTAGAAGTCGCATCAAATCCTACAAGTGCATAAATCTTCATTTCCAACCTTTTCGGTAGAGATTTAAGTTCTTCAGACGAATGGATCGGTTAGATTAAGAGTTCTATACCAGACCAAGAACAATAGTTCACAGGCCATCTACGGCAGATACTTTATGAAGTGATTTCGAAGGCCTTATCCTTAGTGGCACCAGCAAAAATCTCTTCTTTCTCTGATGTATCCGTTGCAATCATGCTGGGTCTTTTTCTTTTATTAGTGAAATTTGTTTTCTATGCAGTGCTTTGTGATGACCTCAGATTGCTAAAGCCCTTGAACATGGTCGAAAGAACCACTTCAGCTGGAAGCTCTGTTTTTACAAGAAGCCCTGAAGCTACAGTTCACGTTATTGTATCAAAAATAGATATTTATTGATTCATAACTAGACAGTTTGGTTAACAATAGGGCACTGTCCCATTGGTACCCAAATTTTCTGTCCCAATGATCACCATGACGCCATTTTGAAAACATATGGGTATAGCGGCTCAACTACAAAAGTATAAAGGCAATCATTTCATTTGATCATATTTTACATATTACTTATTTGTTTTATTTTAGTAGGGGTTTAACGTCTGCTTCGGAACCAAAGACCATATCGCTGACGTCAAAAGGAAATTAAATACAAGGGACTGGAAGAAGCAGTCAGAGAGGAAAGTGGCTCCATGAACAAAGTCACTTACCACCGTCGGTGACAATGCTCATGGATGCAGAAAAGCTACTCAGTGAATGCAGTCACTTACCAAGGAATGTGACGAAACGGGACACAAGCACCGGTGGCTGCACTCACGGATGGAAGAGGAAAATGAAGAGGTGATAGTAAATGAAGCCTACGAGCCTACCTAACACAAAATCTAAGACCTCGTAGTTGAAGAGCATAACCCTAGCGCTATCCTCTAAAACTGCAAGTAGCGTTAAAAAAAATGATAAACATGGTAAAAATGAAAAAAGACAATCCATAATCCAAATTACAACAGTTCGGGGCCCAAGGGACGCCACCCCCCTTCTCTTCCATTCACCACAGACAGCTTCAGTACATATTACTTAATATTATGTAAAAATGCCGTAATCATTATATGTTAAATTAACAGATTTATAACAATTGAAACAAAGTACGAAAAATTTGGGTTTCCTACCTCTAAAACACGTTTTCGATTTTACACAGAGCTGACCGCACCCCAACCGCTGAATGCAATGCGAGTAAATGCACTGAAGTATTCCTAGTTTACCACTAAGATTTTGTTGAAAATTACCCTCAAATTAAAGTTATTCAGCATGTCCCATTGATGAACATCCTCCCCTACATGATTATTTATACCTTCTAGTGAACGTTAGTATACATATTTGATAGTTCACGACGTACAAAGAGGTTATTTGAAGCATCCGGCTACCAGGCTACCGCCTGGTAGTATCTAGTGACGTCCAGTGCTGCCACCATACACCCCCCTAAATATTGAATATGTTTCCATAAATAGTCATAAACAGTGTACTAGATGCTACCGGACGCTTCAGTTCCTATACAAGGTTACCAGAAGGTACTAGATGGAACTTGATGCTACCGGACGCTAAAGCTACCAGGAGGTACCGGATGGAACTTGTTGCTACCGGGCGGTACCGGACGCTCCAAATTAACTGATTATATGTCGTTAACCATCATAACATTTTCTTGCTTTAAAGATCTAGGAATCTTATAATTTGTCAGTATTTTACTAGCTTGGTTATACTTATAATGATCCTGATTAGTCATAAAATATGGACAATAATTTGATGTTTATTTAGTCATGAACAAATACTTACTACAGGTAATTTGGCGTAGAAAATGGAATTTAGTATTCTAGAGACATGAGCAAATTATCGGATCTTAAACATATGGATATAGATAAGTATATGTGAACTGGAAAAATATTATTATCGCACATACACACGAACAACAATTCCGCCAAACTAACTTATAAAGGAGTTATATTTCTCGAAAAATGTGGTGTACAACAGAATGAGATTATTCACATGAATGCGAATTATGAGAAGTGACAAATTAAAGAAAAGTGAAAGTGGAGCGATTCATACATCGCTACAAAACTATATTTAAAGATTATAGCAACCTAATAGCAAAGGACTTCTAAAGAGAAGAAGCTCAAAGCATGGATAGTAAGGAAAATTCAGTACAGAAACATGTTATAAATAAAGCTATTAACTATTTAATGAAATGGAATTCAGAAGAGAGAAAGTACAAAAATGTTTAGAATAGATATGGCTAAAACTATTGTGACCATAACAATTAGGAAAGAAAGAAAACTAAATAGAAAAAGGATTTCACAAATAACCCAATTTTAAACACTACTAACAAATCAATAATAAAAACAAATCTAACACTTCTAACCTAAATTCAATGATATTCAAATAACAGACTAGTGAAATTATTATGTAGTGCTACGCGTTTGTTTCCCTTAACTGTACTTCACGTTGAATCGCATTTTGAGGGTGTTTGAAAACACTATAGCTAGTGGTATTCTGTTATTACCGCTTTCCAGCACAAACAGTATTTCAAAAAAAAGCTAATGGAACTTTTACAATCAAATATAGAACCAAATGCTTATCAGTAGGAAAATGCTTACATTGTCCTCAGTACTTGCCGGAAATAATGATTCCATTATTGAGGGACTCTAGAGCACCATAGTCAAAATTGGAATGCACATCGAATACCACACCTTTAGCAGATCTATCAATCAAACCAACCAAGTCGCTGCAATTAACCATCCCATCAAGGTACTGGAAATGGGTATAGAATGTTGAGGTAGAAACACAAGAAAGTTTTTCCTCTGTTTCAGTTACCCACAATATCTCTCTTGAATCTTGTTCCATTATTTTCACCATCACTGTAACTGCCATTCGAAGAGCAGTTTTTAATTTCCATTCATTGAAGTAGGTACACATTTCCTTTAAATCTGAAATGGTGATGTTTTTACTTTTAAGGCGCAATTGGGATCCATTAAGCCTCTAAATATTAATGATGGAGAAGCTGCCACTTTCTTCTCTTTCATCTTCAACTCCCCATTTTTTCCGCTGTAAAGTTCCCAATTGTCGTATAATCACCACCTTGAAAATTAGGTATAAATTAACTTTAGTCTAGACCAAGAGCAAATGCAGCACTCAGTGCTATTTTGGCACTCAGAGTGGCACTCGTGCCCACCAGGGAAATGGTGCTTTATTTTCTTCCAAAGAAAATTTAGAAATTATAGCCCTGACTGCTTTATAAATTAAAACGATAATATATAAGAGGATGGTAAACTAATTGAAATAGAGTATAATTGTCATGATCTTGATACTTTGATAGTAAATTTTATCCGTTAATAAGGTATTTTTTAGTTAATGTTATTGTACTGCCAGTGTTCAAAAATTTCACCTCTGGATCTTTTTATCTAGAACAGTTATTCATATATTTTTCATACGTTTTTCTATGGACACTCTATCACTAGTGTAAGAATTTGTGCAATCATTTTTAAGTCCCTCTTTTAATAAGATAGGTAGACATTGTCATTTATCCTGTAATTTTACGAGTTACCTATTATTACTTATGCAAGATAATTATTTTTTTTTTATTATGAACTAGTTTCACATGAAAAAATTGCAATTAATCATTTATAAATTCCTTTTAATGCAAATGATAAATTTACTCCCAATATTTATACAAAAAAATATGAACCATTTTACGTCTTTATCAAAATCTACCACCTAATTATAATTACTTATCATCCCCTTCAATTTAAAAACGAAAAGAAAATGGTAAAGGCACCGAGTTTCCATTTTTCGGCACTGAAAAACACAATGTGTGCCCACCCCTGGTCTAGTCTCTGGAGAGCTATTTTACTTAGTTTTTGAAAAAATACCAATTGCAAAAAACTACTCTACATATTAACATAATAGATATAAGAAATAGAGAGAAAGTTATAAAACCTAATCTGAATAATACCATTGATGATTATTGCAGTCCGTGACATAGACAGAAGACACCACAAAAAATGTATTCGTTTTCTATGTTTGCATACAGTTATAACTCCGAGACATGCCTCACAATTATTACAGATTTGTAATGAATGTGGTGGGATCAGCCTGTATATCATTAAAAACCCATGGCACAGCAATATATTTATCGGTCTCCTGCCAGGTCCCTGCTGCTTCTGTTTCGCGCCCTATATGTTCTCTGTAGAAATGTCACTCTTACCAATGTCTAGGTTAACCTTCTTCAATAACATGGATACAATTCCAGAACAGTCCTCTCCTTGTTCACAAAGTTGAATATATTAGTCAGTCTCTTCTCTCATACACATCGCCATCATCCACTTTTTTCCTAAGCTTAGATACCCTGCTTTGAAGTGTCTCAACTGCATCTTTCAGTTTGCTCTCAATATCTACCGAGATATCATGCTTGAATGAAGAGAACTGCTCTATGAGATCATCTAGGCGGTTTTTTTTTTTCAAACAACCAGCAACAAATTTCTTCATGGTTTCAAACTGCTTCTCCATTATTATCAGGATAGGATAATCTTTCCATCTTCAGACGATTTAGTCCTAGAAGACGTAGCTGTAGCACGAGTTGTTCTACGAGTGAACACTGAGTTGGAAAATTTTCTTTGTAGTGATTAATTCACAAGCGAAGAGCGTCGCAACCGCATTACACAACACAGACGATAGTAATCTGAGATAAGATTTCCTTGAATCTGGTTCAAGATAAATTGCTTGAAAATCAATTGCAAGAACTAATAATTGATTGAATGATCAATTGGAGAAGCAAACTCATGTGTTAGTATGTCAGTTTTTTATTCAAACGACTTAATTATACATTTTGTCATTGTCCTGGCATCATCACCTCTATTCTGGGAAGAGGGCAAGTCCGCCCTCCAATCTAACGGGTACGCCAAATTTGCACCGTACCTAGAATCTGCACGCTACTTTGATCGTTAACAACCGAGCTAGTATTTATTTTCGACGTTACATGATTTAATTTTTATGTCTTCATTTGCAAGTCCATGTTTGTATTGTTGAATGACTGACTAAATTTGCGTGTACCTATTGAGTTAGGCAGTAATAACAGACAATGAGACTAGACAAACTATAATGTTTTAAATGTTATTTAATAATTTATTCTAATTCCCAAAAATCTCCTTAATCATTATTAGTGTCGTAATTTACATTGGCCCTTCTTGGTAATAGATATTTGTAGTTTTTATTAATAAATTCTTCTTTTCCGCTGATAATTCGGTTTTAGAATAATAATTTTAAATAATCCCTATTTCTTTTTAATGAATGGAAAAAAAATACGACACGTTAATATATATTGCAATTGCTAATTTTATTTACCTTTAGATTTCTTTAATTGATTTATCAATTGAAGCTCTTATATTTCTGTCCTATTGAGAGCTACCCATAAATTATTCATAATTGTATTGTGTGATTTACTCGCATATATATTGTGAGTAAGTAAGTTCCTTTTATCATCAATTTGGCACATAAATGTCAGTTAGTAATCTTTATATCAGGTGTTTCAGAATATATTTTTTTATGATTTATACTTATTTTATAGTAATTTATATACATTTTCTTGCTACCAATACCGGTACATAATCTATCTTCTATGAAGCATTAGTTTTTTGGTTTTATTGTCCAATAATGTTTTTTACATTCATTGATATGTAAAGAGAAGCATATTTTCCGCGTTCTATTCAAATTGTAAGGACAATATGGATTAATGAATAAAATCAGTTTGTTGTTGAGAACGAATATAGCTTAGAAAATACTGTTTCGTTTTATCGTGTTATGCCATTGCAATGGCACTTCAGTGATATTAATATCCTCTCATATTCTATGAATATATTTTATAGTCTAGCTTCTATTCCAGACAGAAATGATTTCGCCAATAGTGTACGTTGTTTGCTAACCAAAAAAAAAAAAAAAAAATGGAAGAATAAGTAAGTATAGTTCAATAGAAAGAATAAAGTACCGATGGTTTAGATTTACAGAAAAGAAAATATAAGATTTGAACTAAATATTATGTTAATGGATCCGAAGAATTTTTTTATTAATTAAAGAAATAAAAAAAGATTCAATGTAATGAAAAGTAAGAATAAAATCAATGCACAATTAGCCTTTGAGGTAAAATGCAATTCTTACATATTATGTAATGATCTTATATTTAGAATTTTAGATTGCAATGTAATTTTTTCTGGTAAATAAAAAAATCATCGTTGCATATTTCATTAGGTTTTAGTAAATCGCTTACTAAAATATTAAAGGAAACTACTAAGATATCAGTACCTTCGATTAAAGATAGTCGGACATTTTCTCAAATTACTAGGATTTTTCCACTAGCTAACGGGGCGCTGCTAACCGAACAAGAGCGAACCTAATACGCTAACATACTCGACCTTGTTTGCCGACCGTCCTGCTATAAACACGAAATATTTTAGTAATTTCCAATATCATCAGAAAATGAAAGCATTTTCTAATAATCCTGCACAAGTCTTAATTTGTAATCATCTTGAAATTTCGCTATCCGAACCATTTTCATGTAATTTTACGGTTAGAGCTAAAATCTGCTTTTAAATCAAACTATGTATATCAATGAAGTAAAAGATTGATAAGTGAAAGTGCTGTATGTCGTACAGTATAATAGGAGTATAATTTCATGGAAAAGTAACTCAAAACCACAATGTTGTGCTCATGGAAATTGAAAAGCTACTCCATGAATTAAGTTTCTGTTAAAACCAAGATTAAAACACTGGGAACTTGAATTCTTAAGAGATTTTAGAAAACTAATTAATAATTAATTGACGATAAAATTGTAAATATGTGTTTACACATTTTACTTATTAATCTTTCATATATGAAGAGGAATGCAGAAATGCTAACTATTTAAGTATATCAATAACATACATAATAATATATGTAAATTTAAATTTTTGGAAATTAGTTAATTATTTCCCTCACAAATTTCACAGACAAATGTTTCATATTTTGTGGAAGAATTCTAGTGACAGGCCTAACCTAACTGAAATCCTTCCCGATTTCAGATGAATTTCATCTTTGATCAACTTTGAAACTAACCTCCTAATTTCAGTTTTAGTTTCCTCAACGTCAATCGTTTTAATCATTTTGTTACGTAAATTCATGATAGTATCATCATTTTCTTCTTCAAAAGAATCTGAAGATGAAAATATGCTCTTTTTAGAACAGCCTTAAACAGATGGTCCTGGAATTGGAGAGCCAGTGATGTTGAAATCGGCTGAAGAAAGCTCATAATTGAGAGGTGTGGATACCTGTGGCTCAGTTCCTGAACAATGGGAAACAGATTTCTGAATAGAGGCAAAATCATAGTAGGAGTCTGCGGTCTTCCTTGAATGACTCATTGTTTTCGCCATATGATTCAGATTTTCCTCCGATAAGTTTTTGTCTCTTATACTGATACTCACCTTGGAGCCTCTTCTTGATCTGGACGGTGCACCGAAAATTGGGTCCAGAAAAAAATTGGACAGAAGACTCAAAGAAGGGTTACTGTGTTATTACTAGGGTAGTGACAATAATACTTTGAAATATGCTTTATTTACCTCCTTATAAAGCTAGTCCCCAGTTTGGGTACTCTTCGTCCATGTGTGACGTCATCACATCTACGCAGCCTTTCTCAGGCCAGGCAGGACAATTATTGAGGTATATATTGAGGTGTACGTAAGAGAGAGCACACTAAAAAGTTTATATGAGACGGTCAAGTAGCTCATATCGGTATTGTGTTGTCCGCTTCCAAAGCGACAACAGCTCCCCCAATCACCACTCCGAAAAAAAAATGAAGAGAGGAGATATCAAAGATTCATCTCTCCACAGAGGTACACCGTCCGCATGTGGCAGAGGCTGATGAAGTAATGAGTGTCTATGTCTACTAGACCTCTACTTATACCTTCGCTCCTCTCTAAATCTTCGAAAAAAAAATGAAGAAAATATATATATATATATCAACGGAAGCTTATATAAGGAGTGCTCCTCGGAGATCACATCAGTTTTGATCCGACCTGTATAGAGGTAACATCACTCGAAGCTCCCGTTCTATGGAGTGCCACTATTAATGTCCCCACTTAATACCACTTGCAACTTCAGTTGTTCATCCCGCTTGGAAGGGCACTTCTATTAAAATATACTCTTCCAAAATGAAGTTATAACTTATCAAGCGTCTTCTTTCAGATTGAAATTAATTTGTATTTCAAAATGACTGACATAGCTTCCTGCTCTCATTGCCAAGAATTACCTCACCCTTGTGCTAATCGACATGCTTCTTGCATAGATCCTTCTTCGTTTCAACTAACGATAGGTGAATGCACTGACTGCAAGAAATTGCTTGATGCCATTGAGTATTCACCAAATAAGAGAGAGGCACAAAAGAATTGGTCTAAATGGCTGAAGAGCATCAAGACCCTACGTCAATAACGTAAACGCACCCCTCATTGGGAAATCTTCGTAAGTACAAGACTATCTGTTGGAAGATTGTACTACTGCATCATACTTAACATAGTATTAAAACTTCGATACTTATGTTCTCTTCTCTCCCTTCAGGCAAATACCGAGGAGAGAGAAACTCATTGGAATCTGGTCCAAGAACTTCTTAACAGAAACCGTTCTCGGTCAAGAAGCTCTCTTGGTTCTCACTTCTCTAACAAAGAAACGAACCTGAGTAATCCAACCCAATCAGAGTTCTTACTCATAAAGTGCCCGAACTGGTTGATGAAGACGTTCCAAGGTTGAAAACAACTCTTCCGGAACGCCCAGTAATAGAGCAAGCAGACTCTTCCATTGATGAGAATGATTTGCCTCCATGCGGATTTATCACTACGAATAAATCGATGGAAGGCAATGTAGTATTGCCAGTGCACCACAATATTGCCCAAGCTGGTACCTCGTCTGCTCAGCCAACAATGACAGCGGCTGTTATTTCAACAGAAAGTCTCCAGTCACTGGCTTCTATGGTTGCTAAGCAACTTAAAGGGCCCGAAAGGCAAAGTGTAGGGCTATCAGACTCTTCCCAACAGGAAATGAGTCCTTATGCTAACCGTCGTCGCAGTATCATGAGACAGGTTAATAGACAGTTCCCGAACTCTAGAAGTCCACAACGCAGAAATGCACACACAGAGACATATGACTCTGTCACAAAGTACTCTCATGCCTACTCACGACGATCGAGAAGTCCGAACCTTCAACAAAGGTCGGACTCTCGCTATGTTCATGACCATGTATCACATGGCCGATCTCGTAGTTGATCCCGCTCGCAACGTAGATCTAACTCAGGACAGAGATCTCGACAACCGTAACTTGGATCATAGGTCTCGTTCACAACGAAGATCTTGGTCACAACGTCGTTCATTGATGGAGCGTAATTCCACCTCATATCAGGAGCGTTAGAACAACGCCTACGAAATGCATCTAATTCGCCTCAGAGTTTCTCGTTGTCTGGAAGCCCTATTTCTCCACGACAAATAAGAGCGGAACAAGATCACAACTTACGAGAATCCTCGACTCAGTTGGGAGTTCCAACTCAGACCACAGTTGTTCACGAATAAAGAACGGTCAGAGATGAACAGATCGTTATTCCTACTGAACAACTAGAGTACGATCCTATCCGATATGCACCTCCTCCGCAGGTTCTTTACTTCACTTCTAATTCTGGTGGCTACTTTAGTATCGGCGACGCTGTCATAGCTTCACCACGTATTAGAATAATTTTTTCCTCTATATGTACCCTCTCATTCCAAGTTGCTAGAGTGCATTTAGAAGATACAGACATAAAATTGTTCATATTAGACTGTACAAAAGTGGCAGACCCCACAGCTCAGCAATCTAAAACGAGCATATTTTCCCGAGCATTTCACGGACTTGACAACCATGAAATTAGCTCAGCTCTTGGCTGGTCTCAATCAGATGTAAGAGCACTGAAAATAATAGCAGAAAAATATCATTCAGCACCGCTTCTCACTAGAGTGGCTTTGGATATAAGAACTTAAAATAGTTCTTATAAACCGATGGCACCCAAGTGGGGAATTGACTCTGATGATTCAATCCTGTGATACTTACAATGTAAGCGTTTATCGGATGATCATAACAAGAAGGGCCTTCATCTCTGTAACAGGTTTGAAGCCCAACCTCCCAAGGTATAACTCGAAGAACACCTGGCAAGGGAACGTGCTTGGAATCAAGTACGAATCTGTGAGGTTTTTCGAGCAATGGACACTTCCATTGACTTCCTACTGTCCTTGTCAAGAGATAAACCCAAAATCATGGGTGAACTCACAAATCTTCGTAATCTCGGAAGATTTGGACATACCTTTGCTGAGGATGCGGCAGCGGCTACTACAACCGAAGCTCTTAAAATGAAAATGGCTATCATAAAAAATACTACAGATGGTATGGCACCACTTAGTCTTGCAGAGATGTTAATCAGAAGTGATTTACTCACTCCAGAACTTTTTGATCCAAAAATTTTCGCTGAAGCAGACAATTTGGCTAAGGATCTGTCGCACACATCTCTTAGGAGTGCAAGAGATCCAACAGTACGTCAGAAAACCATACCAACATCCTTTGGTACGGGTTTCCGGAAAGAAGACAAGTGTAAAAACCCACCTTCTAGCTCAACAAGACCAAAAAACGCCCACATCTCAAAAGGCTCAAACTCTGTATCTCATGGTCACAATCGTAGAGGCTACCAAGATAATCGGAGAGGTTATCCCTCTCATTCGGAAATAAAATCCCGAACAGACGATCATTCGAAAACATTTCCGACCGACACTAAAGGAGGCAAAAGTAATAAATCAGCCCGAGGTATGGGCAAACGAAGCAACCCATACCATTGGCAAAGAAATGACAAAAACCACTAGGGAAACTCCGGGAGCACGGTTGAAAATGTTTGCCGATCAATGACATTTGGGCGACAAAATCCTAGCACAGTGGCTTCGTCGCGGGTATCATTGGGAATGGCTAAAGATTCCATCAATCAATCTTCCAGTTCCTCAATCGTCGTCTCAAACATTAACATTAAAATAAACAATCTTCTTCAAAAAGGAGCAATTTTCAAAGCTCAACCTCAACCGTGCTTCCAATCTCGGGTTTTCCTGGTTCCCAAATCATCGGGAGAGTATCGTTTGGTCATAGACCTATCAAAATTAAACCAGTACATCAAATGCGACAATTTCAAAATGACAAATCATCGAACAGCATCCGCTCTTCTCCCGTTACACTCTTGGGCAACCACTCTAGACATTCAGGACGCATACTTCCATGTTCCAATTCGTCCCATCTTACAAAAATTCCTAGCCTTCTCGACAGAGGACGGATTATTTTTCTTTCGTTGCCTTCCATTCGGTCTAAATGTTGCGCCAAAAATTTTCACTGCAGTAATGAAATACCCACTGAAACTATTTCACCTGAGACAATTAAACGTCCTAGCTTACCTGGACGATCTACTAATCTGGGAACTCTCATCATATGCAACGAATCAGGCCACAATAGAAGTAACACGGACGTTACAAGAATTAGGTTTTCTGATAAACCTAAAGAAATCTTGCCTGAAACCTACCCAACAATTAACATGGCTCGGAGACCAATGGGACATTGCAGTCAGAAAATGGGGTCTCCCTCCCTCAAAAGCAAATCAGATCGCAGAGTTAGCTCGGAACTTTCTGAGAAAGAAGAAAGCATCTCGAAGGGAATGAGAAGAGCTAGTAGGTATAGCAGCCTTCGCATGCCAGTTTTTGACTCGCATGAAGAGACACTTTCGTCCGCTGGCAAAACCACAGCTCATGAGCACCCCACAGGAACGAGACATACTTCGTCCAAAACCACATCAGCTCGTTCATGCTTTGGTTCCATGGACAGACCAGAATCAGCTCAGTATTTTTCAGTCTTGGTGAATACCAGAGACAACTTGGACAATGTGGACAGACGCGTCTCTGACTGGGCGGGGCGCTCTCCTGTCAAACAGTCGGATCGTTCAAGGCACGTGGCCTCAGAACTGCCAGGCAAGCATATATGTTCTAGAAATTCTGGCAGTCTCCGAAGCCCTGAAAGCATTTCAACTTTCCAACTCCCATGTTTGCGTGATGACCGACAACGAAACAGCACGTTGGGCAATATTGAAACAAGGGAGCAAATACATTCGAATTCACCGAGTTCTAATGGAACTGTTAACCACTGCAGACAAACAAACTGTAACCTTAACAGCAAAAAGAACAACATCGGATACAAATGTTTCAGCAGATGCTCTAAGCAGGGATACCATCAACCCGAGGGAGTGGGAACTCTCGAGCTCAACATTCGACAAACTAGTCCAATGGCACGGTCCATTGGAAGTCGACTTGATGGCAACTCCCATAAACCACAAACTTCCGACGTTCATATCACCATTCAGTCACCCAGCGGCAACAGGGATAGATGTTCTACAACAAAATTGGAACAAGTGGAAACAGATATACATCTTTCCACCCCGCAACTTTCTCCCTCGCATAATGACCAAACTGATCTCGTACCACCATCACGGGATCATCATATCACCATGGTTCCCAGCAGCACCATGGTTCTCCACACTCCTGAACCGGTCAATAGACCATCTTCATCTACGAGAGTGCGTCTTTCAAATCGTACAAGGAGTCTATGTGAAAGACACCTCATTGCCTTGCGCCAAATGGACCGCGTTTCGTTTCTGAAATATGTATACATAAAGAAATTTGGTCAAAAGACAGCAAGGTATCTCACAAATGCACACAGATCATCTTCTCGACGCCAATTTCAGTCATCCTGGAAATATTTCCAATCCTGGTTGAAGCCAAGCGTGAAACAGCTTTCTAAAAGTCACATCCTTGCTTTCTTAATCCATTTGCAAGAAGTAAGAAAGCTGAAAACAACCACTATTTTAGATTATAGATCCGCATTAAAGTTGCCTCTTCTGTATGGATTCAACATAGATACAGAAGATAGAGAATTCTCGCTCTTGACACGGGCTCAATTTATCGTGAAACCTCCTCTAGCATGCACCATGCCAAAGTGGTCTTTGAATAAAGCCTTGGAGATATTCTCACACGCCCGATTCAAGAACTCAACTGCTTCCTTGAAAGATTTGTTCTTAAAGACACTGTTTCTCTTTGCTCTTGCCACCGGTAATAGAGTATCGGAGCTAGCTGGTTCTACAAGAAGTGATATCTGCTTTTCTCTAAAATCAACAACAGTTAGAGTTCGGGAAGGATTTCTTTTTAAAAATCAAACCCTTTCTCGTCAACCACCTCCAATTTCGTTCCCAAATCTAATCAAAGGTCACCCTTTGTGCCCATCTGCAGCTCTCAGAGAATATATCGGAAAAACATCTGAACTAGAACACAGAAACCACATCTGGACGCATATCCTACTGGCTTGGGAAAGCTATCTTGTCCGGTAATATGGGTAACATCAATGGTGTGAAGGCTCACGAGCTAAAGGGCCTAGCATACAGTGCAGCCTGGACTAGAGGGCTTTCGCTACAGCAAATCATTAAGCAGGTGTTCTGGGTATCTCCAAATACCTTTATCAAGAACTACCTCTCTGATACAAACGCTCCTACTACCTCCTTCGTCGGAGGACGAGCAATTATTAATCCGTAAATTAGGCTTTTCAATCATATATGGTTTTTCTATTTAATAGAATATTTACCATTGTTCTCGGTGTACTTATCAAACTTTTTGGTTGTATTAAGTAATATTATACTTATATGATTTAGCGAAATGCTTCGAAGTTATAATTGTTTGAATTTCCCACATTTGAATTGTTATGTCAATGTAATGGAAGCGATGTATTCTTGAGTTTAATATAATAGTTGATAAGTATTCTATCATTATTCCCTAATATACGAATTAAGAGTATTTAAAAAAGTAAACTCTTAGGTACTCTTTAAAGCAGCCATCTCTTGGCCAGTAAGAGACAGTTCCCGCCACCAGAATGTAAGGCATCTGTGGTAGATAAGTACCCAAACTGGGGACTAGCTTTATAAGGAGGTAAATAAATACCATTGACGTAGGAAATAAGGCTATTTGCCTACGCCAATAAAGCTAGTCCCCGAACTGTCTCACCTTCTCTTACTCTTTAGTTAACGGCCAACACAATACCGATATGAGCTACTTGACCGCCTTATATAAACTTTTTAGTGTGCTCTCTCACACGTACACCTCAATATATACATCAATAATTGTCCTGCCTGGCCTGAGAAAGGCTGCGTAGATGTGATGACGTCACACATGGACGGGGAGTACCCAAACTGGGGACTAGCTTTATTGGCGTAGGCAAATAGCCTTATTTCCTACGTCAATGGTATATATTTTCTCTAAAAATATATTTTAATTCACATTTGGATGCTAATCTCATGTTTTGGTGTAATGATAATCTTTGAAGTGTTTACAATAAGTCGTATTAACTAGAATCATGTCATATGGATCCAATGTGTAGTGTACATTGTCAGAAACGTCCAGTCACATTACCTTTTTTCTAAAAAAATGTGTAAATTTTAAAAGTTATACGTTACATTGATGAAATGATGAGATTATGAGAATGTATTTTGTAATAATAATTTATATAACTCTTGAATATTGAACACTGAACAGGTTTGAACAAATTCACATTAACTTTAACTCAACTTGAATGTTTCAATAATTTCAGCATGTCATGGTGGACCACGGCCTTCTAAAATACCTGCATTCTTATTTTATTTTCTATTTGCAACATCCTAACTCATTCACTTCACAGGAGTTCACTATAGAGGTACTGTAACAAGGAAATTTGTTGCTTACATGACCTATCTTAGAACAGAAAATTATAATAGTTTAAAAGAATAATAGTATTTATTCATGAAACGAAAATGTTCAATTGAAAAATATACATTTTTCATAACGAGAACATTTTTTTCGGCTCTAGGACAACTTATACCTGGACAACTCGTACCCGGACAGCTGGTATACGGGACAACTCGTACCCGGACAACTGGTACCCGATTTTGATAATTTCGTGTTAAATGTACCTAATTATAATAACTGAATAAAATACAAGTCCGATTTTCAAAATTTAGTTAAATGTACATAATTATAATAAAAATTAAAGGCATAATGAAATAACCAATTTTTTTTATTGCAATGAAACATACATAAACTGACAATTCAAATGAGGATAAAATAGGAACTTTTATAGAGACTACAATATAGACTACATTACAAAATTCGTATGATCTCACTTCAAGAGTCTTCCATTTCATGATATATATTTTCAAACATAATACGCGAAAAATATATCAGAACCAACAGTGTTAATTTAATTAAATTAACCTCTTTTAATATACTTCAGTTAGCAAAGTTAAATATTAAGCAACCTAGAACAGCTAAAGATAAAATTAAAAGTTTTATAGAGACTAAAATACAAACTACCTTACAAAATTCGTATGATCTCACTTCAAGAGTCTTCTATTTCATGACATATATATTGTATATATATATATATTATATCGGGTACTAGTTGTCCGGGTACGAGTTGTCCTGTATACCAGTTGTCCGGGTACGAGTTGTCCTGTATACCAGTTGTCCTGTATATCAGTTGTCCGGGTACGAGTTGTCCGTGCACCATTTTTTTCATATTTGGAATATTCTTTATTTCAAATATGCTCAAGAGAAATATGCAAAGCTCATATTGTCACAACCCTAGTTATTACAGTAGCAATAGTCTTTAATTAAGTTACTACAGCAGACTCTGAAAAATGGGCAACTAATATAATTGTTTGGGGGGCAAATAATTGTGATATGGACGATTTGAACGAAGGCATTTCCCCAGTATGTGTCTTAAATGTTAGCAATATCTTAAATACTGTCGATAGACCGAGATCTCAATCGCATTTAGAATTAATTCCTTTGAGTGCAGGGTTATCAGCAAAATATATCATTAGTGATAACAGTAACATGTCATTTCCAAACAACTACAACAGTTGCTATGATGTCATTTCTAAACAACTACAACAGTTGTTATGATGTCATTTCTAAACAACTACAACAGTTGCTATGATGTCTTTTCTAAGCAACTACAACAGTTGCTATGATGACTTTTCTAAACAACTACAACAGTTGTTATGATGTCGTTTCAAAACAACTACAACAGTTGTTATGATGTCGTTTCAAAACAACTACAACAGTTGCTATGATGTCTTTTCTAAACAACTACAACAGTTGCTATGATGACTTTTCTAAACAACTACAACAGTTGTTATGATGTCGTTTCAAAACAACTACAACAGTTGCTATGATGTCGTTTCAAAACAACTACAACAGTTGCTATGATGTCTTTTCTAAACAACTACAACAGTTGTTATGATGTCGTTTCAAAACAACTACAACAGTTGTTATGATGTTGTTTCAAAACAACTACAACAGTTGCTATAATGACTTTTCTGAACAACTACAACTGTTGTTATGATGTCTTTTCTAAACAACTACAACAGTTGCTATGATGTCTTTTCTAAACAACTACAACAGTTGTTATGCTGTCGTTTCAAAACAACTACAACAATTGCTATGATGTCTTTTCTAAACAACTACAACAGTTGTTATGATGTCGTTTCAAAACAACTACAACAATTGCTATGATGTCTTTTCTAAACAACTACAACAGTTGTTATGCTGTCGTTTCAAAACAACTACAACAATTGCTATGATGTCTTTTCTAAACAACTACAACAGTTGCTGTGATGTCTTTTCAAAACAACTACAACAAAATTTCTTTGCAGCTGCTACAATACCAATATTAATAATCAAAACATTAATTATTTTATTGTTAGTTAAATTGAAATAATAAATTTTATCGAAAACATTTTTAATGTTTTAGATTTAGAACATTCCTTTTAACATTCTTTTTCAACATTTATTTTTCTTAGCCAAGTCGGCTGTCTGTTCTTTAATTGTAATATTCAGTTATTCAAATTAGGTGTAACTAATTTTATACTGATCAAATCTGAACTATTTTAAAAGTGTCCTCAACTTTCTCTCTCTTATAGCACAGGTTCTGATATTATTACATTATGAATCCATAACTATTTATAGTCATTTGAATTAGAATAATTTGATGATTAAAAATAATTATTTTAGTGTTAGATAATTTTCTTATCTTAATTATCTTAACACCTGTAATGATGTACTATTAGAGAAAAGAGTCACTGTGATGATGTACTAGCAGATAAAAGAGTCACTGTGATGATGTACTATCAGAGAAAAGAGTCACTCTGATGATTTACTATCAGAGAAAAGAGTCACTGTGATGATGTACTATCAGAGAAAAGAGTCACTGTGATGATGTACTGTCAGAGAAAAGAGTCACTGTGATGATGTACTGTCAGAGAAAAGAGTCACTGTGATGATATACTATCAGAGAAAAGAGTCACTGTGATGATGTACTATCAGAGAAAAGAGTCACTGTGATGATGTACTGTCAGAGAAAAGAGTCACTGTGATGATGTACTATCAGAGAAAAGAGTCACTGTGATGATGTACTATCAGAGAAAAGAGTCACTGTGATGATGTACCATCAGAGAAAAGAGTCACTGTGATGATGTACTATCAGAGAAAAGAGTCACTGTGATGATGTACTATCAGAGAAAAGAGTCACTGTGATGATGTACCATCAGAGAAAAGAGTCACTGTGATGATGTACTATCAGAGAAAAGAGTCACTGTGATAATGTACTATCAGAGAAAAGAGTCACTGTGATGATGTACTATCAGAGAAAAGAGTCACTGTGATGATGTACTATCAGAGAAAAGAGTCACTGTGATGATGTACTGTCAGAGAAAAGAGTCACTGTGATGATGTACTATCAGAGAAAAGAGTCACTGTGATGATGTACTATCAGAGAAAAGAGTCACTGTGATGATGTACTATCAGAGAAAAGAGTCACTGTGATGATGTACTATCAGAGAAAAGAGTCACTGTGATGATGTACTATCAGAGAAAAGAGTCACTGTGATGATGTACTATCAGAGAAAAGAGTCACTGTGATGATGTACTATCAGAGAAAAGAGTCACTGTGATAATGTACTATCAGAGAAAAGAGTCACTGTGATAATGTACTATCAGAGAAAAGAGTCACTGTGATAATGTACTATCAGAGAAAAGAGTCACTGTGATAATGTACTATCAGAGAAAAGAGTCACTGTGATAATGTACTATCAGAGAAAAGAGTCACTGTGATGATGTACTATCAGAGAGAAGAGTCACTGTGATAATGTACTATCAGAGAAAAGAGTCACTGTGATAATGTACTATCAGATAAAAGAGTCACTGTGATAATGTACTATCAGAGAAAAGAGTCACTGTGATGATGTACTATCAGAGAAAAGAGTCACTGTGATAATGTACTATCAGAGTAAAGAGTCACTGTGATGATGTACTATCAGATTAAAGAGTCACTGTGATGATATACTATCAGAGAAAAGAGTCACTGTGATAATGTACTATCATAGAAAAGAGTCACTGTGATAATGTACTATCAGAGAAAAGGGTCACTGTGATGATGTACTATCAGAGAAAAGAGTCACTGTGATGATGTACTATCAGAGAAAAGAGTCACTGTGATAATGTACTATCAGAGAAAAGAGTCACTGTGATGATGTACAGTCAGAGAAAAGAGTCACTGTGATGATGTACTATCAGAGAAAAGAGTCACTGTGATGATGTACAGTCAGAGAAAAGAGTCACTGTGATGATGTAGTATCAGATATTAGAAATATAAAAAATGTTCTTATCTTTGTTCATATTCAATAGTTTGTATTACTCAATTTTATAGAAAAGAATCGGCCAAATTTTGCCGATTCCGAGTACCAACACCACAAAAATGGACGATTCCAATACTTTTGTATACCTATACATTTGAATGAATTATTTTTTTGAAAATAGTTTCCTTTGTGGAAATTTTAAAAAGAGTTCAAACATTTTGATATTCACGACTTTGATCAATATACAACTTTTGAAAAGTTAAAAGCTTTTCTGTAACGTTTGTACCAATTTGAAATGTCCGAATCATCAAAATCTCAATTTTTGCAACAAAAAAATCACTCCTTCTGTTATAAACGGATTAGGATTCATACATCCGAAACGAATGTTATTTCGTTCTATTGTTCGTACAGTGGCACAGATTGGTCAAATAATATGAATTTTGTCAATGAACTCTGAACCATTATCATCTGGGTGCAATGATGTGATGTTCACCATCAATAACTTAATGAATACTTGTGATACGTTTATTTTCAATTTTAAAACTCATAAAAAATAGGGAAATAATTCGTCTTGCATCATATAATTAAATAATAATAATAAAAATTACGGCAATCGTTCCATTTGAATTGCTCGTATTAAAAATCTCCAATTAAAAAAAATATTATTACATTAAAATATAATGTAAAAGTAAGAGAACTTTTTATCAATTATTGTCTATTCATGCTTTAAAGATCTTCAAATATGACTATGCATGTTACATTAGTAATCATGAGCTCTGTTTGCTTTTCTGACGATTAGAAAGTTGCTACCCGTTGCCATGGAATATCAATGGGGAGAATGTTATTAGGACTGTAAATCCCCCTCGTTATTTTGCTGAAGTTATTCCCATGCATCGGGAATAACTTTTCTGACAGCCTCAGGAATAAGTAAATATAATAAATAACTTGCTATTCTAATTCTATGTTATGCGAGTAAACACAAATAAGAAGAGCACGTACATTTCTCATTGTGGTATTTGTGTATAGCAGCGCCCGGTTATTTCTTCCGTGTTGTGAGGAATGCAGAAAATGGGAACAATTTTGCATGGTATGCATTGTATATATTTGTGTTATTATAATATCAGTCGCTATAATTATAATTATACTATTCATGTGTTGTCGTAAAAGTAAATATCAAAACAAATAAAAATTTATAGACAATTAATTTCTCCAAACAATAGAACACAATTGAAGTTTTTTACAGCAACAACACATTAGAAGATAGCAACACAGCTAATTTACGATAAATTATTGTACAAATTATACGATCGAGTTCTTGATTTTGAGAGATAAATTTCCTCTTTGTGTCATTTGATATTTTTCCCTATTAAATAAGGTAATTTTCTTAGGTCGGCATTGCGTTGTTTTTGGAACTAAATAACGTCGATGTTAGAAAGTGCAAAGAACATTCGTCACAATTAACCATCATTCACAATTTGGTAAATTTTTTACATATAAAATTTATGCTCAAAATAGTTTCCTTTTTATCATTTAAAACCTCAGGAAAACACAAATGACCGGAAAAATTACATTACCATTCATTTTTCTTGAAACATTTGGTAATTTACAAGCTGATACTGAAAAAAAAATGAATTCAAGGGTAATTATAATATTTTTTACATCGAAACACACAGATCTATAAAAAAAGTGCTCGCGTTTATTGTTCCTTTTCAACTTATTCTTCGTGGAAATGGGTCGATATATTTCCTTGTACATGTTTTCTAAGTAATATGTGTACACAAAAATTAAAGTGTTTGAATTGGCCACTTTCCTTGAAAATTATTGTGTTTGGAAAAAGTTATTTTGTCAGTCAGTCAATATCCTATTGTATACCTTTCTTTTGAGACTGTACTAAATCTCTATTAGCGTTAATCCACTACTGCATATCTTTACTTTATAGATCTGACAAGATATCAATACGTGATGTTAATAGTAACAACTCGATACATTAGTAATCACTGATGTATTTCTTAAGACATCCTAACGTGAACAGTCGATACTCTAAACTAGAGATATAAATCTAAGGTGTTACTCCTAAGAATGCACAGTGCTGACTGAAATTGAAAGTACAGCTGTGGTGTTCTACTATTTACAGTGAGTGATGATGTCATTCATTCATCACATTCACAGTGAAATATTTCTAAACAACAATCATTAAACACTTTAAGAAGCTCTTTACAATTCAATGCACTTCATTTAATTGTTGCCTTTTTGGCGCTTATTGCCTTTGTTTTTACACAAAGCATCACAATTTTTTGAATAATGTATCACAGATTAGGTACTGTATATATCACAATTACAGGTATAGAGTAGTATGTGTGTGTAAAGTTGTAAATAGACATGACGATTGAAATCATCCAAGTTTGGTATTTTCTTCCAATTCACTAAAACTTTTGACAGTGACTTGTGTGGATGACTTTGTTGTTCACTCTAGCACCGTAGTTTCCATTGGAGACCTCACTTTTTGCTCATAATGAGCACCTGTCCCCGGTACTTGTGTCAACAACGGTGTTTCTCTCACTTACTAGGGATCTAGGAACCTAGCCGGTTATAAACTAATTATTTTATATGTTGAAAATAAAAAGTTTCTATTTACTTTTGAACAAAATATTTTAGTTCAAATAATGTCATGTGTTCGAACCTTGAACATTTCTTACATGGTCATTAGTAGTAATAAAACTGCAAGGTGTTTCAGGGAAATTGTCAAATATGAAATTGCTAGTTGACCCACTTAATGTAGATCAGGTTTTAAATGTTATAAAATGCGATTTTTATACAGATACTTCGTTTTATAAAAAGATTGCTACAAGATGAACCCTCTTAACTTTTGGTTTTGAAGGTAGTGCATTCAAAACATCCGGAAGCAGCAACATTCAGAAAATTTGCACGAATTGCGCGCAATTATGGAAAACACATGCTGCAACACTCCAGCTGCAATCGTCAAAAACGGGTCTAGGACACTTCGTCCACGGACAACTCGTCCACGCACATTTCATCCAACGGAAATTTCGCCTAACGGACATTTCGTCCACGAATTGCTTTATTTTGTATTATAAAGTGTATATGGGATATATTTCACATTATTTTTATTTATTACATTCAAAGCCAGGTGTAAATATATAATATTATTATACTGATTTAAGCCGAACCATTTCAAATGAACACATAAAAAATGTTTATTTATCAATAGATTACAGTTATAAAATTAGATATGCTAAACAGGTTGACTGCATCATTAAATTATTTAACTCCTATAATATTTATGTATTAATTAATGAGTTATGAGTATCCAAAATGTGATATAACTGGGTACTAACAAGACTAAATCTGAAAATGTAATAAAGAGAATAAAATAATTACAATAGAGGTAAATGATAACTATTTTATATGGTTTTATTATGAGTCTGAAAATATTGAACAGTACGAAAACACGGACGTATTTACGATTATATAATTAAACGTAACGCTAAAATGTACCAACATCGAGCTAATTCTTTAATATCATATTTAAGTATCGATCTCTTGTTTAGTAGTATATACATGTATGCCTTTTATGTAGTCACTGTTGAAAAACATGTAAAAAAAACAATATCGCTTCTAATTACCTAATCTTAGTAATAATATTGATGTTAATGGTAGTTATTGTGAAAATACACTGCAAAAATTGTGGTTATTGTGAATATAGTAAAAAAATGTCACCGTTTTCTATGTTTATGTAGGTACTATAATAACTTTGAGATATGCCTCGCTATTATTACAGATTTTATATGACCGGGGTACAATGAATGCGAGACCGGCCTGCATATCATTAAATAAAGTATTCAGTTTAATTATTTTCCGGTTACCGGCCAGTAAGAGCAAGAGAAGAAGAATTTAGGCAAAGACAATAAATTTCTAATTGCCATAAAAAAAGGGAGTTTTCTACTTTTATATAGCATTTACATACACATAATAATTATAATACAAAATAAAGCATTTCGTGGACGAATTGTCTGAGGACGAGATGTCCGTGGACGAAATGTCCGTGCACGGTCAGAAAAACAGTTGATATAAGTCGACAAGTGCAACTTACTCTTAAATGTAATGGAGGTCATTTTCAACTTATGCTATAAAGAAAACTAATTAAATTTAACTTCTCAGCAGAATATTTCTCGTTGGTGCAATAAATGTGCCTCGGTTGGTGATTGAGTCGATCTTTCGTACAGAAAGGTGAGACAAAAACATTCTTGTGATGTTCTATGGAGATGATGAACTGGATTGTTTTTCTGAAGATTTGATGCATCGCATTCATTTTTCTTTAGCATTGAAATGTGGTACATTATAAAAATAGTTCAATATTAAAGATCTATCCTTGACTGTGTTAATTAGCTATGCTTGACAGTTTCCATACTTTTTTTAAAATTAGATTTCGTTGATACTTTCAATGTTTTTGTTTGATTAGATTTGGTATATATTTTGGGCTGTGAATTTTAAACCCTTCAGCACTAGGACTTTTCCCCGCCAAATGAAATATTAGTTTTTTGGGCTCTTAACGTATAATTTTGATTAAAAAAAATTATCAATTGAAGACACTTTTTATTAAGACTTAAACACAGTCACAGTAATACATTATGTGTCTAGCATGTGTTCATATTGGTTATTTTGATTTTAAAAATGTGCCTTCGTAAATTCACATATACTTCTGGGATGCTACAAAGTAGGTACAAACATTATGGCAATTATAAGGGATTGCCAAATGTCGCAAAGTAGTCCAAGCAGCTGAATAGTATTATAGTTATAAAAAATTTCGATTTATATACTAATTGTTTGTTTATATTTATGCTTTATTTATTTGTATTTTATTGATTTGATAATTAATATACTATAGAATTAGCAAACCTATTATAGATTTTTTTACACTTAATATTGGTCTCTTCTTATAGTATCTTTTTTTCTAATATGCATATTTAATATTTTATGCGTTTAACAACTTACAATGATTTCACCATTATTATGAAAATACAACATAATTAAGTTAGAGGGTAGAAATCCTTAAATCAAGATTTTTCAAGTAGTCAGGTTTGAGGACGATTTAGATATAATTTTTTACATTTTCGTTAAATATCTCCAATGAAAGACAACAATTTTTATTGTTGAGAAAAGGTTATAACTAATAATAAAAAAACATTGAAACATATAGTGGGCTAGGCATAACTTACCTAAATTATATAAATTTCTCTGTTCAATGTTTCAGTATTCGTAACTTTTTATATTCGAAGAAGAAATTAAATCGGATCACTGGTAATTAGGAAGCATTACAGATATTTATTAATTTGGATAATTAGTACCTATACGAAGGTAATAATATAGAATAATGAAAGAGATGAGTTTTTAATGAACTGGTAACAGGTTTTCAGAAACTATCATTGGTGTAATAAACATTTTTGGATTAATCAAAATAATGGATAAAGATGTAAAACTAATATTATGCTTGAAATCAAATAATATAATTAATGTTTTGTTGACAACATTACTAAAAGAACCATAGAGATTGTACAAATATTAAAATTCGCATAGAAATTTTAGCGCAAAATAAACTTTTTGCGCGAGGTAGTAATCATACAGTACAAAGGCAATAAGCCTGTTGTGTCACACGTGAGAAATCAGCCTTATTTACTAGCGTTTTTAAAATAATTATGTTTTTTTGACATTTAAACAGAGTAACAACAATTTCAAAAATGTATTATAGTTTAAATTATATATTGACGGTGAAAAGTCCGGATGGGAAAACTCCGTTTTAGGGTTTCCTTCAACCCACATATTAATGAACCGTATTAAAATACAAAAAAAAAAACTATATAAGTTTTCTGTATTTCAATACAATTCATAGATATATTAAACATTACCTCGTTCTGTTTTCAGTAAATCTTTCTCGCTGTAAGGAACATATGAACCTGCTTTACAAACTCAAACAATTGACCACCAAACTTCTCAGTTAACTTCCTCCAAAAGTCGTTAGTCAGCGAATTTAGTGTCCCCAAAGTGACTTTTTTGAAGCAATGACTTCATTCCAAGACTTTCGAATGTTAGAAGAGAACCTTAGAAAGTAAGAGTGACTTATGGAATAAAGTTTTCTGCCCATTTTAAGAATTATGGAGCTGAAATCAACTCTGCCCATTTTTTGAACTATGGAGCTGAAATCAACTCTTCCCATTTTTTTAATTGTGGAGCTGGAACAACTCTGTCCATTTTGTGAATTATGGAGCTGAAATCAACTCTGCCCATTTTTTGAACTATGGAGCTGAAATCAACTCTGCCTATTTTTTGAACTATGGAGCTGGAACAACTCTGTCCATTTTGTGAATTATGGAGCTGGAATCAACTCTGCAGATTTTCAATAGTATCAATATATTCCCATGCGAACCAAGGTTCTTGTCAGATTTTTTGGTATCTTCATAGGTTTTTTTTAAGGATTTTTTGTCCATTTTTTCCTAATTATTTTGAATTTTTCTAGTTTCCATCGTCTTTTTGGGACTTTTCTTGGAATTTTTCGCATCTCTTTTTCTTTATTATTTTTGTCTTGGGTTTTCAAAATTTGTTCTGATTTTATTGCCAATTTTGGCGTTTATTTTTCCTAATTTTTTTTTCGGTTATTCTCTTCAGATTTTCCATGAATATTTTCGGAATATCTTTAAATATTGATTTCTTTGATTTTCTTTTCCCGGAATATCTGTCGGATTTTTCAATAATCCGGCTTTCAGTTATTCAGATTTCTGTTATCCGGATGTTCCTAGCCTAAGTGTCTCCTACCTAATTTTGAAAGTGGAGCATGGAATATATTTATTCACATCAGTCTATGTGATACCCAGGTAGCAATGATTCTCGGGCCAATGTTGTCCCAATATTGGCCCGATAGAAATTGCTACCTGGGTATATGGATCTATTTGATGGTGAAGTCCGCATGCTCACCGTGATAATATTATAAGAAAATAAATGTATAGTTGCTAATGAGAAATGTCAGATAGCTCATTAATCATATTTTGCAACTACTATAACTCCATGACAAAACATGAATGTTAAAAACATTATTAGGAAGTGAATGATAGAATGATATTTACAGGCAAAGTATAGTGCAGATATATACAGACTGAAGTTTATATATAATATTAAAATAATAGAATCAGAATACTACTGAAAGGAAATATAAAGAATTATATCAATTCGTAAGTTCAGAAATATTTTTCAAAGACAAAAGTTAGAAAGAAGTTACCGTCAGTGAGTCAAAAGATCAAATAAAATTTAGGATTAATCGCAAACAAGATTTTTGATATAAATCTTTCACAATTGACTTTATTAAATTATTAAGATATAATTAAAAGGAATTTAGGAAATTTTTTCCTCAAACCCTTCAGTTTTTCTCTCAAAAATAAAATTTCATCCAATAAAAATTGTTTTTCAGAATTTCACTGACATTTAATTTATGATAAATAAAAGTAAAATAAAACTAACAATCATAATTCATCGTTGATAAAACACTTATGATTTATTACAGTACGATTCCTCAATTATGGAATACAATATTTATGAATATAAAAACTGATTGTATGGAAAATTTTAATTTTCTGCCTGTATTATTGATAAAAACATTGGTATAAATATGGCAATTAATATCAGTTCAAAATATTGATAAAATATTTCTACCACCTGGTCTAATGTGTAATACAAAGTGGTATACATGTGTACCACTTTGAAGTCAAGGTGTTAAAGAATGGCATGCAAGACACCAATGTACGAAAAGACATCATAATTAATGCAGTAAATAAATTTATGAGTACCGAGTCAGAAAAAATTGAAAATTTTATTTTACGTGGTTACAATTTTACTTGTTATTTCTATTTAAGAATTTTATTCAATTGATTCATAGTTCAATAATATTCTTTCACCTTACACTACTTAAAGTATGTGATTTTGTTTTTCCTCCTTTATTTTTATGGATTGTTCGGTTGTCCATAATTTATGAACTAGGTACCGTAATATCAAATCCTGTAATGTTATTCATTTCTCGTTAATATTGTAACTCACGATAGTCAAAAGATATGTTGAAAATATCATATAAATATATGTTATTCCTTCATGACAATATCCACTTTAAAACCGTCTCAAAATGTCTAGTCCATTTTATTCGTGCTAAATTGGATGTAAAGTTGCAATCTTCGTCCCAAAAAGTAAAGCTTTCAAAGGCAAAAAGCGCAAGAGAAAATTACTCTTAAAATAAACTATTTAAATGGACTCTTGAATATAAAGCAAAGGAACTATTAGAGTCAGAGTTGATTTGCAATGTGAAGATTTGTGCTAACAAAGCACTGTATAGAGCTCCGATTTTTAGGAAAGATTTCCTGTTCTAATCTGATGGTCTTCAATTGAATAGAGCTCTTCAAAATAATAAACTTTTTGCGACTGTTGGGTATAGAGAGACTGAAGTTATATTGATAGTAGCTCTTTTCCAAAAGGATAATATATTATTTCCTATGTAATAAATGTTAGGAATGGTATATTCATGTATTAAAATATCTACAACCGTTTCAAATATTCTAATTCTATTCATTTTTACAAAATTGAAACACAATTCGAATAATTTCTGCTTCTCCACGTGGAATATTCCAGTTTCTATTTGTAGCCGATAATTTGAGGCATTCCTTCTTCCAATTTCTCAGTTCGTTGCTTCGCCTCGCGATTTAATGAACCGCAGGACTCTTCTTTTCCTCCAGTTGGAAATATGAAACAATTCAGAAAATAATGGAATTTGATTGTAAGGCGCATAACTCCTAACTTAGTGGTCCAGAACTTAACTCCTAAAGAAACTTAGAAGGGAAATAGTTACCTTATCTTACTCAGATTACCTTAGAACTGAAGGTGAACACTATCTCACTCTGATAACCTTAGGACTGAAGGTGAACACTATCTCACTCTGATAACCTTAGGACTGAAAGTGAACACTATCTCACTCTAATAACCTTAGGACTGAAGGTGAACACTATCTCACTCTAATAACCTTAGGACTGAAGGTGAACATTATCTCACTCTGATAACCTTAGGACTGAAGGTGAACACTATCTCACTCTGATAACCTTAGGACTGAAGGTGAACACTATCTCACTCTGATAACCTTAGGACTGAAGGTGAACACTATCTCACTCTGATAACCTTAGGACTGAAGGTGAACACTATCTCACTCTGATAACCTTAGGACTGAAGGTGAACACTATCTCACACTAATAACCTTAGGACTGAAGGTGAACACTATCTCACTCTGATAACCTTAGGACTGAAGGTGAACACTATCTCACTCTGATAACCTTAGGACTGAAGGTGAACACTATCTCACTCTGATAACCTTAGGACTGAAGGTGAACACTATCTCACACTAATAACCTTAGGACTGAAGGTGAACACTATCTCACTCTGATAACCTTAGGACTGAAGGTGAACACTATCTCACTCTGATAACCTTAGGACTGAAGGTGAACACTATCTCACACTAATAACCTTAGGACTGAAGGTGAACACTATCTCACTCTGATAACCTTAGGACTGAAGGTGAACACTATCTCACTCTGATAACCTTAGGACTGAAGGTGAACACTATCTCACACTAATAACCTTAGGACTGAAGGTGAACACTATCTCACACTAATAACCTTAGGAACCGAAGGTGAACAAAAATTCCTAATCAAAAATTGAAAACCTAAAACGCTCTTTCGTCCATTAGTTATGAAATAAATTGACAGCATATAAATGTTCAATTTGAATTTGATTTTTTTTTGTTGCTTAATAGGAATGTACTCCTATATTGGAAAATCGATGATGAAAACCAATCAAAACTGATGTAGAAGCACTGTTTAATTAAGGTAAATGAATTTACATAAAGCAGAGTCTGAATGTAAACATCTGCATCAATTTTATTGAGAATTTATATATGTGAATAATATCTAAGAAAGCATTGAAATCAAATCTAAGTGTCGTAGAAAATGTTTTAAATGTTTCATTTTTACATTGTTAAGACTTACAATCTTGTGATAACTTCTTTACTAACTAATTATATTCTTACATTAAATTTCTTCTAATTTGACTGTAAAATCACCTATACAAATTAAACATTAATGTATATCTTTTTAAAATTAATAATATAGTTTTTTTTTGTATACTAATTTGTATCCTAGAATGATCAGTGACTTCAATTCGGAGGCATCATATCATTATGAAGCTAAATATATTTTACCGATCTAATCAATCTCAAAAAATGTGGATGCTCGTATAGGTCCCTAGGAGAATTTATCGAAAGCAATTATTGATCGAATGGAAAATTGATAGAATAGAAAATTAATCGCAGAATAATTGTTTGAAAGGAAAATAAACCGAATAGATCAGCTAACCAAGCACTGAAGGGGTATCCGGTAAATTCATCGCATGGTACATTATAAAATTAAACTGATAAACTTAAATAAAACTCTTTGCAAATAATTGCGCCGACCTTACCTTATTTTTCGCTCGATTGTGGTAACTTGTTTGTGCAAATCTGAGCTGTTAGTATATTTCAAATGATTGAATTTTTAGTAATAGAATGTCATATAATTTTCACAAGTATATCATACGGTGTGCAGACGTTTCGTCGACACGATTTTTCGTGGATAAATTTTCGTAAATGGATATTAACACACTCTAATTTTACAAAACATGTATCATTAGGGAAAAAATTATGAATACAGTTAGAATGTTAACTGTGGATTTTTCAGTCAATATTTTGAGATGTGGCACCGTTGCTTAGGATAAACCCCGCCTTTTTGTAGTAACTGGAAAAGACGCCAATAAGTTAATAGTAAATGACAATGAAGATACCATTATTAGAGAATTTTAATTGAATATGCAAAGATGGTGTCAATTACATTATGTCATAGTAATATACAAACTTAACATTTCTTTTTAATTAATTAAAACTATTAATCTTTCGACGAAATATTATTTCTCATACATTTTAAACATGTGTGTAACTACGGTAACAGGGACTTCATAATCTGGTAAACATGTAGTTACCCTGATCTAGACCTGTGTAGCAACAGATTAAATATATCAAATTATGATGGAAATAAATTAATCTATGTTTTCATTCATTTATTGTCTTTGAATTGATTTTCTTAAATTTAATATTTATCAACTTTTCATATATTAACCTTCGGCACAGTACGATCAGTTAGGAAGGTTAAAACTGAAATTAAAGCTCAGTTTTTACATTTTACATTTATGATGCTCTTAGAGCATCATAAAAAATCTGGAATAAAGAAAATTTCAATTATTGCTGAGACCAGCTACGAGAACGGCCTAAAAACATCGGTATTTTCTTAGGGATTCCGTTAAAAACGTTACTAATCTTATAAATTCATCAGATTCGTCTGAACTCTGAAACAAACTTCAAATTGTAGCCCAATAAGGAAACTAATTACGAAATTTAACTTTAATGATTGAAAATCGAAAGATTTCGTTAGGATTTCCATTTATTTTTTTACAGAGGAAACACTTCCTTGTTCGTATTTTTGATGAATGCGAAAGAGTTGACTTTAATACCTCCATAAATTTATTTGATAGATAACACAAGTACTGTAAAAATAGAATCAGAGCATATCTCGTATTCAAAATGCTTAACAAACTCGTAATTATTTTTATTAATATATACACATTGAATTGGTAGCCCGTCATTTACTTCCAACCCAAAAGCAATTTCCACATTAGTTTTTAATCGGACTAGGGGTTCAAAGATTTTGCATTCTACTTTAACTCATATTGATGATGTAAAAAAGATTCAAGAGACTTCGTAGAAACAGTCAGAAAGAAAATAGTTAATGTAATCTAGATGATGAGACAGAACACCTTGCAATTGAACATTTTAATCATACGCATGCTTATTAACCCCCAGGAGCTCTATCTTGAAGCTGTGGTGAATGGAAGAGAAGGGGGATGGCGTCCCTTGAGCCCCGAACTGTTGTAATGTGGATTAGGTATTGTCTTTTTTCATTTTTACCATTTATATTATCTTTATCATTTTTTAACGCTACTTGCAGTTTTGGAGAATAGCACTAGGGTTATGCTCTTCAACTACGAGGTCTTAGATTTTGTGTTGAGTAGGCTCGTAGGCTTCATTTACTATCAACTCTTCATTTTCCTCTTCCATCCGCAAGTCCAGCCTCCGGTGCTTGTGTCCCTTTTCGTCACATTCCTTGGTAAGTGACTGCATTTATGGAGTAGCTTTTCTGCATCCATGAGAATAGTCACTGACGATGGTAGGTGACTTTGTTCATGGAGTTACTTTTCTTTCTTACTTCTACTCACTGTCCTTTGTATTTAATTTCCTTTCGACTTCAGCGAAATAGTCACGATATGACTGAAGCAGAAGTTAAACCCCTACTAAAATAAATAAAATATAGTATATAGCGATCAACCAAAATTCATATATAAACATTATAAAAATAACAATAAAATAAATTTCTCCTGATAAGGTCCTAAAGTTTCATTATATATTATGCATCATATCCCATCCGCGTTATGAAAAATTTTCATATTCACAAATAATTCTATTTCCAGTATACCTTACCAATCTATAAGAATGAAAACGTAGCAAGTATATAAGTTGGCATTTCCTTGCAATTGACTTTTCCTCTCGAATTTGTTTTACAATAATATTAATAGATACGGATTTTTTAAAACTGATTTACACTTCTTTTTATTGTGTAAATAGTTGCTTTATAACCTTCTAATAGTGTGTGCAAAATATCAAAGGTCTAGTGTAACTCTAACCCCCCTGGGGAGAGGGAGAAAGGGGGCCGGGGGGTAGGGAGACAGGGGTATGGTCAAGAGCCCTCCCAGTCATGAGCCCCCCCCCGGTCACGAGCCCCCTCCCAGTCATGAGCCCCCTAGGTCATAAGCCCCCCCCCCCGGTCACGAGCCCCCCTCCCTGTTTTTTTAATCCTTATTTACCTAATTAATCAAATGAAGAACTACTTAGATAGAAATAACTGAGAGTTGCTAATGTAGCTTGTTGTATTCGCTAGTTTGTTGTACTGCACACTTCATGATTGTTTAATGACCTAGCAGGGGGGTTTGGGGGGCGGGACGCCCCCCGATATACAAATATTTTATGTCTAATCAGTAATGAACTTCAAAAGTATCAATAAGGATTAAATAATATAGGTAAATAAGGATTTGAAAACAGAGGGGCTCGTGGCCGGGGGGGGGGGGGGGTTATGACCTACACCCAGGGAGTCAATATGTACTCTAAAAACCATCTCTCAGCCAATTATTATTCGTAATAATTAATTATATTGCTATATCTGGTATTTTACCTACCACTAATAACACGCCCAGTTAGATTTGCAAAGAAATATTACTCAGTTACAAGGAACCAACAGACCTTCGCTAGAGTAGGATGCAGCGTGTCAGATTATCAAATTTTGAATGGTAGATTACTCGTTACTCAGATATCTACAAATCATGTAATTCAAAACCCGATGGCTTTTTTTTGGTTAATGCTACGGCATTGCGATTTTTCGCATTCGATTCTCCCCGGAATTTTCTACAAACTATAGAAAAGTTTTATTTAATTTTTGAATTATTTTTCAAAATATTGAATTTTGAAATTTATATTTTTTCAATTTTTTTTTTCACTAAAAATTTCAATAATTCGAAAACCAATTTGAAAAATCAAAAAAACGCTTCCACAGTTTGTAGAGAATCTTGTGGAGAATCGAATGCAAAAATCCATAATGTCATAGCTACAAAATTATAGTATCCATTTATTAATTTACACGCTGTTCGAAATTCGAATAACTCGTTTTCTATGGGTCGAATCGAAAAAATGTCATGACACAAAAATATCTTAGAATTCATTTTATATATGTGAACAAAGTTTCACAACCGTAGCTTCAATAATAAAAAACTTTTCAAAATCTGGGAACGGTGCCCTTAAGATTTGATATAAAACTGTAGTTCCACCTATACAAGTATACAGTCATCGATCAGTTTGAAATTTTATAAAGGACTTTGAAGAAAGGATCATTATAGAAGGGATTTCTAATTCACCTATCACCAAGTTAAAGGACGCAGGAAGCTATCCGTGAAAATACAATAGCTTAGTAATAGTAACGCGAACAATGGTGACTGCACTTAAACATAGGTAGAGGGAAATGAAGAGGTTAGAGAAAATGATGTCTACGAGTCTACCTATAAATTAGGAACTTAATACTACCGTTGCTGGTAAAAACATACGCTGCTCTTCTGATGTTTCTTGACAAATTTCTTTGTTCGATAATTGTTTTAAGAGTTTAATTTTCGTGCGATTTTAATATATTAGCTCATATTGAGTAATACCAACCACATGCTTAGTAACATTTATTATCGGTGTTGTCATGGCTTATGTATTTATAATTAAGTAATTGCAATAGGTTGTTTATTTGCAAACAAGTGTGGTAGGCGTTGTTTATGAAATAAGCTTATTAAATAAATGCTTTTGAGAGGTAATTATATTATGGGTATCACAATCCTGTCCAAATTAAAATATTTCATTGATAATGGTGTAGGGAATGTTCATATTCTCGAATAATTAAACTCTCTCTAAGCTATCGGAGGGCACTCAGTTACTGATACTTAGTTTGCAAAGCACTAGTGGTCTAGAAACGAGAAAACTGTCCATTTTTAATAATTCAATCTCCTCTAATTTTCATTATTCCTTGGAAGTTAATATATCCAGTAAGTGAGTGACTTTAAAGAAAAATTGAACTCGGCTATTGCGAGAAGTAGATTAAACTATTTTTATAGGAGATTTTTAGTTTTTTTTTGGCTAAGACCGCTGAGTCCATAAATGGGATAGACAAAAATTGAGAAACACTAATAGTATATATTTTTGTAAATTATGATGATTCATGCCAAAGACAATTTGCATATCTGTACTGGATATTAGGATATTCAATTCACCATGAATTAGTTACATCCACAACAACAATCAGTTATTAGCTATAGCTATAAGCTGTATATTTCACTTCGGCTAAAATTTCCCCCTTCCCCCAATTCTCCCTTAGAGGAAGCTACCTCTTCAAGGTAACTTCGATAATGATGAAATGTAAACTCTACTGTTTTAATGTTTGGTGTATTTACTTAGATTGCTTTACTGTGAACAGTAAAGTAAAGATTTTGTCACTACTTACATTACGGGGATAAAGCTTTCTCCCATATACCCACACGAGCCATTAACCTATCATTATAAAATTATTTATAAGACTGCATATAATGTTATATTATCGACAGTTGCGCTAATTGACACGATTGACCAATTTCTATTATTATTTTAGGCGTTCCAAAGTTTTCCCTATTCACAACGAGGTGATAAAAAGTGAAGAAGACATCGTAGAAGAGGGAATAGCGAAACTTTGCTCCATGCACTAGCCACTAGGATGTTTACCATGAATATAGCAAGGCAGAAAGAATAGAAAAGAAGAGGAAGAAGTTGAGAAAAGATACAAATGAAAGCTTAAGAAAAAGGGCACCAAACAAAACGTAAATGCTTAATTATAATAAAAGCTCCATCAGTAATCTATCTAAGAATATATAGATATACAAAACTCGTTTTATCTTTGTATGTCTCAGGTGGGTGTAGGTCATTAGCCCCCCCGGTCAAGAGCCCCCCCGGTCATGAGCCCCCCAAAGTCAAGAGCCCCCCCGGTCAAGAGCCCCCCGGTCATGAGCCCCCCCGGTCACGAGCCCCCCTGTTTTTAAATCCTTATTTACCTATATTATTTAATCCTTATTGACACTTAGGTAGTTCATTACTGATTAGACATAAAATATATGTATATCGGGGGGCGTGCCGCCCCCTGAGCCCCCCTGCCAGGTCAATAAACAATCACGAAGTGTGCAGTACAACAAACTAGCGGATACAACAAACTACATTAGCAACTCTCAGTTATATCTATCTAAGTAGTTCTTCATTTGTTTAACTAGGTGAATAAGGATTAAAAAAATAGGGAGGGGGGGGGGGGGCTTATGACCTATGGGGGCTCATGACCGGGGGGGGGCTCGTGACCGGGGGGCTCTTGACCGGGGGGGCTCTTGACCGTACCCCCGTCTCAGGTATGGTGTTAAATAATAATTTAGTTCAAGAAAATCATCTCGAGTATAATGTTTAGAACTATGTAAATTGATTGAGTTCAATTGTTATTATTATTTGATTAATTAAATTTCAGCTTATTGTTGTGAGTTTTTAAGATTTGTTCTGTATTTTCAAATGTAACTGGATTAAATGCACTATTTTTTTTACAATTATTACAATTTTAATTTATCATACGTATTCCTGTACAGTTACGTAATTAGGTATGTAACTGCCATTAAATAAATTTTGATTAATACAATTTCTCTTATTATATAATATAATAAAATTACTCATCATTTCCTATCAAGATGGGGCAACTAAAAAAACCCACAACACCATACGTTCCATCAAACTGACAGTATATTCATATAAGTATATAAAACTATATAGGGAATTAACTGCTATAATAATTGCTAGCAGAGTCTAATTTCCCATATAAAAATCTATCAAACATATAAGTGTGTTTCAATTTATTTCGATTTGAAATGTAATTTATTTGTAAAAATTATTTCGTCAACAGTTATATGATACTCTTATGGTATACTCTTATATGATACTAATATAGTTTTTACCTTACAAATTCGATTCCTTGTTTTCGAGCCACCCTATACAGTATAGTATACAATGGGAACACCCTACATAGTTTTCGAGCCACCTATAGAATCTCTTCTCGGTAGATATTAATGTCCCAGTTTTATGAAACTAAATCTTAACTTACTTCAGTAAATAAATTATTCTTCAGTAAGTTATTTAATCTGGATTCAAATTAAGTAGTATAATAAAATTGAATCCACTACTAAATAGAACTCTAATATCCTATTGAGCTCAGCTTTAATATCGGCGTAATAGAGCTAAACATATAGTAAATTAAAGTCTGTAAATTTGGTAGATGCCTTTTTCTTTCCCACACATTGTAATTGTATAGCTGCCAATTAAAAAAATAAGATCAATGAATTTAAATGTCTGTATCTAGGTCATTAGTCATTAGTAATGGAGGGTAGAGAGGTAAAGTTGGGTAACTACGAAGTGTCGCTCTCCACGAAATGAAGCTTTTACTCTACAGTAAAGTTAGGTGCATTCTTACCCAACTGTACTTCTAAACTAATAGGAAATATCTCAAACGGTGTACCTATGTGTATTCTCACCCAACTACACCGCTAAAATAAAAGCAGTATTCTATTGCGGTAAAGTAGTGTCTGTTGTTCCACAACTTCACCTCTCACTGATTCAGTCAATGAGTTTAAGGTGAAGTTGCGTGTGTAGTTACCCAATTTGTCCTCTCAATAATCTGCAGTCTTCTCGCAAGGGGGGGGGGGGGAATCTATTCACCGATTAGGCGGTGAAGTTGGGCTTGTAAATAGATACACAACTATTCTGGAATCATACATATATTTAAAGAAATAATCTTACTGTCATTTGTTACGTAATGCGCATTAGCAATAATTTAATTTACATTATAAACTGGTGCCTAATACCTGATTGCTTATCATAAGGTAATTTACAAGTACGAACACAAAACAATTACTACCTTTTGTCACTCATTCATGAATAGCAAAATACACACACTATTAATTTTCATTTATCATTCATCAAACTATCATTATTTTAATAAAATATCATCGTGATATTCACTCGTTTACCTACCTACTGTTAGTGCAGCAATAATACTATTTTGATATATTTACTAAAACTAGGTTCTGGATGTATTCAACTTTTTATAGATAGCTACAGATTTAGCAACCAATAATTTTCGGATTATTTTTCATTAGGTATATATATTTTCAATCTACCTAATCATTGATCTGTTCAGATAATAATAACGTGTTGCATGTACTGACAATTTAGAAATAAACTAATAATAATAATAACAATAAAATGAATCAGTTAAAGTAATTAAAATATGGTTAGTGCATAGGGACAATGACACTAGTCGTCTTATGATGCATTGAAATACTGATTATTGTAAACCTAGGTATCTGAGAAAACTATAGGTTTCAAAATTTTAGTAATGTATTGCAAAGAAAAAGTGTTTGGTAATCTTAGCATAATATTTACCCAATAATAAATAAAAATACTGCAATATTATAAGTGTTATTCATGTATCGAATAATATTGGGTATTTATTATTAATTAATAATATAAATACTCTCAAAAAACAATATAAGGGAGAAGAACGGGTTAACAATATATACGGAAAGAAGGTAGTGAATGACAGGTACACTGGAGTAATGCTAATTGTAGTCAAGGACAGACCAGGAGTCGTTTAACGACGCCTTTTGTAGTTTATTTACTAATTTAACATAAATATATGTATATCGGGGGCCTGCCACCACCGAACCACCTTGCCAGGTAATATAAGCAATCATGAATCATAATCGTTCATTACCCAACATAATCTTTCATTGCCCACCATGATCTTCCATTGTCCACCATATTCTTTCAGTGCCTACAATAATATTTCATTGCCCACCATAATCCAACATAATCCGTAAATAACAAACATAATCCTTCATTGCCAACCATAATCCTTCATTACCCACCATAATCTTCCATTGCCCACCATTATCTTTCAATGCCTACCATAATATTTCATTGCCTACCGTAATCTTTCATTGCCTACCGTGATCTTTCATTGCCCACCATTATAATATTTCATTGCCTACCATAATCTCACATTGCCTACCATGATCTTTCATTGCCCACCATGATCTTTCATTGCCAACCATAATATTTCATTGCCAACCATAATCTTACATTGCCCACCATAATCTTCCATTCATTGCCAATCCTGAAATGTTTCATTGCCAACCATAATAATCTATCATGGCCAACCAAAATAATCTATCATTGCCCACCATAATAATATATCATTGCCCACCATAATCATTCATTGCCCACCATAATCATTCATTGCCCACCACAATTTTCCATTGTTTACCATAATCTTTCATTGCCCACCATAATCTTCCATTGCCAACCATAATTTTTCATTGCCAACCCTAATTTTTCATTGGCAACCATAATTTTTTCGATTGCCCACCATAATCTTCCATTCATTTCCCATCCTAAATTTTTTCATTGTCCACCATAAAAATATATTATTGTCCACCATAATAATCTCCAAACTCCACCATTTTAATTGACCTATCAATACATTTCATGACCCCCATTATACATAAAGTTCATTTACATAAAATTTATGTACATAATACATCCAAATACCTCTTTCCTAGTTCACGTCCCTAAATGAAATAGGGACGTGCACTAGGAAAGAGGTATTTTTAAATTAATTTATCTCAAATTTCATTAAATTTCATTTGATTAAAATATATTGTACAAATAAATATAATTAATTAACAGAAAAATAAGTATCTTAACTACAAATACAAATAATACCAAAAGTGAATATTTGAATTTGAATTTCAGCAAATTAAAGAATATAGATTTGGATCCACAGCGTGCAAAAAGTCTATGGGAAAATGTAACTACATTTAAAAAATGAGTTTATTTTTATTTTTCATTATCATTATTTTTGAGAATTAGAAATTGATGAAACGGACTGAACAATGGTAGAGTGAAACCTTCTGAGCAAAATGAAACGAATCCCATATCTCTAGGTCAAATATTCAGAGAGAAATAAGGATTTTAATAAAGTTTATATTTTAAGAGTTTTTTTCTTGGGGGGTAAAAGTTAAAATAGTGACCGTACCCTAGTTAGTTAGGTATGTAAGAAATTGTATTTTTTTTTTCAATTTTGCGTGTACGATATAATCATTGAGGTTAGTATTAGTATTACTTAGGTAACAGTTTGTCAAATGGTATTCAATTTTTGCAAGAAAAACTAACATTTTTTTGGCAATGCAATAATAATTATTAATCTTTAAACATATATCACACTAAGCTCTACACTGAAAAATTAAATTATAATTCTTCAATAATACTTGTATCCTCATTATTACATGTATTACGTACCTTAATATATTCATCATTCCATTACTCCACTACTCTCATTTTAACGATACATTTTACTTGTATGTAAGTAAGTGACACATTAGTGCCACTTTTTCACGTCAATTTCATAAGCTTCAAAATACATTCAAATTTGAATAGGTACTACCTACATGAATGAATATTTCACAAAAAAATAGGTAGTTTATAAAACTTATTCAGATAAATGTATTTTACCATAAGTCATTATCAACTATATGATTGTGTACTAATGCATGGTTATCTGGGGAAAGTTAAGAATTATTGGACAATTCCACATTTTCGGTCAAAGGAGAAAAAATAAACATTACCATAAAATATAATATATACTTTTTATTTTAATAGGTAATAGTTATAATTATCCGGATACCAATTAAAAATATTAAATGAATTTTCTCTTATATGACCGAAAATGTGAAACTGTCCGATGATTCGTAGTTTAACTCACAACCTATATCAATTTATTAAATATTTTACAGCTGAGCACTGATAGTTTATTGTTTTTTTTTATAAATTAAGGAATTTAATAGCATTATCTGCCTATATAGTTTTAAATTAACAAACCAATAATAGGATGGTATTTATATCAATACTATCATTAGAGTCAGACTCACGTCACAAAATACGTCCGATCATTCGTAAATTAGTCAACTCAACACAAAATATTCAATTCAGTTTAGCTGTCTACCAATGTTTGAATATTATAATATTTAATAAAAACTAATAGACGAAAAATACCTTCCTATTGGTTTAAATGTTTGAATTGAAGATTTTTTGTACTGATAAGAATTATTTATATTATAGTATAGATTGACTTAGGAACCAACAGATTAAAGAATATTTGCAATTAATATTTACGAAATAATACGGTTAGGAAATTGGAAGTTGATAATATATAAGTACTAGTCTAGTTTAGGTTACTATTCATTAATCCGACTCCTACTTAGTCCGACGCCATTTTAGTCCGACATTTTTGCATGTTATCTGATTTAACAACATATATATGTACATAAGAGGGCGTGCCCCTGTCAGGTCATTAAATAATCATTTAGTGTGCAGTACAACAAACTACCGGAAACAACAAACTACATTAAATGATGAAATCGAATGAATCATTGCATCTTACAAATATATTATAAATAAAGTCAACTAAGAAAGGAATATGAAATTTAAAAAAAAAAAAATATATATTATTTTATTATTTGGATTATTTTTTAATTGAGTATATCTATTTAATAATAATTTTTATTGTAATAAAATAAAAGAGAAATAACACAAAGTTGTAACTGTCACAACTTTTACTACCGAGCTAGTGTATCATGTACCTAACTCATGATTAACCAATTAGTGTATCTAACTATCTAATTTGATTTGTAATAGCTCAACAAGTGTATATCGATACCTACCGTGAAGGGTGTAGGTCATAAGCCCTCCCCCCCAGTCACGAGCCCCCCTCTGTTTTTAATTCTTATTTACCTATATTATTTAATCCTTATCGACTCTTTTGTAGTTCATTACTGATTAAACATTACCGACCCCCGAACCCCCCTACCAGGTCATTAAGCAATCATGAAGTGTGCAGTACAACAAACTACATTAGCAACTCTCAGTTATCTCTATCTAAGTAGTTCTTCATTTGTTTAACTAGGTAAATAAGGATTTACAAAAAAAAGGGAGGGGGTGGGGGGGGGTGCTTGTGGCCAGGGGGCTTTTGACTGTACCCCAACCTTAAGTAGGTATTCAGTTCATAACTGTCAAACTATAGTATCTATGTACCTAACTAGTAATTAACCAACTGATGTTTCTAGGTACCTAATAAATAATAATATCCCATCTGGTGTAGGTAGGTCCCTAACTTATTTATACCTGATTATAGTAGCTATGTACATATTTAGTAATTAACGAACCAATGTTGGAAGGTAATCTCTACTATACAAAATAGTGACTCTATGTACCTAACGAGTAACTAACTACTCAACTACATTTGTATCTTTCAATAAACTCCTATGACCGAAAATAATTTGAATTTCAATATATTTATACTATTTATAGCGCTATCGGTATAATATAAAATTTATAGAAATATTTATCCCTTATAATCACGAACTAGTACACTAAGTCTTAAATTCAACATTTTCTTTGACAGTCAATCGATCAGTGCTTAAAATCTTGAATACGATAGACTGTGATTGAGAAATTAACATGTAAGTCCACTAGTGTAAAGGCCCCCACACACTACACGATCCACGAGCCGAGCCGCAGCAGGTCCTCTGTCTCCCGCGAGTCTAATTGACTCGGCTCGTGCTTTCTGCCTCCCCACACATTACACGAGCCGAGCAATATGTAGTTTGAAAGTTTTTTTCTCTAGAGATAGGTAATACAATGGACATGGAAATTTATTGACATGGAAATTTGTTGACATGGAAATTTATTGACATGGAAATTTATTGACATGGAAATTTATTGACATGGAAATTTGTTGACATGGAAATTTATTGACATGGAAATTTATTGACATGGAAATTTATTGACATGGAAATTTATTGACATGGAAATTTATTGACATGGAAATTTATTGACATGGAAATTTATTGACATGGAAATTTATTGACATGGAAATTTATTGACATGGAAATTTATTGACATGGAAATTTATTGACATGGAAATTTATTGACATGGAAATTTATTGGCATGGAAATTTATTGGCATGGAAATTTATTGACATGGAAATTTATTGACATGGAAATTTATTGACATGGAAATTTATTGACATGGAAATTTATTGACATGGAAATTTATTGACATGGAAATTTATTGACATGGAAATTTATTGACATGGAAATTTATTGACATGGAAATTTATTGGCATAGAAATTCATTTAAATTAAATTTATTGACATGGAAATTTATTGACATGGAAATTTATTGACATGGAAATTTATTGACATGGAAATTTATTGACATGGAAATTTATTGACATGGAAATTTATTGACATGGAAATTTATTGACATGGAAATTTATTGACATGGAAATTTATTGACATGGAAATTTATTGACATGGAAATTTATTGACATGGAAATTTATTGACATGGAAATTTATTGACATGGAAATTTATTGACATGGAAATTTATTGACATGGAAATTTATTGACATGAAAATTTATTGACATGGAAATTTATTGACATGGAAATTTATTGACATGGAAATTTATTGACATGGAAATTTATTGACATGGAAATTTATTGACATGGAAATTTATTGACATGGAAATTTATTGACATAGAAATTCATTTAAATTAAATTTATTGACATGGAAATTTATTTACATGGAAATTTATTGACATGGAAATTTATTGACATGGAAATTTATTGACATGGAAATTTATTGACATGGAAATTTATTGACATGGAAATTTATTGACATGGAAATTTATTGACATGGAAATTTATTGACATGGAAATTTATTGACATGGAAATTTATTGACATGGAAATTTATTGACATGGAAATTTATTGACATGGAAATTTATTGACATGAAAATTTATTGACATGGAAATTTATTGGCATGGAAATTTATTGGCATGGAAATTTATTGACATGGAAATTTATTGACATGGAAATTTATTGACATGGAAATTTATTGACATGGAAATTTATTGACATGGAAATTTATTGACATGGAAATTTATTGACATGGAAATTTATTGACATGGAAATTTATTGACATGGAAATTTATTGACATGGAAATTTATTGACATGGAAATTTATTGACATGAAAATTTATTGACATGGAAATTTATTGACATGGAAATCTATTGACATAGAAATTTATTGACATGGAAATTTATTGACATGGAAATTTATTGACATGGAAATTTATTGACATGGAAATTTATTGACATGGAAATTTATTGACATGGAAATTTATTGACATGGAAATTTATTGACATGAAAATTTATTGACATGGAAATTTATTGACATGGAAATCTATTGACATAGAAATTTATTGACATGGAAATTTATTGACATGGAAATTTATTGACATGGAAATTTATTGACATGGAAATTTATTGACATGGAAATTTATTGACATGGAAATTTATTGACATGGAAATTTATTGACATGGAAATTTATTGACATGGAAATTTATTGACATGGAAATTTATTGACATGGAAATTTATTGACATGGAAATTTATTGACATGGAAATTTATTGACATGGAAATTTATTGACATGGAAATTTATTGACATGGAAATTTATTGACATGGAAATTTATTGACATGAAAATTTATTGACATGGAAATTTATTGACATGGAAATTTATTGACATGGAAATTTATTGACATGGAAATTTATTGACATGGAAATTTATTGACATGGAAATTTATTGACATGGAAATTTATTGACATGGAAATTTATTGACATGGAAATTTATTGACATGGAAATTTATTGACATGGAAATTTATTGGCATAGAAATTCATTTAAATTAAATTTATTGGCATGGAAATTTATTGACATGGAAATTTATTGACATGGAAATTTATTGACATGGAAATTTATTGACATGGAAATTTATTGACATGGAAATTTATTGACATGGAAATTTATTGACATGGAAATTTATTGACATGGAAATTTATTGACATGGAAATTTATTGACATGGAAATTTATTGACATGGAAATTTATTGACATAGAAATTCATTTAAATTAAATTTATTGACATGGAAATTTATTTACATGGAAATAATTTTACATGGGAATTTATTTACATGGAAATTTATTTACATGGAAATTTATTTACATGGAAATTTATTTACATGGAAATTTATTTACATGGAAATTTATTTAAATGGAAATTTATTCACATGAAAAAAATATACATAAGTTTTTTTTACATGATTCGTGTTGTCCGTGTTCGCCCGAGCAAAAGTATTTCCAAGCTCAGTGGTTTGTCGGAGCGTCTGGACGGCGCTTTAGCTGACCGCAGGCTCGGCTCGTGCTATTTTAACCCCACACACTACCCGAGCCTAGCCACGAGCCAAGCCAAATATCTGGAAGTGACAGATCAACACGAGCCGAGCCACAAGCCTGATTGCGCGGCTCGTGACTCGGCTCAAGGACCCCACACACTACACAAACTGGCTCGGGGCTCGGCTTGTTTGCTAAGGCTCGGCTCGTGGATCGTGTAGTGTGTGGGGGCCGTAAGTGACGGTCTGAGAGCAAACCTATGTACACACATTCATGGATATGAAGAATGACCAGTGATTAATACGCTGAAATTTAACTATTTGTTAACACAAATGTATTGTATTTAGTTGTAAATAAATATAAGTTTATAAAGAAGAGATAGAAGTTCACGGTTAAATAGGTTATTTGTTCACTCTGTAATAATTTACCGCCAAAATATTTTCCCTCAAACTGTATATCAGTATATACGTACAGATCCCCCACCCCTCATTCATCTCACACCTGTATATTATTATACTTATATTTTATTATAATATTGAACTGATATATAAAATTATAATAGGATATGAATTTTGATTATCAATAATAATCATACAGTTTGACCACTTTTTGTGTTTCTAAAAGAAACATAAATATAAATAATATTAAAATCCAATTAGGTAGGCTTATCACATAGTGTGGATAATAAGATGTATTATTGTGACCGTTATTTGAATGAAGATTTGTGATATATTGAGTGATAATGATAGCATTTTTAGGTATGATTGATTGAATTCATTGTTTATTATAGTTCAGTTATACGATTGAGACGTCTGAGATGTAATTTTAAATAAATATTGGGATTTAAGAATATAGATTCGTTATTTCACTTTAGGTACCTGACTAATTAGGATAAGTTCCGATTGTCGAACGGTTACAGCAAGTAAGCATATATATTATAATTATTTATTTAACTCTCATTTAAACCTTTTTTACATATTCGTAAATCTGGAACCGTCCAATAACTCGGAACTTACCCTTATTATGTGATTTGTTTTCCCTAAATGAACTTGGTTACTAGCAACATACCGTGATTTAATTAAAACTTAGCTCCCAGGGGCTCTATCCTCAAGCTGTCTTTGGTGAATTGGAAAGAAGTGGGTGGTGTCCCTTAAGCCCCGAACTGTTGTAATTTGAATTATGTATTTTTTTCATTTATACATGTTTATCATTTTTAAAAGCTACTTGCAGTTTAGGAGGACAGTGCTTGGGTTAAGCTCTTCAACTACGAGGTCTTAGATTTTGTGTTAGGTAGACTTTTAGGGTTACTATTCATTGGCCCGACAACACCATTAGTTTGACGCCCCACTAGTCCAACACCCCATCAGTCCGACACTTTTGCTGTTTATTACTGCTTATCATCAAGTATATGTATTTTTTGGGGCGTGACACCCCCGAACCTCCCTAACAGGTCATTAAACAATCATGAAGTGTGTAGTACAACCATCTAGCGGATACAACAAACAACATTGAATGATGATTTATTAATGGAGCATATCTATTCAATAACTATTTTTATTTTAATGAAAAATTAAACGAGAAAAATAACACAGAAAGATGTAACTGTCGGACTATGGGGCGTCCCAGGCTCTGTTGACTTCATTTACTATCACCTTTTCATTTTCCTTTTCCATCCGTGAGTGCAGCCATTGGTGGTTGTGTCCCTTTTCGTCACATTCCTTGGTAATTCACGGAGTAGCTTTTCTGCATCCATGAGCTTTGTCACCGACTGTGGTAAGTGACTTTGTTCATGGAGTCACTTTCATTTCTGACTGCTTCTTCCAGTCCTTCATACTTAATTTCATTTTGACGTCAGCGTTATGGATTTTGATTCCGAAGAAGATGTTGAACATCTACTTACTTACTTACTTAATTAATTAATTAACCGATTATTTAAATCGAACTTATAAGAAATGTTGAAATAGTCGAACACCCCCAGGCAGCAAATATTATTCCTGGGATATAAGGGAATAACCCTGGGAAGAAGGATATATTCCTTAGATATTATATTCTTCTTTGTAATTTATTAGTTAAATAAAATGATCAACACTAGGTATATAGTACATATTAATATTAGAATATTTTAAAGATTATAATTACCCATTAGCTCTCTCTTAGTTTCAAGTAAAAGAGAGAAAAATTATTTGTTAGTGAGCAATGAATGCTTAACTTCACTCACTCTATTTGGAGGGGGGGGGGGCATATGGAGTGGAGCACACTCATTTCTCTCATCTCACTTCTTTTATCTCACTACTCTCATCTCACTTCTCTCATATCACTTCTTTCATCTCACTACTCACTTCTCTCTTCTCACTTCTCTCATCCCACTTCTCTCATCTCACTTCTCTCATCTCACTTCTTTCATCTCACTTCTCTCTTCTCACTTCTCTCATCTCTTTTCTCTCATCTCTTTTCTCTCATCTCGCTACTCTCATCTCACTTCTCTCATCTCTTTTCTCTCATCTCTTTTCTCTCATCTCACTTCTCTCATTTCACTTCTCTCATCTCACTCCTCTCATCTCAATACTCTTATCTCACTACTCTTATCTCACTTCTCTCTTCTCACTTCTCTCATCTCACTACTCTTATCTCAATACTCTTATCTCACTACTCTCATCTCAATACTCTTATCTCACTACTCTCATCTCACTACTCTCATCTCAATACTCTTATCTCACTTCTCTCATCTCGGGTATCTGATATCTGATAGTATCTGATAGTATCGGTATTTTTATTAGTATCTGGTAATTGGTATCGGATCCCAAAAAATAGTTCAAATATTACCGATACCAATTACTTTTCAAGTTATGTAGTATATATATTGGTATTAGTTTTCAATTGAAAATTAATAGCATAAACCTATGTTCATCCGATATACGATTGGAATAAATAAAGATACGATTTAAATAATACTATCGTATCTGAATTAGGTAGTCTATTCATTTTTAGTTTCATTATGATACCTACTTCGATAGTTACATTATGATACCTACTTCGATAGTTTCATTATGATACCTACTTCGATAGTTTCATTATGATACCTACTTCGATAGTTTCATTATGATACCTACTTCGATAGTTTCATTATGATACCTACTTCGATAGTTACATTATGATACCTACTTCGATAGTTTCATTATGATACCTACTTCGATAGTTTCATTATGATACCTACTTCGATAGTTACATTATGATACCTACTTCGATAGTTTCATTATGATACCTACTTCGATAGTTTCATTATGATACCTACTTCGATAGTTTCATTATGATACCTACTTCGATAGTTTCATTATGATACCTACTTCGATAAGTATACTGTGCTACCTACTTCGATAGGCACACTGTGCTACCTACTTCGATAGGTACACTGGCTACCTACTTCGATAGGTACACTGTGCTACCTACTTCGATAGGTACACTGTGCTACCTAGCTACTTCGATAGGTACACTGTGCTACCTACTTCGATAGGTACACTGTGCTACCTACTTCGATAGGTACACTGTGCTACATACTTCGATAGGTACACTGTGCTACCTACTTCGATAGGTACACTGTGCTACCTACTTCGACAGATACCTACACTGTGCTACCTACTTCGACAGGTACACTGCACTACCTACTTCGACAGGTACACTGCACTACCTATTTCGATAGGTACACTGTGCTACCTACTTCGATAGGTACACTGTGCTACCTACTTCGATAGGTACACTGTGCTACCTACTTCGATAGGTACACTGTGCTACCTACTTCGATAGGTACACTGTGCTACCTACTTCGATAGGTACACTGTGCTACCTACTTCGATAGGTACACTGTGCTACCTCTTCGACAGATACACTGTGCTACCTACTTCGACAGGTACACTGCACTACCTACTTCGACAGGTACACTGCACTACCTGTTTCGATAGGTACACTGCACCACTTCGATAGGTACAATGCACCACTTCGATAGGTACACTGCACCACTTCGATAGGTACACTGCACCATTTCGATAGGTACACTGCACTATTTCGATAGGTACACTGTACTACTTTGATAGCTACACTGTACTACTTCGATAGGTACACTGTACTACTTCGATAGGTACACTGTACTGCTTCGATAGGTACACTGTACTGCTTCGATAGGTACACGGTACTACTTCGATAGGTACACTGCACTATTTCGATAGGTACACTGTACTACTTTGATAGGTACACTGTACTACTTCGATAGGTACACTGTACTACTTTGATAGGTACACTGTACTACTTCGATAGGTACACTGTACTACTTCGATAGGTACACTGTACTACTTCGATAGGTACACTGTACTACTTCGATAGGTACACTGTACTACTTCGATAGGTACACTGTACTACTTCGATAGGTAAACTGTACTACTTCGATAGGTACACTGTACTACTTCGATAGGTTCATTGTACTACCTCGATAGGTACACTGTACTACTTCGATAGGTACACTGTACTATTTCGATAGGTACACTGTACTATTTCGATAGGTACACTGTACTAATTCGATAGGTACACTGTACTACTTCGATAGGTTCATTGTACTACTCCGATAGGTACACTGTACTACTTCGATAGGTTCATTGTACTACTCCGATAGGTAGGTACACTGTACTACTTCGATAGGTTCTCTATACTACTTCGATAGGTACACTGCACTATTTCGATAGGTACACTGTATTATTTCGATAGGTACACTGTTCATTGATAGGTACTGTACCTAATTACAATAACACAAAAATGTTCTAACGAATGAATTTAATAGGTATTACACAGAGCAAGTGGCACCTTGCTTACACTTCTGATGTTAGCCAATGTATTATTATATTATTATGAAGTCAAGATGTATTATTGAATAGGTAATTTACTTGAAAACACCTAGGCAATAATCTTAATTATAAATACCTAGGTAGACTAGGCTGAGGTAGCTACCTAATCCTATCCCATGAATATTGTAAAGACCTAGGTACATCATTATATGTAAAACTTTATAAATTATCGGTATATACATACATTTAAGTTTTAACTACAGATACCTACCTAGAACTAATATTTTCGATGTCTTTGGCTTGAATATTTTACTTTTAAAAAGTAACTGGTATCGGAATTGGTATCGATTACCAGAATTTTAAGGTAATTGTTATTGGTACTGGTATCGGTTACTAATATGGTATCGGTGCATCTCAAAATAATATTACTAATTGTTGTAACAATCTGTAAAATCTAACCAACTTGTTCCCGGATAATGACAAACCGCTCAAAAAAATTTCAGGCAATTTACTTGAAACCTTTTTGAGTTATGCGAGTAGGTACCTAGAAAGATTACAAATAAATAAATGCTGCCTAAAGCATAACCTTCTGCAATCTGCGATGGTGATAAGATAAGTTAAAATCATAACCAAGTAATAAAATAATTCATTTTATGATACATAGCAAGATCATTAACTGTATGTGAGTGAAAAAGGTTTAAATAATTTAGCAACGTTCTTTTCTTTTACACAAGAAGGTTTCCTCTACAGTTTCATCGCATCACTCAGGAAGATACTTTGAGATTGGGGGGGGGGGTGGAGGGTGAGAAGGGATGTAAATAATGTAACTCGGGGGAGGGGGGAGATTGAGGAGAGAAGGAGTGGTTAATTTACTTAATTACACAGATAGAAATTATCTTCTAGTTAACTGTATACTGATACTTTTTTATAAGTTGATAATTTATTCACAACATTATACAAATAGATTTGTATTCACATATGATATAATTTCAGTGTTCTAATTATTGGTCATTCATGTGAAATGGTGGACTGTATTAATTTGTAAAGCGCGCGAAGATACAGTCACTTCCACTGGATGCCTGACTTATGTCACTGCCTGTACAACTGTCAATCATCTGAGACACTACATACTTAGGTATCACCAATAGACTGAAGGGAAATGATTAAATTATTTATTTGTTTATTTATAGTAACAAATATATAAACTATTTATAAATAAATTTAGAGCTAGTTATGACTTATTATATACCTTATTAATAATTATGTTGCAGTGAACAATTTGTATTATTTACCGGTATAGAGAATTACGCCATCGTATAAAAACAGTATATGATGATCATTATTTGCAGTACATGTTAACTGTGACTGATTCAGTGTTGTGAAGTAAACTTGAATGTACATGATATATTGCCAACAAGGTAATTATTATTAGGAAAGAAATAAGTATTTTATCAATGAAATTATTGGAGGATAGCAAACATCCCGCCACTAACCATAATGCAACCCTCCCCTGCCCCCCTTAGCCCCCTCCTTTTCGACACCTCCCCCCCCCCCTTTATAATGTCACTCTAGGCACCAAATAGAGTGAGTGAAGTAAAGCACTCATTGCTCACTCACAAATTTTCTCATTCATTTACTTGAAAGAAAGAGAACTAATGGATAAGTGTAATCTTTGAAATATCCTATGATATGTACTATATACCTAGTGTTATTTAATTTAACTTTTAAGTTACAAAGAAGATAATATCTTTGTAACTTATAAGTTACAACAATGTTTCACTATTATTTTATTGATAAAATCTTCAACATAATAATTAGGTACATTATTTATAGTAATATAACCGAAAAGATAAAGCATTTCCTAGTTTAGTACTAACTATACTTTGATATGTTGTACAAAATTCACTGTCCGAGTACTATGGGTGTCCGAACATTGTTCCGTTTCCTATAAGTTTTAACTAAAAGACTGTATGTTACTAGGTACCAAGTTACTAAAACAACCAAGTAAATCATACCTATCTATAGGGTAAGTTCCGAGTTATCGAACGGTTCCAGTTTTACAAACAAAGTAAAAGAGGTTAATATGAGTATAAAATAATAATTATAATATATTTTTTACGTGCTAGAAAAAGAAACCGTTCGATAACTCGGAAATTACCCTAATTAGTCTGCTATCTAAATTGTACATAACTAATCAATATTCCTATATCAAAATATTTATTTAAATTTAATAACAAATATCTCAATCGAATAATTAAACTAGGTAGTATGAACCATATGTAAAATGGTCATCACTCATCAGTATAAAATGTACTCAATATATCACAAATCCTCATTCAAATAAAAATCACAATAATACATCTTTTTATCCTGAATTTGATTTTATATAGCTATTTCAAATAATATTTTTTACAACGACCAAAGTTGTGAAAATACATGATTAATTTAGATTCTAGAATAATCATATCCAAAAATAATTATATGTTAGTTCAACATTAGAATATAATTTGGTTATAACAATATAGTCAGAGATCTATCAGTTGTCATGTTATAGCTTATCTTTGCAGTTCTAGGCTCATTAATTTGTTAAACATTTCGATAGGTAGCTAAAAACTACTGATAGAGGGGGAGGGAGGGGGTGGGGTTGAGATGATGGGGCGGTGCGTGTGAACGTACAATACTATATACTATATAGGGATATTCAGATTGGGGGAAATGTTTTGGCGGTAAATGATAACAGAGAGACAAATTAATGTTTTTAACTGAGTACTTCTATTTCTTTATAAACTGTTATTTTATTTACAAATATATACTATACATCCATGTTAACATCTATACTATACATTCATGTTAACATCTAATGTAATTCATTATATTAGTTTCTGGTCATTCAAAGCTTGAATGTTTGTAAATAGGTTTGTTCTTATACAGTCAGTTGGGGTAGACTTGCGTTTAGTACACCACTGTCTATCTGACTCTATCATATTTAAGATTTAAAACACTGACTGACTATCAAATAAAATGTATATTTTATGACTTGCCTTACTCGTGAGTATAAGGAAATTGATGATCTGTTTAATTTCAAATTATACCGACAGCGCTTTAAATTGTGTAAAATTATTATACCTACCTATTGAAGTTCAAATTGTTTTCGGTCATGGAAGTTTATAGAAAGATACACAGTTTAAATTGTAGTTGAGTAGTTAATTACTTGTTAAGTACTTAGAAACACTGTTCTGGATAGAAGAAATTACCTTGCAACGAAGACGTGCCATTAGGCTGACGCCCCACTAGTCCGACAGTTATTCATTCGCTTTTATTTTTTGATTAAAATAAAAAATATTATTAAATAGGTTTACTTAATTAATACCTAATCTAAATAATAAAATAATTTTTTTTTTAAATTTAACATTACTCTTCCATTTTACTTTATTTCTAATATTTATTGGTATGATCATGATGCAATCCCTGTTTTGATTTCATCATTTAATGTAGTTTGTTGTATCTGCTAGTTTGTTGTACTGCACAGTGCACACTTCATGATTGTTAAAAGATTAGACAAGGGGTCTCGGGGGGCGGCAAGTCCCCCGATATACATATATTGTATGTTAAATCAGTTATGAATTACAAAAGTGTCGGACTACTGGGGCGTCGGACTAGTGAATAGTAACCCCTAGCAACATTAGTTTGTTATTTACAAGATAGGTACATAGATACTATAGCCAGGTAGAAATAAGCTAGGGATTAACATACACTAATTGGGATATTATATTACCCAACATTAGTTGGGTAATTAAGCTTGTGTTAATTACTTAAGAAATTTGAACGAAACTGGTATTATATTATAATTTACTAAGATATCGAACATTCTGCCAAACGTTTGGAATTAATCTCATTTGTTTTCTCTTTCTTTTTAATGTAAAAATATCGTCTTTAAAGGGAGTGTCTTACTATTTAACTTTTACCCCCCCCCCTCCCCCCACAAGAAGAAAAAACACAACATTCAAACTTTATTAAAATCCCTATTTCTCTCTCATTATTTGACCTAGAGATATGGGATTAATTTAATTTTGCTCAAAAGTTTTCACTCTACAATTGTATAGGCCGTTTCATCAACTTCTCATCCTCGAGAATAATGATTGTAAAATTAAAAAAAAAAACATTTTTAAATGTGGTTACATTTTCCAATAGACTTTTTGCACGCTGTGGATCCAAATCTATATTCCTTAATTTGCTGAAATTCAAATTCAAATATTCACTTTTGGTATTATTTGTATTTGTAGTTGAGATACTAATTTTTCTGTTAATTAATTATATTTATTTGTACAAAATATTTTAATCAAATGAAATTTAACGAAATTTGAGATAAATTAATTTAAAAATACCTCTTTCCTAGTGCACGTCCCTATTTCATTTAGGGACGTGAACTAGGAAAAAGGTATTTGGAAGATTATGGTAGGCAATGAATGATTATGGTGGACAATGAATGATTATGGTGGGCAATGAAAGATTATGGTGGGTAATGAATGATTATTGTGGGCAATGAAAGAATATGATTGAAGATGAAAGATTATGGTTGTCAATGAAATATTATGGTTGGCAATGAAAGATTATGGTGGGTAATGAAAGATTATGGTGGGCAATGAAAGATTATGGATGGCAATGAATTATTATGGTGGGCAATGAATGATTATGGTGGGCAATGAAAGATTATGGTGGGTAATGAATGATTATTGTGGGCAATGAAAGAATATGATTGAAGATGAAAGATTATGGTTGTCAATGAAATATTATGGTTGGCAATGAAAGATTATGGTTGGCAATGAAAGATTATGGTGGGCAATGAAAGATTATGGTTGGCAATGAAAGATTATGGTGGGCAATGAAAGATTATGGTAAACAATGGAAAATCGTGGTGGGCAATGAATGATTATGGTGGGCAATGAATGATTATGGTGGGCAATCAAAGATTATGGTGGGTGATGAAAGATTATTGAGGACAATGAAAGAATATGATTGGCGATGAAAGATTATGGTTGTCAATGAAATATTATGGTTGGCAATGAAAGATTATGGTTTGTAATGAAAGATTATGGTGGGCAATGAAAGATTATGGTGGGCAATGAAAGATTATGGATGGCAAAGAAATATTATGGTGGGCACAGAAATATTATGGTGGGCAATGAATGATTATGGTGGGCAATGAATGATTATGGTGGGCAATGAAAGATTATGGTGGGTAATGAATGATTATTGTGGGCAATGAAAGAATATGATTGAAGATGAAAGATTATGGCTGTCAATGAAATATTATGGTTGGCAATGAAAGATTATGGTGGGTAATGAAAGATTATGGTGGGCAATGAAAGATTATGGTGGGCAATGAAAGATTATGGATGGCAATGAATGATTATGGTGGGCAATGAATGATTATGGTGGGCAATGAATGATTATGGTGGGCAATGAAAGATTATGGTGGGTAATGAATGATTATTGTGGGCAATGAAAGAATATGATTGAAGATGAAAGATTATGGTTGTCAATGAAATATTATGGTTGGCAATTAAAGATTATGGTTGGCAATGAAAGATTATGGTGGGCAATGAAAGATTATGGTTGGCAATGAAAGATTATGGTGAGCAATGAAAGATTATGGTAAACAATGGAAAATTGTGGTGGGCAATGAACGATTATGGTGGGCAATGAATGATTATGGTGGGTAATGAATGATTATGGTGGGTAATGAAAGATTATGGTGGGGAATGAAAGATTATGGATGGCAGTGAATGATTATGGTGGGCAATGAATGATTATGGTGGGCAATGAATGATTATGGTGGGCAATGAAAGATTATGGTGGGTAATGAATGATTATTGTGGGCAATGAAAGAATATGATTGAAGATGAAAGATTATGGTTGTCAATGAAATATTAAGATAGGTTGGCAATGAAAGATTATGGTTGGCAATGAAAGATTATGGTGGGCAATGAAAGATTATGGTGGGCAATGAAAGATTATGGTTGGCAATGAAAGATTATGGTGGGCAATGAAAGATTAGATTATGGTGGGCAATGAAGGATTATGGTGGGCAATGATTGATTAGGGTGTGCAATGAAAGATTATGAGAGAATATGATGTGCCAATAATCTCTCATAAATTATACAAATATTTTTTTATATATTAAATGTTAAAAGCTTGACATTTTTATTGCAATCAAGCAACAGACAAAGACACAAAATGTTAGGTATCGGAATGATAAAATATTCAATAATTTCACTTGGATCAAGTATTGTTTCACATATGTAGATCAAATTCAATTGCATAAGGATCAAATTCAATTTCACATGAAGCAAATTCAAATTCATTTGGATTAAATTGATATCCAAATATTATTTCATATATATTAAATATTATTTCATTTGGATCAACTAGATCTGTAAAAGGTATAGTTGGGTTCGTTCTTTCCCGACTTTACCTTTCATCGTATCGACAATACTGTTTAGAAGCACAGTTGTGTATAAACTCACCCAAGTGTGCCTCTCACTGCACACACCATTTGGTGTTAAGGTAAAGGTAGGTAACTCCGCACTCGAGTTTACCGCTAACTAAATGAGCGAAATGAGTGTATAACCTACCAGGAGTTACCCAACTTTACCGTTTAGTAAATATTAGATTAGACGTTCGAGGTAAAGTATGGTTAGTTCTGACAGGATCGTAGTTACCCAACTTTACCTCTCAACCCTCCAGTTATAGTTTAACCTTAAATATGCATATTTCAAAACTATCTGTGATCTAGGTCAATAGCTATACATAGATTTATAGATGAAGATTTCAAAAATAAAAATTTCAATTTTTAGGTGTTGCACACTTGCTAATAATTGGGAAAATTTATGAAATTTCAGCATTATACACAATTACTCGAAATACTACACAACTCCTACGATTGTCTACAAGGACAGTTGCCAGATCAGAATATCATAGGGACAAGGTTAATATTGATTTTCTGATTCTCAAGCCTTCGTACCTTTTTCTTAGATGATTGCATATAAATACTATTTTCAATTTTTGTTCCTTTAAAGTAAATCTCAAATCCAAGAATTTTGTGATTAAATTTAAATTATGAAATTGGTGGTTTAACTTTACATCGGAACAAAAGGCAAAATAAATACAAGGAACTTTAGGAAGCAGTCATGATAGAAAGTGGCTCAATGAATAAAGTCACTAACTATCAGTCGGTGACTGAGCTGATGGATACAGAAAAGCTACTATAAAGGAATATGATATAAGTGACACAAGCGTACCGGTGGCTTCACTTAAGAATTGAAGAGGGAAATGAAGAGGTGATAGTTTTAAGACTACGGCCCCACCTAATACAGAATTGTAAGATATAGTTCATGAATGATATACCTGAAATAAAAACAAGTTTGATGATTATATAATATATATATTGTGAATATATATATATATAATTGTGAATATTGAAATATTACAAACAGAACCTTTGGTAAATTTGTCCGTACACTACACAGCTTAAATCATGACACCTGTCTTTTTAATAAATTTGCAGTATTTCGATCATTTTAGCGATATTCCGTTAGGTTCATATGTGTAATATAGTTCGATCGAAAGAATTATTCTTATTTGTTTAAGATATCCTGCCTTTGGTAGTCTCTTAGTTATATTGAGATATTGCTATTCAGTGTTAAGAGTTGTAAAATATAATATACGATGCTACGAATTTAATTTATTTGATTTCGAAAGAATTGATAATGAATTTGAAACATACTCACCAAAATAGTTCATTAAAGTATATGTTCAAATATTAATAAACAACATAATTTAATTGATACCATGTATCTTTGAATATTCAATTAAAATTCACTAATTGGTATCTTCATTGTCATTTACTATTAACTTATTGGCATCTTTTCCAGTTACTACAAAAAGGCGGGGTTTATCCTAAGCAACGGTGCCACTTCTCAAAATATTGACTGAAAAATCCACGGTTAATATTCTAACTGTATTCATAATTTGTTTCCCTGATGATACTTTAACAGAATAATGTATCAAACTATCTAATTATAAAATAGAGTAATGGTAAGGTGGAAAAATATCAAATAAATTTAAATTGTTATTCTATTTTAATAATAAACCAAAACTATTCAAAAATAACAAATTATTATAAAATAATTTTTGATCGAGTTACGTTTGTGATTTCAAAAATTTAAAACCATTTCCTCTCAATAATTTACGTTTCATAAGATTTATATCGTCAGCTTTGCCACTTTCAATTGGTAAATGCCCACTGTTCGACTACTGCGGGTGTTCTATAAATGAGTGGTAATCCTAGATTGAAAGTCAAGATTTTACATAAAAATCTCGCCGTTGAATGTTTATCGATACTTAAATTATTGTTTTACCAAAAAGTGATTCTTTGAAACAAGTAGTTGGCTTTAGAATAGAAAATTTTCAGAGTTATCGAACGATATCCCATCTTCGAATTTTGATCATCTAAGAAAAAAAATTGCTCTCCAGGCTCTAAGAAAAATATGAACTTATTACATAACATTGTAGAACTAATATATTATTATTAATACTAAAGACACCTCTACATAAGCCAACACCGCAAGATACTAATAGGCAGTTGTGATACGAGGCTACTTATAGACAGAGAATTAAATTTAAGAATGCTCTTTATGTGTGGTTACAGTCATTTAGATTTCAATGATTTCATTATTTGGTGCGATATAGTTTTTTAGTTTTGTCTTGCATATACAATTTCTCAAATTACATTGAAATAATTGGTTATTATTGAGTAGTTTTGGTTTAGTATTAAAATAGAAAAACAATTGAAATTTATTTGATATTTTTCCTCCCTACCATTATTCTACTTTGTAATTTGATTGTTTGATACGTTATTATGTTGAAGTACATGTTTTGTAACATCAGAGTGTGTTAATATCCATTTTACGAAAATTTGTTGACGAGAAATGTGCGTCTGTAGTGTGTAGTGCTACTTCAAAGTGCAAGTGCCGTATTTAGCATAAGGGCCATTGCCGTACACTTAAGCTCCTCTGGTTAACCTTAGAAACTTAATCCATTGATTCACATGTGCAATAATTATACCGTTGAATGGCTAAAACTTAGTTACCTCCGTAAAAACACGAAGGTAACTCATGACATAGAATGAATGTCCGTATTGTACATTATGGTTACTATTCAGTAGTTCCACGCCCCATTAGTCCGACGCCCCATTAGTTCGACGCCCCACTAGTCCGACACTTTTGTAGTTTATTACTAATTTTAACTTAAAATATATGTATATAAGGGGGGCGTGCCGCCCCCCGAACCCCCCTGCCAGGTCATTAAAAAATCATGAAGTGTAAGTACAACAAACTACATTAAATGATGAAATTAAGTGAGGGATTGCATCATAAATCAATATTAAAAATGAAGTAAAATAAAAGAGTAATATAAAATTTAAAAAAATGAAAGAAATTAAAAACTATTTTATTATTCAGATTAATTATTAATTGAGTATACCTATTTAATCATATTTTTTATTTTAATAAAAAATAACGAAAAAAAAACATAAAGATGAAACTGTCAAACTATTGGGGCGTCGGACTATTGAGAAGTCCCCGTACATTATGTCCTTCGAAACGAAATAACATATTAAAATCACAATCACGGGTTGTTAAAAGGCGCATGTATTGTTTAAAGCGGAGTTTACACGGGATCACAAGTGTGCCACAAATCGCTTCTCGAACGCATTGTGAGGCACTGTTTTTCAGTGATCTGTTCACATGTATACTTTGTGCTCGCACTGCTGAGTGTCAGTTTCGGTACGTGTTGGTGACTAATATTCTATCGTAGATGTTATAAATATTGTTCAAATATTCGCTTCTATGATAGATTACTTAGGTAATACAGTAAAACTCCTGAGTTATGAAGCACTCGAGTATAAATGAAGGACCTGAATTATGAAATACACCTGAGTTTACAAGTATTTTCTTTGTTCAAATTATAGAAATAATATACGTCAAGTTATCCCTCAATAACCATCGTTTTCTTTTCTTAAGATTTTAATCATAGAAAACTATCTATAGTGCACCAAAAATATGAAGTGGCTTTGAGTTATGAAGGTACCAATACTTTATAACTCAGAAGTTTCACTGTATTCAGACACTGTAATATGATCATTGAATTAAATATTTCTACTATTTATTATAAAATTCATATTTAAAGATGTGTAAATGTTATATCTACTTTCCTGTAGAATTAATTTCTTATTTCCAAATCTTTACTGTTGTTTTACAGGCTTTAACTTGCCAGGATATATTCTCGTGAATATATCCTTTTACCTTGTTGGTAAAAACTTTATTTAACCTACCAATACAAAACTAGTTTACTATTTTAGCTGTACCTCAATTATACGCTACATATATTGCTCCGGCACACATGCTTTCGCTCCCGGAGCGATCGCTCTTTTTGTGTGCCACACTCAAAAAGTGTGTGTCGAGAGCCCTGAACACACATCAGTGACACACATGTGTGCCCGTGTAAACGCCCCTTAACATGCCTCAAATCAAAAATTCTCCCATAATGCTGATTTAGATCGAATTAGTAGCGTTACATATCTATTATTTCTTTATAATGCATTTAGGTATAAAATATAAGAAATGTTCAATTACTTATAGTGAAAATAAATCAAGACGACAATACACTGCTATGAAAATCTTCAACATTAAAAAGAGTGGGCTTAAGCGAAGTAAAGTCACATTATATCACACTTCACAGTCACATTATATCACAAGTTTAATTTCATAAGTTTCATTTTATGAGTTAAAACCTATCTCACACCTTAAAGATCTAAGGTAAAGAAGGAGGCCTTTCCTGGAAAGAGAAGTCAATCTATCAATGTTTTTGGCTAACTCCCTAACAATGGGCACTGTAGGCCATTTTGCCAGACTGCAGAATCTGGTAAAGATTTTGCACAGAAAACCTCTCTTTTGCCAAAGATAGGTACTAAAATTACAAATGAATGGTGATTCAGTGAATTTAGTTACCTTTGATATCTATTAGCTATACCGCTAATACCTAGCTTAGGATTCAGGCCCAGTCTGTAAAAGATGCATGAGCCATGAAGTTGTGAAGTATATCCAGCGACTGTTGAGGCCCTGAAAATAGTCTCCTGAATTATCCTGCGACAATTTTCCAAAATAATTAACTGAAGTCCGCTACTGACCAGAATCGGTTTTTGAAGAATATGTTCTTTACTTGAAGTAAAGGTTCTTCTCTATGTATTCCTATTTCTCTAAGGACTTCCTCCATATTTTGCAATTATAAAATATGCTTTTCTTTGTTAATTCGGCCCTAGGTTAAGTACGCTACTGTCTACTTACGGATCATTGAAGAGAACATTGTATTTATTTCAATTATGATGGAAAATAATAGAAACTTCATCAATTATAAAAAAGGCTTCTTAGGAATATGATGGAAAAATTAACAAGTTTTAAAGCTCTTTTATTTCATTAAATGTGTTGTGAGATTCCGTTTTAAACAAGAAATTTCGATAGGAACTTTTTCGGATTCTCACATTTGTCGAACCACGCACCGAGATTAGTGTAAGTTTTTCTTTTGGGCTGATGTAGTTTAGCACAAAGGTCACACCAGGCCTTATTGAATGAAGGATTGATCCTGATCTCAAAGTTCTCATGCCATCTGTGTGAACATAAATTAACAGCTGTAACCATAAATTCAACAACCATTGATAATAATGTCAGCTCAAATTGGCAGTATGAAATGACAATATTGAGATTGATCGAGTCTTTCAGTTTTCACATTCTGGTTAAACATCTCCAATTTGTCAAATTTGTTTGCATTACTATTTTTTGCACATTTAGTAGATGGCGAACTCACTTGAAATATTCCTTGTACGCTGTGTCGTTCTTGTTCAAATAGAGAAGATAATTGCTCAGATGTGTGACATTTTGGAAGTCCTTAACATTGATGTAAGATTTAGGAGGTGCAATCTTTGCATAATCAGCTCCTCCGTAAACCACTGGAATGATGTGACGTCTGGAAATGACAAAAGTAGAAATTTAGGTATTTCAAAACTACTGATTTATTTGGAGACATCTTTATCATCTTGTCACCAAGATGAAATATTTATCATGCATTTCACATACAAAGTTACAAATTTCATTGAAAAAGAACTATACGGTTTATAAAGAAGTACTTTTGTAAATTACCTTCCATACATGAATAACTTCTCTGTTACATAGTCTTTACAAACAGAGTTTTCAAAAGACAAGTAAAACTTGTATTGGCGCTCAATTTTATCCACGCAATATTTCCATTTATCTCTTGGACAAGTGTCGTTTCCACATTTGCCAAAAACATCGACAGGAAAATATTTCTTCAATGCTTCGACAATTCTATAATAGACAAAAAAGGAATATAAATAAAATCGAGAGGGGAGAGAGAATTATATGATTTTTTGGATCTCCTGTAGACAAGGCACCCCAAACCGCTTTGAAGTGCCTTATATGCATTATAATCGATCATAGTGTGAATCTATACATTACAATCGATCATAGTGTGAATCTATGCATTAGAATCAATCTATGCATTGGAAACGATCATAGTGTGAATCTATGCAATATAATCGATCATAGTGTGAATCTATGCATTATAATCGATCATAGTGTGCATCTATGCATTATAATCGATCATAGTGTGAATCTATACATTATAATCGATCATAGTGTGAATCTATGCATTATAATCGATCATAGTGTGCATCTATGCATTATAATCGATCATAGTGCGCATCTATGCATTATAATCGATCATACTGTGCATCTATGCATTATAATCGATCATAGTGTGTATTTATTCATTATAATCGATCATAGTGTGCATCTATGCATTATAATCGATCATAGTGTGCATCTATGCATTATAATCGATCATACTGTGCATCTATGCATTATAATCGATCATAGTGTGCATCTATGCATTATAATCGATCATAGTGTGCATCTATGCATTATAATCGATCATAGTGTGAATCTATACATTATAATCGATCATAGTGTGAGTCTATACATTATAATCGATCATAGTGTAAATCTATACATTATAATCGATCATAGTGTGAATCTATACATTAGTATCGATCATAGTGTGAATCTATACATTAGTATCGATCACAGGGAGAATATATGCATTAGAATCAACCATAGCGTGAATTTATAAATTGGAATCGATCATAGTGTGAATCTATACATTATAATCGATCATAGTGTGAATCTATACATTAGTATCGATCATAGTGTGAATCTATACATTAGTATCGATCATAGTGTGAATTTATACATTATAATCGATCATAGTGTGAATCTATACATTATAATCGATCATAGTGTGAATCTATACATTAGGATCGATCATAGGGAGAATATATGCATTAGAATCAACCATAGCGTTAATTTATGAATTGGAATCGATCATAATTTGAATCTATGTAATAATGACGATCATAGTGTGAATTTATGCATTAATAGCGATCATTGTCTGAATTCTATAAAAAAATCTCTCTTGGTACCTGTGCCTTTCCCCAGTTGAGTCACACTTGCTGCTCATCCATGCTGCTATTTTGTTTTTGTACCGTATCTTCATATCCAAGTTTGGCAAAGTAATTGGTTTCTTTCGTTTAACATATTGGCCATATCTGAAACAGTAGCAGTCATAGTCAACACACTAGGGAAATAAGTTTAATTTAGGTTTTATAATTATTGATTATGAATAACTAAGTTCAATAAAATCTATCCAAGTACATGGTAGGGCGTAAATAAGGAAACAAGTAAAATTTGATATTTGAAGCATAGCATTCGAAATTAGCTAAAATATATTAGAAAATTAGAAAAAAAAATCTAATTAGAAAATTTAGAAATGACCGCTGCCAAACAATACTGTCTGTGATCTTTTTGGTACCTTTATATTTTTTGTTTAACACACCTGTTTGAATCCAATTGTATCCCTATTAATAGTAGTAAATTTTGTTTTTCCAATCTATAGCAAGAAGGTCAATCTACGTTTTAGGTGTTTTAAATTTTGCCAAGTGGGGCCTTCGAGGTCAAAGATCAAGGAGAGCAAATGCTATTTTTCATTAAAAAAGTTAAATTAATGACCTTTTTTACACATATGAAGATTCCCTAGCTTATATTGAAAAAATAAACCTTCTAAACTTATACTACTAGGACTAATAGTACGAAAGTTATGACCTTTCAAAAGTGGTGATGTCAAGTGATTTTGGTTACTTTTCATTGGGCCATACCTTCCGACATACCTTTGCAGTTTATTTCTGATTTAACATAAAATATATGTATATCGAGGGGTATACTGCCCCAGAACTCCCCAAAACAATCATGGAGTGTGCAGAACAACACACTAGCGGATACAAAAAACTACACTAAATGATGAACCGAATGAAGGATTGCGTCATACTAATTAGTAATTGGGGACGTGCCATTAGTCCGACGCCCCACTAGTCCGACAGTTACATCTTTTTGTGTTATTTCTCGTTTTATTTTTTTATTAAAATAAAAAAATATGATTAAATAGGTATACTCAATTTATAACTAATTTAAATAATAAAATAATTTTTTATTTCTTTCGTTTTTGAAATTTTATATTCCTCTTTTATTATACTTTATTTCTAATACATATTAATTAGAATTATACAATCCCTCATTTGATTTCATAATTTATTATTGTTTGTTGTATAGGCTAGTTTGTTGTACTGCACACTTCATGATTGATTGCAATTTTATGTTAAATCAGTAATAAACTACAAAAGTGTCGGACTAAATTAAGGGGCGTCGGACTAATGAATAGTAACCTAGTAATTAATATTAGAAATAAAAACGAAAGCGAGAAAAACTTATTTGTTTATTTAGCTTAGTGATTAATTGAACATATCTATTAAATATTTTTTTTAATCATAAATGAAAGCGAGAAATAACATACATAAAGATGTAATTGTCGGATTAATAAGACGTCCTCAGCATTTTGACCTTTTTTCAAAAGTGCACAAAGTTTCAACTTTTGACCTATAAAAGCTATGATTCTCAAAATAGAGTTTTTTTGGTCACAAGCACCCTTAGTATCACCTTTCAGGGGAATAGACCACCAAAGTGAAGTGATTTGGGTTCCTTCTTAGATTATCGGCGAAATATTCCTATGTAATTCGTACGGGAGAAAAAGTAGGAGGTAAAACATCCCTCACAGCTGACTATTTACTTACGCTTGGAAAATTGTAAGTCGATATTTCTATACCTAATATCTAAACGCATTCATTGCTAAAAAGTTCATCAAAATGTGTATTCAGATAAAAAAGTTGTGAGCAATTTAATTAGAAATAACATCAATTAAGAGACAAATCCGTAAATTAGGTAACCTATATAGAAATTTGAAAGAATGGTTACCAAATAACGTAAAGTTCTCTCAGTTTTGGGAGTATATCTTATTATTGAAGTAATTTAATTTATTTTACAACTTTTCTATCTTAGAATAGGATTCAGAAACCTAAGTATTAGGTTTATGTATTATTACAAGATTAAAGATATATTATATTACAAAATAACTAGTTAGTTTCAAAACATGATATCAATCATATCACTATCATGTTATGATACAACTTACAGACCTTATATTATATAGTATGTGTGGTACATAGATAGTGTAAAGCTAGTATGGTAGGCAGTGCAAAAGGCACGCAACCCATCCCTACACCCCCTTTGAGGTGCGAGTCCTAATGCCCTGTGCGGGTGACAACTTTCCCTCTACCCTAATTAATACCCTTGGCTCTCGGGACTATCGGACGTCCTCTCCCTTGTTCCTTTCTTTCATCTAATAACTTTATTGGTGAAGTGAATTATCAGTGACAAATTATAGATCACGTAATATTAAAGCCATACGGGGCACATTCATCGGACGACAATCAAAAGTTGAGTAAATAACCAACGTGATAATAATTGAGCAGAGAGTTATAGGTTCTATGTAATTAAATAGGTCTAATCAGCCATTGTCATTTATTTACTTTAGAAGCTGGATTCTTAGTTTAGTATTAAGGTTTATAATTGTTTCGGTAAAACCCTTTTTTCGATTTATAAATTAATTTTCGAATCATCTTAATATTGCAATTCATGATCAATGTCAATAAATAATAAGCAGTAATGAATAAATTAATATTTAGTCCAATGTGTGTATCCATCTCCAACTTATGTAGGCATTGAATTGAGAAATTATATAATTGGAAATAGTTTAATTTATGGAAGTCAAATAACAGAAATCTGGAAAATTGGAAAAGTGAATAATTAACCATTTGAATTAAAAGAAAGACATCATTGAATCTTAATTAATCAATTAAAATAGGTAGCTTACGTTGTGACTCAGAGATGATCACAACAATCATAATTATATTTATTTTAATTAATATAAGTTAAAATAATATATAGTAACTAGTTTCAGAATTTCAATTACCTAACTAGGTATATTTTATGAGTTACAAAGGTAGGTTCACTGTACCTACTTTCCCTATACCTAGTTCGGTTTCAGAATCCTATCCTGAGATAGAAAGGGTATAAAGTAAATAAAATTACTTCAATAATAAGTTATACTCATAAAACTGAGAGAATTTGATGTTATTTGGTAACCAATCTTTCAAATTTCTCGCGTAAAAATATGTTGTACAGGTTACCTAATTTACGGATTTGTCTCTTAATTGACGTTATTTCTAATTAAATTCCTCATAACTTTTTTATTTGAATACGCATTTCGATGAACTTTTTATTAATGAATGCGTTTAGATATTAGGTATCGAAATATTGACTTAGAATTTTCCCAGCGTAAGTAAATAGTCAGCTCTAAGGGATGTTTTACCACCTACTTTTTTCTCCCGTTCGAATAACATAGAAATATTTCGCCGATAATCTAAGAAGGAACCCAAATCACTTCACTTTGGTGGTCTATTTGAGGGGGTGTGGTGTTAACCCCTGGACCACTTGTTCTGGAATGCTCCAGATATAAGGTAATGGAGTTTGTACCACATAGTAGATATGACATACTATACAGGGTGGGGCGTAAGTTTGGAAGCAAATGAAAGTGCATATTATAATCCAACGAAAAATATATTTAATAATTTACAGTTATGTATTATTACATAAGGGTTTTAAGAATTCAAAAATCATAAATTTATTCAAAATGTCCCCCTTGTTTTTAATAACAGCCTCAAATCTCCTCCGAACTCCTCCTACTGCGGCACGCAACTGTTCTTGTGAAATTTCCTTTCAAGATCTCTGGAGCGAACGCTTTAAATCATCCACACTGCGATGGAATTTACCACAGGCCTTTGATTCAAGAATGGGATTAACATCTGGGGAGCAGGGAGGCCACATTTCTATGGACCAAAACCGTGGAAGATGGTCATGGCACCAGTTTTGAGTGACATTTGCAGTATGTGAAGTCGCGCCGCGCCGTCTTGCTGAAATGTCCATAGAGTGTCATTACCGAAGTGATCCTTAGCTGACTCCAACATTGGCGTCAAAATATTCTAAATATAACATTTAGCATTGATTTTGGTGCCTTGTTCCACAAAAATTAAAGGAGATCTCCAAGTTTCTGAAACGGCGGCCCAGACCATTACTGAAGCAGGTTTCATGGTCCTGTGGACAGTTTTTTGGTTGTATGGGATGTCTTTTGCACTTTTACCAATTATTCTGTCATTCCTCCGGTTGTGAGCCATTTCCACTGTGAATTTTTTTTCGTCAGACCAAACAATTTCACCAGCCGTGCCAGACTTCAATTCTCTCAGAAGTGCTTTGCTTCTCTTCAATCTCTTTTTCTTTACAGCTTCTGACAGAGTCTGTCTCTTTTGGAGGGTGAAAGAGGACATCTTTAGGTCTTCTTTGACAACTCTTCTCATTGTTCTGGGACTCACATTAGCTGTTTTGGCTAACAATCGTATTGACCTTTTCGGGTTCCTCCTGATCTTCTCTCGGGCACATTTTATCAGTTGTTTGGTGCGTTGTGAGCGTGGTCTACCACTTCTTGGACGATCAGTCAAGTCTCCTCTCTCATTAAAACGCTTCACACACTTCCAAACAGTCGATCTCGCTATTGAGAGAGTCTTTGAAATGACGGAATCTGACTTCCCGGCACGATGTAGAGCAATAATGGCTTCTCTTTTGTCTGACATTTTTGAATTGACTAAATTTTTGTAAAAAAATAACACTGCCACGTCATAATGTAGTGTCTCTACTATAGTTCAAACCCAATCACCTACTTAGGAACTTATTTTTAAGAATTATATTAATGTTTGAAAAATTGCTTCCAAACTTACGCCCCACCCTGTAGTTCTATTGAAGACTTCTCAATAGTCCGACGCCCCAATAATCCAACAGTTCCATCTTTCTGTGTTATTTTAATTTTTGATTCAAATAGAAAATATTATTAAATAGGTATACTCAATTAATAACTAACCTAAATAATAAATTAATTTTTCATTTCTTTCATATTTTAAATTTTATATTACTCTTTTATTTTACTTTATTTCTAATAGTAATTTATGATGCAATCAATCACTTTATTTCATCATTTAATGTAGTTTGTTGTATCCGATTTGTTGTACTGCACACTTCATTTTTATGTTAAATCAGTAATAAATTACAAAAGTGTCGGACTACTGGGTCGTCGGACTAGTGAGGCGTCGGACTAATGGAGCGTCGGACTAATGAATAGTAACCAGTTCTATTCACAGTGCTTTTGTATATCAATAATTAATTTCGTACACTTACGGAATAGGAAAATCCGCATCGTTCCTGTGAGTCATTGTTAGGTTAAACTTATTGTTAAACCGGGAACTGCTGAGCTTAACTATTTCATGGAGCGTGTCTGGAGACTCTAACAAGAAAAAGACGTATTGTGTGTGAGGAGACCTGATTTAATTAAAAAGAAATATTAAATTGATGGTTAAATGCATCTTTAAAACCTAATTTAATGGGAGTAAAAAGTATTATAATTTTTATCTATCGGACACATTTATATCAATTTGTTCAAATTTCTAAACCCTCCTTTCATTTTTCAACTCGTTTGTAATCTATGTGTTCCGCGCCATTTGCACCATTTCGAGAATGCGCTGCGCGTTTTGAACCCTTTTAAACTCTAATATCTAGAGTGTGTTGATAACTTCATTTTCTTTATTATGAAATTGAATACCTGTATAAATATGTGTAAATGGGGGGGCCTCTTCCCTGCCTGGTCAATGACCAATCATGAAGTGTGCAGTACAACAAACTACATAATGGCCATTTATGTTCAGAGTTTCAAGATAAACTTCTTTTATATATAAATATTTGAAAATTACTTCGAAAAACTCGAGAAAGATGACAAAAAATAAATGACAATTACTTTGAAACTCTCTACATGGATGGCCATTATGTAGTTTGTTGTATCTGCTAGATTGTTGAACTACAAACTTCATGATTGTTTAATGACCTGAGCCTCGATACACATATATTATTTTTCGATTTCATGATAAATAAAATGGAGGTATTATTAACGCACGCTGGGCATTAGGAGGTTGAAGTTGTTTCAAAACGCACAGGGCATTCCCGAAATTGTGCTCAAAACCAAATGGCGCGGAACAAATATTTGTAGTACTATATATTTTATTATCTGATTTGATGAGATTTATTTTTAGTGTATGACATTGTTTCATTTGTTTGTTAACGATTTCGTTTAGATATAATTAGATTTATTCATATCCATCATATTTTATATCTATTGTATCAAAAATACTAGTTAGCGTAGCAAATAATTACAAATCTTACCTTTCACTAAGGGGAAACTAAAACTAATATTAACATACTAGTTTCGAAAATGACTTACCTCACAGTGGGAAGGGACACATTTCTCGCCCAAGCATGGTACACTAGGGCATCAATTTCTTCCAGAGGGTAATTGTTATCATCGTGAGTAATTACGGTACATTCTTTTACCTCACAGTACCTTTCAAAATGGTATGTTCCTGTTCGCTGTAGCATCATGGTTTTACTTTTGAAGAACTGTAATATATCAAATAATCCTTGAGTTGATAAAAATAACAATGTTATCATTCTTAATTAACGAGAGAATACGAGATCGACTTTAAATATCTTTCTATCAAAACTATACTTGTAGAGATCTGTAGAGAGGCGGATCTCAGTACAGATTTGCCACAGTTGAGATCTGTTTCCATTAAGTAAATGTGTTCAGATCTGTAAATTCTTCCAAAAATCGAACTAGGTCTGATCATTTACGCTGAAAAAAGCACCATGAAGATAATTGAGAAAATAATTTTCTTCTAGAATAAAAATAAAAGTTAATTGATTGCACTAACCTGTTTTCTATTTCATATTATATAACAAAAAGTAACAGCTTGCATAAGTTCCGAGATTCTCACTCTGTATTTTTAAGGTTGAGCTTAATTATATTCAAGTTTTGTGTGTTTTTCATATTATATAACAAAAAGTAACAGCTTGCATGAAATCCAAGATACTCTGCATATATTTATAAGGTTGATCTTAATTATATGGCACTTAGTTCTGAGCGTAGGTGAAACGGGTCTTGGAGGGAGCAGGACTCTCTTCAGTGCTCCATCCTCCAGGACTAGACTTGATCTATATCCTAAAGTAACACAATTATATTTGTAAACATAATACGCCTTTAACTGACTAAAAAGACGCACCTTTCTCACTGTTATTTGTAAACCTGTACCGGGGCTATATATGTAGACTCTTATGGCAAGCTTCATGCATAATTTTTTTTTGTGGAGAAATGGCGGCTATATTTGTTCCTGGAATAAACACGGTATATTTGTTCTTGGAATAAACGGTTTAAATTGAGACTCGACATTTGGTATCTGGACGATGAAGCACTGGGAGAAACACTCATGGAGAGAGTTTTGAGGGAAGTAAGAATGCCATTGAACTGGCAGTTACAAGCGCAAAATGTTAGCTGAACATCCTCGATTATACTGACCCTGGTGAATTTTTTTTTCATTCTGAGTAGTGCTTCCCATGTCAGGGTTGATACTTAAGGAATATTGAATTAAGCAGAGTTTGGCTGCTTTGATGACGAAGATGAATCACTTAGATTCATAGACGAAGATGAATGCTTTCCTTGGGTGCTGCCTCCCAGAAGTGCCAAAACCCGTCACGGGCGAAAGCGGAACACGCACGAAGAAATTTATGTGCGACAAAAGGTGCCCGAGGTCCCACGTAAAGGGGTGGGCCATCAACGAAAAGAGAGAATCCCACAACCTCCGGGGGAACTACAGAGGGGAACAGGAATAGCCAACCTGAACCCCTCTAAATGGCTTGCAATGGGTCAACAGTTTTTACCCACAAAAAAGGAGAGGCACGTGGTTCAGCACGTTGATAAGGAGATGGTATGAATTGGACGGATTTATTATGAGCAGAGATCAGAGACATGATAAAGTGAGGAGAGTAACAACGATAATGGAGGACGCTTACTCAGATCACATTGGGAGGTAAAAGAAAAAAAAAAGAGGGAGGAGTACAGAGAACGGTCAAGACAAAAGTTGGAAGAAAAGAAAGAAGAGGTAGTGGAAAACGCATCGAACTGGGACGTGCTCACGGAAGTTATGATGGGAGCAGCCATAAAAACGTGCAGTACTCAATCTCGCGAAACAGGTAACCCATGGAACAGAGGAAACGAGGTGGAGCTGGATGCGCTAAGGAGAGACATACAGGATAAGATCAATAGGAGAAACACGCTCATGAACAGAGTCGCAACAAGGGCACAAAGAGCAAGAATCGAGGAAGAAAGAAGGAGGAGCATCAGATAACTAAAGGAAGCTAAAAAGAAGTTAAAAGAGACACAGAAGAAGCTGGAAACACAGTGGTGGCGGGAGAGAATAGAGGAGTGTGAGGAGGCCAGTGGTAGAGGTGATATGGGGCAGATGTACAAGATACTAAGGAAGTTGGGCAGCAGAGGCAGTAAAGCGCTATCAACGTGCACTGTATCAAAGGAGGATTTCAGAGAGAAATTTAGAAAAGTTTCAGCTATGAGATAGGATTGAGAACCAGTCGAGATAAGACAAACGGTGGAAGAAACAGAAGATCTAAGGCAGGAGTGGAGAGCGAAGGAGACAAATGAGTTAATAAACGAGACACCAGAGGAGGAAGTAATACTGGATGAAATGAAGAAAGTGAAAGATTCTGCACCTGGTCCAGATAACGTAAGGATGAGATACTTACACGAGGCGCACGAGGATGTTAAAAGGGAACTGGTGAACATGGTTAAATTCTTGTTCACAAACTCGGCGGTCAAATGGGAAGAGTCCCTAAAATGCGAGGACATGGTCCCTATCTTCAAAAAGAGCCAACGCAACGACCCAAACAATTACCGGGGGTAGTCCTCCTGGCAATGGGATCCAGGATATTGGCTAGGGTAATAGCAAACAGACTGAGATGGTGGTCTGAGCACTTAGGACTGCTGGATTCAAACGAACATGGATTTAGGACAGGAAAATGTACAACCAATGCCACACAGATCATGATAAGAATCCATGACACCTTCGACCTGAGGAAAAGAAGAGGAGAGGAACATGCGAGGCTCCTAGATCTTAGGAAGGCATACCCAAGGGTAAATAAACCCGCACTGTGGCAGCTTTTGGAGAGATATGGATTAGGAGGAAACATGTTAATTACGATACAGGGACTCCACGAGACTACGTCGTTCAGAGTGAAAGGCAAGGATGGTACTAGCGAATCGTGGAGACCAGAGAGAGTCACACGGATAAAGGGACCATCAAAAGGCACAATATGCCCATCCAAGGATGACCCCTGTGCACAGCCAGCTGTGCGCTCGACGTTGGGTTAACAACGGAGCATGGTGAAGCTCTCTCTTTCTCAATCACTCTCCAAACCTGACAAATAAAGAACATGCACCAGGCGTAGGAGTATAGTTTGGGTACAATCATAAGTTCCAAGATTTATCCTGAACTTGGTCAGTCCAGTCACTGCCCTCTTCACAGGGGCCGCCCGAAGGCAGTCCCTAAGGCGGTGACAGGACGCAGGGTGTGACCTGATCTCTCTCACCACGTGAAGGCTCCAGGTTTTCTCTTAGTTGGTTGGTTGGAGTTGAAGTAAGAGTGCTATCAGACTAAGATAGCTAAGACTCTCATCTCAACTCCGAGGTAAAGTCAGGGAGGCACTTGACAGCTCAGTAAGCCAGCTCACTGAGTAATAAGTATCCTGTCAAGTCGCCATTTGAATGTGTCAACAGTCAGGATGCTGACAACATTTTCTGTCAGTCTGTTCCACACATTACAGATCTTTACCAGCATGAAGTTTTCCAGTTGAGCAGTGGTGAACCTAGGCGGGTGGGGAAAGCGAAAAGTAGTATTCGGGATCAACCCGACTTATCATCCCTCTAGGGAAGGATCTTAAAAGTCTCAATGAGTTGACCCCTCAAACGTCGCTGCTCAAGCGTGAAGAGACCCAGGTCTTCTAACCGACGTGCGTATCCCTTGGATCGGATTTCAGGTACAAGTTTAGTCGCCCTCGGTTGCACCCGTTCTAACCGCTGGACATCCGCTCGCAACGACGGTGACCAGAAATGGACTGCAAACTCCAAAGAGGGCTTACCAGAGAGTTGTACATGAGGACTGTCTCTCTGTTTCTATATCTGAATTGCCTCTTGATGACAGGTTGATGTACACTAGGATCTTGTTCGCTCTCTTCTCAGCTTCCAGGCACTGTCGAGAGAACTTAAGATCCCTGTTGATCATAACTCCAAGATCCTTCTGTACATCAGTGGGTCCTATTGGGGCTCGAAGTAAATTTTTAGATATTCAAATAGACCGTAGACTGAGTTATAACCAGCATGTTAATATGATTATAAAGAAGTTGTGTAAAATGAGCCAAATTATAACTCCCAGTATCTTGTGAATTGTTTATTTTTCTATGTTTCATTCCATTCTAGCTTGTGGCGTGACGGTGTAGGGTGGATGTGGCACTACTAATTCTAGCAGATTACAAAGGACTCAAAGGAAAGCAATGAGGTTCTTGAGCACTGACTACTAGGGTGGAACGTTTTTTCAAATTCGAATGTGCATTAGTGCGGAAAAGATGTTGGCATACTTAGTTTGAATGTATAAAAAATTCAGACCTGTCGGATGTCATCTTCATCTGCCACCAGAGCTTCGAAAAATTATGAAAAACTGGTAGCCATTAAAAAATTTCCAAATAAATTAATTTTCATCTATCAATTTCGCATTAGAAAGATATTTCATAATTAGCTTTCAAATTTGAAATCATTGTTACATCATCTTCATCTGCCACCAGAGCTTCGAAAAATCGAAAATTCGTTAAAAATTACGTGCCATTTAAAATTTCCCATTTTTTTTATTTCGTCTAATAATTTTGCATCAGAGATAAATTTGATTAAAAAGATTTATTATAATTAGCTCTCAAAATTGAAATCATTGTGACTTCATTTTCATCTATCACAAGCAGCATGAAAATATCATTCAATGGTCGTTTTTACATAAATTCGAATAGGAAATAAACTTATGAATTTATTCCTTTTCACCTCAATCGGCGATAAAGTGATGTATCCATTATTGTTTTATTACTACTCTCAAATTGCAAGCTTGCAACACATGATCTTTTACTGCAGCTTGTGCCCAAAAATTGTTTTCAAAACGAATGCTTACAGATATCCAAATGACATTTGTGATTATTATCAAAATTCGCTAAGTATGGCTCTTAGTTTTTTAAAAGATCCATATCTAACCAGGTGGACGTGGTTGTAAATCGAGTTCCTACCCACCCATCCCAACCTCTAAACCAATGATGAGCAAGGTTCTTCATATAACACAACAAAAATGGGAACTTTAAGGAAATCAACCCTGTTGTGATCTCAAAATTGTGTTTTATTTTATTTTTATCTCATAATACGCGTACATTCGTCAGCTTAAATTAGGTAAAAACATTAAATAAATCTGATAAAAATTACGCTTCTGGCAGCAGTTTCAGTGCGACGCACGCACGAATAAATAACATTTCAGTGCAGTGACTAGCACACGCCCACATTATGGGATAATGTTTGTGTAACAACGGTGGTCCTCACTGTTCTTAGCACGACTTTTTATCAGGTAATCTCTCATTGGCTGGAAATTCTGTATCCTTGCTCTGATTGGTTGTTCATTATTTTCGTTAGTCAATGACAGAACTTCATTGTGGTATAATGTTTGTGGGACAGGGTGTTGATCACAGCTCTAAACGACTTTTTGTCAAGCAATCTTTCATTGGCTGGAAATCCTGTATTCGTGCTCTGATTGGTTGTTCATTATTTTCGTTAGCCAATTATATTATTATTGACCCAATGACAGAACTCGTTCTATGGTAAAAAATATTTACGAGAGCTCATAGCCTCAAAACAGCTTTGCTTGTCATCAAAGATGCCACGTATCTCTCGTAAGAAACGCACTTCCTCTGCTCGTACTGTGCTTGCTGCACTTGCAGTTGCAAGAACGCCTGTTCCTACTGTTGCAGAAGTAACATAAGGTACAGACGTTCCTACAACTGTTTGTGATGCTTCTATTTCAGATATTGCTGTGGCTGATGGAGGTTAGGGAGAGGGTTTGGAGGAGAGGAGGCTCACTGGTGTGCAGCTGAGGATGGAGACACTGTACACTGCAGGAAGAGTGCCTTTACTTACACCAGGTGCAGAATGCGTGCTTGTACCATCTGCCGCTGTTCACCATGATTGCCCTACTTGTTTGGAGAAGTTACCTGCCAGCAATACCAGCTTTGTTACTGGTATTGATGGTAAGGTGACTAAACTGAAGGCTACCACGTTGAAGCTCGTCTATGACTCACTAGTTAGTGGCCGTGGCTACGCTGGTTTGTAGCTACTAGCCACGGCCACGAAACTAGTTGCTGCACTTCAATTTGGGGCTTCCAGGAGTTTGCAGTAGCACTGTTTATTTGACTTACTGTAAATTCATCTATGGACAAGTGGGCATTATGTGGCAGCGGCAGATGGACAAGCTCGCATCAGCGATGGACGATGTTGTCGCGTTATCCGGAGCAAATCGAACTGATGACGGTTTCCTTGAACTGGCAGTTAGTTTTGATGGCTCTTGGATGACGAGAGGATTTCGCAGCCATGTTGGTGTAGGCTTCGTCATGGATGTGGAGCAAGGCTTCGTCTTGGACTTGGAAGTGCTCTGCAACTTTTGCCAGGAGTGCCACAAGAAGGAGAAAAGTTTCAGCTCTGCAGACTTCTTGGCTTGGAAGACGACCCACACCTCCTGCCAGAAGAACTTCGACAGAATGAGTGGCGCCATGGAGGCTGAGGCAGCTTTTCGCATCTGGCAGCGCTCTGAGGCACGTGATTTACGCTACACCTGCTTCATCGGTGATGGCGACAGTTCGACTTTCAACGCACTGACGTCACTCAACGATCGAGTAGGTCCTTACGCAACATCCCCTGTTGTGAAGGAGGAGTGTGTGAATCACGTATCGAAGAGGATAGGGGCCCGTCTTCGTCAGCTAAAGAAGGACCAGCGCCTACCGACGCAGACTGGGAAGACTGTGATGCGATCACGCATGGCAGGGAGGAGCAGTCTCACCGATGCAAGCATCGACGCCATCGCCAAGCACTACGGCCAGACTATCAGGGGGTTTGATCCCAATGGATCAGCTCAAGAGCTCCGACTTCGACTCCTAGCGATTTTCTACCATGCTAGGAGCACGGATGAGGAGCCTCTTCACAGCAAATGTCCTGATGGTGCTGACTCGTGGTGTTGGGTGAAGTGAGCTGCTGCTACCGGAGAAGACCCTGCGTCTCACTCCACCAAGAAGCTCTACCTCTCTGGACTGCCACTGGACCTCCTGGCAAAGGTTGGAAAGATGTTCCTGTCGCTGACTGAGCCGAGCCTGCTGAGTAGATGTTTGAGGAAGGAGACACAGAACAGGAATGAGTCTCTACATTCCAAGTTGTGGAGGACATGTCTGAAAGTAAAGTTTTCGCCATGACAAAAAGAAAATTTGATAATTCAAATTAAAAAAAAAGTTATATGGACTTTTTTGTGAAAAATATGTAAAAAAAATAACAAACATTGTTTGTATTATAACTTATTATAACTTCAAAAAAAAATTAAAAACTTCTTGTTAACGTCTGTAGCAGGTCTTCCTCTTTCAAATGAGCTTAACTACACCTGTCTACATGAAAAAGTGAAGGAGTATGAATTTCAAAAATACCGTTTTCTGTGACGTCACTATGACGTCACTCGTTTTCTAAAAACAAAAACAGTAAAAACAAATTGTTTTCATTTTTCAATTTCGAATATGCATACAAAATTTCATTTCGATAACTTCAATAATAAAGTTTTTTTCTTACAACAGGGTCGATCCCCTTAACTTTGGAAAATTTCTTTCTTCTTTTCGAGTACGGGAAATTTCTTCCTTCAATTTTTGCTCTTATGAATCCATGTCTTGCCTTTTCTCCGACAACTGAAGTCGATGCTTATGTGACCATCTTCATGTATCGTTGCACAGCCTTAGTAGGGCTGCAAAAATGAGTAATTGTTTGAAATTTTTCTCTACTCACTAAATCACGCTGCAACTCTTCTGTACTGATGCATCGTGTTGACGGTGGCTCCTGTAATTGCCTATCTTGGCAATTTATCTTCAGGCGATAGGCAGGTGCATCGAACTCCAATTTCTGTATTATGACTCATGCTCCTGAAGAAAGTAGTAGAAAAACTCCAGTAAGTTTGTCAGGCATGACTTCCCACGAAGAAAGCCATGCTGACTCTTTCCTATCAGCTGGTGTTCTTCCACAATCCTATCCTAAGCAGCTTTCCAGGAACCGATGTCAAACTAAACGGCCTGTAGTTACTGATGTCAGTGGTCTCACCTGTCTTGAAGATTGGGGTCACATCTGCGATCCTCATGTCGTCGGCGACCTCACCCGACTCCAAAGAGACATTGAAGATCTGTTGCAGATGTGCCGCTAAACCATCCTTCACGTTCTTTATCACTGTCGGTAAGAATCCATCAGGACCAGCTGCCTTGTTAGGGTCCAGCTTGCCAAGTTTGTCCACTACCTCATCAACAGTACAAACAATCTCAGTCAGTGGCATTCGTCCCTCGTAGTGAACTACGGGGTCATGGGTGCCAAGAGCATCCTCACTGGTGAAGACACTGACAAAATAACTGTTGAGTCCGGCGACGATGTCGGCATCCAAAATTGCCAACACACCTTGGGTTGTCCTGAGTGGTCCGATGGAGCTTCTGGAGGGCTTTCTGCTATTAACGTATGTGAAGAACTCCTTAGGATTGCCCTTACAGGCCAATGCAACTCTGTGTTCTTCCGATACTTTAGCTTGCCGCACCATTCTTTTGACCAATCTCCGTTGGTCTGTGGGAAGTCTCTCAGTTTCCGGTGAAGAGTGAGTCTTGGCTGAGACGTAGAGTCGTTTCCCTCTCCTTATCTCTCTGCCAAGCTCGTTGTGGAACCATTTAGGACGAACCTCCATGGAACCACCTACCCTTTTCCTAGGTATGCGTCGGTCCTGAATCGAGATGTAGTTTGCCTTAAAGCCCCGCCACATCTGATCAGGTGAAGCTGTAAGTTGAGGCCCTAATGTCTACAGATCACGAGTGAAACTCTCATAATCGGCTCTTCTCAGATTCAGCATATTTCTATGAGAGATCTTCTCTTGTTCCACTTTGACTCCCACTCTAAAAGAGATGGTATTATGGTCACTGGTACCCAAACATTCACCAACCGAGGCCTGAGAAACCAAATCTTCATCGGCAGTGAATATGTGGTCCAGTGCATTTTCGCCTCTAGTGGAAGTTCTTACCATCTGGGTGAGGAAGTTGTCGTTCGAAAATTCGATCAACCTACCTCTCTCTCCATCCAAAACTCTTGTGCTCCAATCCACTCTGCAGTTGAAATTTCCCAACACAATGGCCGTTTCATCCAGCAGAAGGTCAGTGAGAGCAGCGTAGAGATCTCGGTCGTGGTCTCTCGTCTGGTGGGGTGGTCTGTAGAGCGGGTAAAGAAAAGTGGAGTTTGACTTCCGCTCGGACCTCTATTCCTAGTAACTCATACGGTGAGTCGATGGGTATGAGGGCCGTATCAATGTGACAGCGAACATAGATCATCACTCCTCCACCTGCTCTGTTGCCACGATCCCTGTGGAACATCTTATACCCGGACAGGTGATACTCTCCCTCAAAATCTCGTCTATCAGTGTCCAGCCAGATCTCAGTGATGCAGATGACGTCGTGACATTCAACAGCCACCATACACCTAAACTCCTGCAGCTTGTTCCTGATAGACTGAGAATTGAAGAGTATCATTCGGAGGTCCCTCACCGACCTCCGAGTCCTAGCCCGTTTCCCTGGTTTTCATCGGCGCAGTCTTCATAACCTGAGCCGTCGTCGGAGCCATTAGAGTCTGGGGTCGGCTCAGTGGGATGTGGGGTGGGGTCAGGAGGTTCTGGGGTGGTGTCAGGGGGATGTGGGCATGGAAATCTAGAGTGGGGTCAGGGTAATCTGGAGTAGAGGGGTCAGATTGCTTGGATCGTTTCTTCAAAACGCCCTCAGGGCTTACTGTCTGGCTGCGTGCTCTTTTAACGTTACTTGGCACAGATTCCTCACACATGAAGGTGGGGCCATCTCCATTGCAGGTTGTAGAGGTTGAAGGAGCTGTTTCTGCTTGCAGTTCCTCCTGTCGAGGCTGTGCTGCATTTCTCTTCGCTGTGTCCTCTCATTCTCTTCTTATGATTATGGTCCTCCTTCAGTGGTTTGAGAGGGTTGAACAGCTTCACAGCCAGCTGGTCGGCAAATAAATTGCTGCCTCGACCACTGATGTGTATCCCGTCCTTCCAGTAGAGATTATCTCTTCCGAAAAAGAGTGACCAGAGGTCAAAATACTTGAGGCTGTAGGTCCGACAGAGGTTACTCAGTCGACCATTTATCGCCTATAATGCTCATTAGTGGCTTTCCTCCTAGGCAAAAGCCCCACAACGATACCTCTGTTGATCTTGGATTTAACAGCACTGAGTAGCCTATTAAAGTCCTTGACCATACCATTAATAGGACCATTTTTTCGTGTGTTCAGGAACAGGTCATTTCCTCCGACTGAGATAATCAGAGTACTGTTTCTGTCTATGTTCAGGTTTTGGATCTCCTGGACGATCCTGCCTATCTTGGCACCAGGGAAACACAGTACTCTGCTCTCGCGACGAAGTTGCTTGTAGCGTAGGCCGGTTTGCTTCCCTACGAGGGAGTCACCCACCAGGAGCTTCACGATTTTCCTCTCTATTGGAGCCATAGCACTACCTTGAAGCTCTCTCTTCCTCCTCTCTGTGTCAGGACGGGATTTTGTCCAAAACCTTTTGGTAACGCTTCTGACATTGCCGTTTAAATCTCTGGCTCCTTAAATAACTTCCATGGCCACTACAGAAGTGGGTGAATTCTGAGTGACAGGATCCCTCAATAGGACGCTCTGGTAAGAATGTCTCTCAGAGTCTTCCTTCGACCTTATCGCCTCCAGGGACGCCAGTCTGATTTCTATAATGTCCATTGTGGACTCTTGGATGTCAAACCGACACTCCAGGGGGTCAAGTAATGATCTAAGAGTGCTGGTGGCGGTGCTAGGAACAGCTACCCATACCTCACCCAGCTTCTCTCAGATGTTTCTAAGTTCATCCGCATGTTGTACTTTTTGACGATCTAAACTTTTACTGAGGTCAGAAATGACCTTCTCGTACCTCACGAGCTTTGTGGCCTGACTCTCAATTTTAAGGAAGAGCTCGCAAAAGAGGCACACGCTCAGCCTCGTGAGATCTGCTGTTTTTCCCTCTTTGAAGTCAATTGACCACTTCTTCATTTGCACCTGAAACATTCCTACCATATTCCCTCTGACTCCTGATCTTGTAGCCTGACTACCAGATCATCTCGTGCTCACTGTTTGAGCACCTGCACAGGGTTGTTGTGCATCGGCAAGGGTGGGAGATTGGGGCTCTCCCAAGCCACAGGGGTGTGAGTTTTCCTTAGAATATTGAGATTTTCCAACACTACTATCTCCCCCGCCACCATGGACGGCAACAGGGCAAGGTATATGGGTCTCATAAGTACAGAGACCCACCCCAGGGAGTATAAGAGTGAGGGTTGCCTCCGCAGCGATCAAAACGACGGTTTCCCCCCAAGGCAATACCTCTCACCTTGAGGGGGAGGCAATATGCCTCTACCCCCATTCTTTTCCCACTTGTTTAGCTCGATAACGATAGTATCAAATCAGTATTCAGTTCAGATCTAGGAGTTTGCAGGGTCGATATAAGGATTCAAATTCAGAGTTACCTTCTCTTAGCCTTCCTTTTTAGATTTGTGATACTTACAGGACGGGGGGTGGTTTTATATCGGAGTTTTCCTTCTCCTAGCCTTTCCTCAAAAGGTGGGACCTACAAGGCAGCAGGCGGTGTTAATTCAGAGTTTCCTTCTCCTAGGCTTTCAAATAATAGGTGGGCCCTACAAGGCAGCAGGCACTTTTTGTCAGAGTTTGTCCTCTCTTAGGACACCCAGCCATTACAGCCAGAGCCTCACGCTTAACGACCGCTATGCCGGATAACGTGTCCCCGTGGACTCACGACTGCTATTATTACCGGACAGTTTGGTCTGCCACTGCTTATTCAGTATATTTGCAGCTAGCCTGCATATCTGCAGGCCGTTCGGCTATCTGCCGAGGCGCTCCACAGTAGTTGTCAGCTACCCACATTCCGTCTTATGAATAAGAAATCTTGAAGTTGCCTTAAAACTAAACTTATTCTAAGACTTCCAGCAGCCTGTTTTCACAAGAAGGAGAAAAGGTAGGGGGTTACCCTACCTCCCAAACATTGTTTAACATCTACCACCAGGCAGTAATGAGGTGCGCGGAGAAACACAAGAGAGACAGGAGCTAGAGAAAGAAATAGGGAGATGGGGGTAAAGTGGAGTTATATCCCAGGAGTATTTTTCCCTGGAACAGGAAACTGGGAAAGGGAAAACTCAGCGTCACTTTACCACATGTTTTCCGCCTATCTTTTTGCGGACGACACCACAATTATTGGTACGCGGCTGGAGATTGGGGAGGGGGTGGACAGGGTCGAGGTAATGGTACACTTTGAAGAGATGGACAAGGAGGAGAAGCTCGAGTTTGGAAGCCGGGAGGGGGAGAGCATCAGGATGCTGGGATGTTGGGTGGGGAGACATAAAGGCGTCACAAACCGAATAAAGAGAGCTAATGGAGCGTGGTACAAGGTGAAGTCCCGCCTAAAGGGCACCACACTGTAAAGGAGGATGCAATCCAGACTTTTCCAAGCCTGCGTAGTCAGCGCTCTGTTGTTTGATTTCCACAAAAGAACGTTGTGGCAAAAAGATATAAAGAGGGTGCAGACTTGGGTGGACAAGGCCCTGAGATGCATATGGAGTAATGAGATCTCCCCCTCTGATTCAGATGCAGAGGGAGGGAAAAATATGTAGGATATAAGAAATATTCTAGACGTACGGTCTCTGAACTGGCACATAGAGAAAAAACACTGGAAATAATAGGATACATCATGAGGATGGATAACCAACACCCCACCAAGATTGTTGCATTGGGGTGGCTAACGGGGCTGGAGCAGCACGCTAAAGCTAAAGTCGTACTTATATTCGAATAAACTATCAAGGGTGGCGGAGATAGATTGGACCGACGTGGGAAGACTGGCGGAGGACAGGAAGGAGTGGAAAAAGTGAGTGGTGGAGAAAATGAGACACTTGGAAGAATGGGAAAAGAAAAGGGGACACAACCAGCGGGAAGATACCACGGAATTAGACAGAAACAAAAACATGACACAAGAGGACCGATTAAGATGGAAATGGGAAGGATGTAGAAAGGTGTACCGGTCAAAAGCTGGACTAGCAATAAACCAGAGAAGAATGCACACAGCAGCAAAAGAGAGGAAGCGTTTCAACTGTGAAGGATGTGATCTGTCTTTCGAAACACACAGTCCCCTGGTCATGAGCCCTTCTAGGTCATAAGACCCCCCCCCCCCCTGTTTTTTAATCCTTATTTACCTAGTTAAATAAATGAAGAACTACTTAGATAGAAATAACTTAGAGTTGTTAATACAGTTTGTTGTACTGCACACTTCATGAGTGTTTAATGACCTGGCAGGAGGGTTCTAAGAGGGGGGGGGGGGTATGGTGGCGGCACGCCCCCTGATATACATATATTTTATGTTTAATCAATAAGGAACTACAAAAGTGTCAATAAGGATTAAATAATATAGGTAAATAAGGATTAAAAAACAGGGGGGCTTTTGACCGGGGGGGTTTATGACCTACACCCCCTTAAAACACAAGTATATCGTGCTCGGGGCAGAGTACGGAGTCAGACAATTTGAGAAGATGGTGAAAACTGCGGAAGGGACTTCCCAAAAAGCCAACATCGCAAGAAATAGGAGGGGATGTGAGAGCATGGACGTCGATCGACCTCCCCGTACCCAACAACCTCGCCCTCCCGAAAATCCTGATGGCAGAAGAGAGTGTCGCTGACTCGCTGGTGTCTACAGTGGCAGTCATGAAAAAACTTGGCAAGACATGAACGACGGTGTGAGGAGGCAGGACGGGGGAGAGGAGCCAGCCCTGGTCGGGGGCGTGGTGCTCGAAGATAGAGACGAAGATGAATTATTGTTCTTTAGCGGTGAAATTATCAAACATCTCATCCATTGCTCTCCAGAGTGGGTGTCAGAATTTGCAAAAATATTTCTGGTAGCTTTTCTTGTGTCTTTTTATATGAATGAATTTATAACTTACTATTTTTATCCATTACAAATGATAAAAATTGAAATTTTAAGAATATACTGAAAAATTAGTAAATAATTTTTTTTTAGAGATTTTTGATCTCTCTGTTGGTGCAGAAGATATAAATCAATCGTAACGAAACTTTAAAGAAACATTACATACATATAGTGAAATATATCTATCCCCATTACCAAACATTTCCATGAAAAATATAATTTTTGTAATTTTATGGAAATGCGATATATCAACTGTAATATTGCGATTTTCGATTGCAAGTTAGGACAGAAGATAACGTCACAGCTATTTGACAATTTTAACAAATTTTTTACTCACCTATACAATTACGAAATTAATTTTTAAAAAGTGTTAAATGCTCCACCCAAATCGTAGAGAGCAGGACTCTTTCTTTTCAGTGCTCGAACCTCCTAGAGTCTAAGAAGATTGCGAAGATTCATTTGCTGACGAGACACACATCAATGATTCCGAGGTTGGCGCCGGATCGGCAGTCGGGAAGTCGCAGAACCGTAAACGTTAGAAATAATGCGCATTGCGGTTATGGTGATGAATTTATTCACTTTATTGTCAATTTCTATAGAGAACATAATAGCCTACATCCGCATAAACTCCATAATCATGAAGTCCATAGGTACACGAACGATTCAACGAAGTGTTCTCGCTTTCAACATCAAATGGCTCTTGCGATCCGTAGAGGGAATGCCTTCAGCCCAGGGATCCCACTCGGTTATTTTGAATAAACCCAGACAAGCACATAAAAAAACCCAGATTGCAAAAAAAAAACTAGAAATTTTATTTAACCTAAAATAATGTAAATTCACTTGCAGAAGTTGAACATTGATCGAAAGGTCTGCTTTATTATACAGTAAAACTCCTCAAATCTGAAAAATCTAATTTTTTGCTTTGACATTATATACACATATTTAAGGATGTTCCGATGTTGATTTATTTGGATAGGTATTATAGATTTATCTAATCCTTTCCTAATTTAATGTCACCAAATTAAAGAATAACTATTTTGAATATTGTGTAAAAACGGGAAATCATTGAAAAAGTCAAAAATTGGATGAAGGAGAATAAAACCCTGTTATTTCGAAAGAGTAAATATTGGAAGAAGCAGACTATACCTACTAGTTATCTAAAGAACCAGAGAGATAAAAATTGGAAAGTCAACATCACTAACAACTTTTTTATCCTAAAGTCTAACTCTAATACCTACGGTCCTTCTTATAAAACTTTATTCTTGCCTCAAATCTGAAATTCTTGGAAGAATTCTACTGTAGTTCGTCAACAGGATTTACAGCAGAGCTGAGAGAATGAGTATGATACAGATATCAAGCGTATTGAAAACGATCCTTTTCATTGATAGGTATGCTCTTTTGTGTGTATTGTGACAGTATACATTCATTGTATTTTACATATATCTCTTGTTTAGTAGTGTTTTATATATAGTTTATTTCTTAATAAATGAAAAACCCAGATTTTACGATATATATTTAAATTAAACCTAGAAACCCAGATGGGACCTTAAAACCCAAGATCTGGGTGGAAAAACCTTCAGCATTCCCTCTCTGTGAAGAGTGAATTTAAAAATTTCTTTTTGTTTTTTGATGGGAAAAATTGTTTTCATAAAAATTAAACATATATGTACATATTTATTTCAATGAATATGGTGGACACTCACTGAATTCCACAGCAATATCTTCTTGTTCGTTCTGTTGTTTTTCTCAGGTTTCTTGGAATAGATGATATCTCTCATGGAATTGTTATTAATTCTTAATTCCTGTAGATATGATAGTTTCTTCATCATTTGCATTTCAAAAATGAATGTAAGCACAGGTAAATTTACTGCCACTGAGTTGACAAAAACGTTGTCAATATTTTTTATTTTTAAATTCCATTTTGTCAAAATTGTTAAACGCGATATTAGATATACTTACATAGGGATTTTTTGAGCCCAGCAATGGTTTCTGTGAAGGATTAGGAAACGTATCTTTTTCCAAATTATTTTTCCTTTTCATTCCTTCTCTGAAAGAATCATAAGTATATAATATGTACTATTCATGTTAAATTGAATTCCACTACCTTAAGATTGAATTATAATGAGAAAGTAAATAATGAGAATAGAAGAAGGAAGAGATAGACAAAAATTGTTTTTACGTAACATATGAATAGACAATATCAAATATTTAGATTTAACTTCCCATTCGATTAGAAAAAGTGAAAGTACTTATTATTTTTCTTCTCTTTAATTCTTTGTAATACTAATTATAATAATTACTTATCTCATAGACTTTCTCTATAAAGTCTCACCTGATTGTTTTGCTCAGTTGATGGTATGAGAAGATGATTAGAACATTTACCAGCAGTAGATAAAGTAATATGACCTGCAAAATAGAAAGGTGTTCAGTTGAATATATAAGAAGATAATTAAAACATTTATCAGCAGTATACAAATTAATAAAACCTGCAGAATAGAAAGTTGTTCAGTTGAAGATATAAGAAGTTGATAAGAACATTTACAAGCAGAAGATAAAGTAATATAACCTGCTTAATAGAAAGGTGTACAGTTGATGATATAATAATATGATTAGAACATCACCACCAGTAGATGAAGTAATAATATAACCTGCAGAATAGAAATGTGTAAAGTTTGTGGGTATCAGGCAAATTGGCAGAAACCTAATTCCCCGAAAACTGATTCACTGAGCTGGATTCTTGGAATACGAATTTGCCGAAACCCAAATTAGTTGAAAACTGATTCGCCGAAATGAGGATTTTACCAAAAGTCAAATTTACTGAAAGACTTATTTCAAAAAAATGTAAAATTACAGAAAAGAAACGAAACAACGTAAACATAATCCTTAGTTACTATAAATGATCCTTTATTCTATCTCTTCGTTAATCAGTGTAATTGTTAATCTTTGTACCACTAAATGATTATTTGTCTTTATTCTTATTATAAAAACGTTCAAGCTTTATCCAGTCAGTCAGCTTTGAGAGCATGTTACATTTGAGCGCTTGTTTTCAGATTGTGTGTTCCTAACGTGTTTATCTATTCGTCATGTTTAGAGATGCACCGATACCAAATTGTAAGTCGATTAGGTTTATATGCCTGTTATGCATAAGAATCATAAGAAGGCATTTAAATTCAATTTTACTGTATAATTATCTAGGTTTTTACGATCTTCATGAGTTATGATAATGCTCCAAGGGATTTTATTAAGATTGCGTCCAAGCTACATGTATAGTACCTATGCAATAATACAACCTAATTACATCAAATCACTAGGATAACTTTTATGATATAGGGAAGATATTTCTTTTATTTAAAATATGGTAATTGCGTCAGGGAAAATTGTCACATTCCTTGGTAAGTCTCCGCATCAACGGAGTAGTTATTCTGCATCTATAAGCATTGTCAAAGACGGGTCTAGGCTGATTTTCCGAAAATGAATTTGCCGAAAACTAATTCGCCGAATACATGTTTGACGAATCCCAAATTTGCCGAAAATTAACTCCCGAAATACGTCTCCAAGACGAATTTATCGAAAATTTAATTTAATTAAAAAGAACACTTTTTGGAACTGAAGTTTTTATCATTAATATATTTTATGCATAAAAATAACATTTCTTATATGAATTTGACATTACTTTTAGTCAATTACTGGAACAAGTAAAGTTAACGGAACAGAGTACGTTATCTTTACTAGCTTCGTTTCGTTATCTATACTTGGCTAAATTATTATTATAATATTTGGCTAATAATTGGAATAATAGATATCACATTAAGGGCTAATCCACACCATAGCTCCGCTCTCGCTCCAGTCACGGTCCGGTCTCATCCTGGTGCATTCACATATTCGGTACGGTCACGGGCCGCTCCCGTCCCTTCCGTATTATCTGATTTTGCAGTGATTATCATTGCACTTAATTGATGAACAGGGTGAGAGAAAACAAAAAAAAAGATATTATGAGATCATCCTATGCTAAAAGATAAGAAGTGTGAAGGATCTAATAGATGACAAAACTAAATTTTTCAGTTATTTTCGAAAGACTATTGGAATTTTTGAAAAAAATCTGTCTAAAATTAAAAATGATTTGAAAAAAAGAACATGCCACACTGAAAAAACAATCACTCCTAGAGAAAGTCTGGTTGTATATCTTAGCCTCTAAGGTAAAAAATACGTAAAATATTTAAGAAGAAACACTGAAATAATAAAACTTGACCGTAACTGGAGTGCTGTGGTTGTTCACACCAGCAATGCTCCGATCACGATCCAGTCAAAATATCTTCTGATTGGATCGTGACCTGACCGGCACTGCCAGTGTGAATGCTTTACGTGAAATGTATTTAAGAATATTGGCCCTAAAAAATTGAGGCCTGATTCACACCATCGCTACGCTCACGGTCCAGTCTCATCCAGGTGTATTCACATGTTCGGTCCGCTCTCGCTTCCATCTCTTCCGTATCATCTTATTTGGTAGATCTTACATCGCACTTAATTGTTGATGAAGATTCTGAGTTCATCAAAAGAAAAGATTCTGAGTTCATCCTATATTAAAAGATTGGATAGTATATCCAAATTCGAAGCTTTTATAAAAAAATCTGGTTAAAATTGAATATGATTTGAGAGATAAAATATGCCTCGCTGAATAAAAAAACAATCACTATTAGAGATAAACTGGCTGTATATCTAAGCCTCTAATATAAAAGGTAATATATATGTATAATATTCAAGAAAAAAACACGTAAATTATTTACTGGACTGCGACTGGATCGTTGCTAATTTACACTGACATTGCCGGTCAGCTCACGTTCCAGTCAAAATATCTTTGGATTGGATCGTGACCTGACCGGCACTGTCAGTATGAATGCTTTACGTAAAATGCATTTAACAGTATTGGACCGGAGCGGAGCTATGGTGTGAATCAGCCCTTATGCAGACGTTTTTTTTCCATTTTCTTTCGATAATTTCTGTTGTGAAATGTCCAGCCAACATTTTTTCAATCAATAATGTGTAATCATTAATATTATCATTTATGAGGTTGTATATTTAGGAAATACTAAAGCAAATATTTATTAAAACTAAAATAAAGTATTCTGGTCCGTCAACTTTACTAGTTTAATTTCTGCTCCGTCCACTTTACTAGTTTAGTTTCTGATCCGTTAACTTTACCAGGTTCATTTCTGTTTCGTTAACTTTACTTGGTCCGTTTCTAGTTCGTTATCTTTACTTGTTCTTTATTGCCATACTAATTTGTATTCCGCTTATTCCGTATCATTTTGCAAATTTCATAAACATATCTAATTGTATATATTAAATATTAATATGTATATAGCATTACTAATAAAGGGTTGTCTTTAACTGAAAAAATGTATTCATGCAAGTGAACAATCTCTAAACATGAGAAAACTAATGACTATATGGAAATTAAATAAACACGTTACTAACACGGAAAGTAACACCAAAACCTCAAATGAAAGAAATATAACATACTCCCAAAGCTGACTGACTGAATAAAGCTTGATCGTATCATTAAAATAAGAACATGAATCATTTAGTGGTAACAAAGATTAACGATGATATAGAACAAAGAATTATTTAGTGTAACTAAGGGTTATGATTTCGTTGTTTCGTTTCTTTTCTGTATCTTTTGAGTAATTTTACATTTTGTTTTAAATAATTTTTTCAGTAAATTTGTCTTTCGGCAAAACCTCACTTCGGCGAATCCGTTTTCGACAAATTTGGGTTTCGGCAAATTCATATTCGGAGAATCCAGTTCCGTGAATTCGGATTTGGCGAATTAGTTTTCGTCCAATCCACCGGATATTACCGTTTATTTTACTGTGCAGTGTAATTATGTGAAATTTCTATGGTTTGTGATCTTTTCATCAAGAAATTTCACAAATATGAACAGTTACTTTTTTTAGAGGTTATTTAAACTCTGCGTTGAACGTTTTTTCAGTTTTCAAGATTTCGAATAGAAAGTTTTCTATTCATCATCAGGAGGAGGGTGGAAAACCTGGACCTGACATTTAATTTTATGACCAATGGTTGTATGTTGGATACCGTTTCTCTATTTCAGCTATCTATCCTATATTTTAATAATATTAATTAATCTATTAAATATTAAAATATGAGACAAAAATTAGTGAGATTTTTTGTTACTACCTATATAGCTATTTCTGACTACATTAATTCTCTAGAATAAGTATTACTTTAATCATTCTACTTTCCATATATTTGTAACAAAATCAAATGTGTTTTATTGTTCTCAGGTTTTTTCTTGTTTCTATGTATGTCCTCTGTTCCTAATGCGCTACTTGTTGCTATATGCGTGTCCTCTTGATCCTAAGTATGTCTTCTTGATCCTAAGTGTGTCCTGTTTATCCAAAGTGTGTCCTTTTAATCCTATGTGTGTCCTATTGATCCTAGGTGTGCCCTTCTGATTCTAAAAGTGTCCTATTGATCACAAGTGTGTCCTGTTGATCCTAAGTGTGTCCTGCTGTTCATGAGTGTGTCCTACTAATCCTAAGTGTGTCCTGCTGTTCCTAAGTGTGTCCTGTTAATCATAAGTGTGGTCTGTACTCCTGGTGTGTCATGTTGAACCCAAGTGTGTACTCTAATCGTAGGTCTTAAACCTGTGTGAGTCCTCTTAATCCTGTGTGTCCTCTTAATCCTCTGTGTGTCTTCTTGATCCTATGTAAGTGTGTCCTCAATATCCTAAGTGTGTCCTCTTGATCCTAAGTGTGTCATCTTGCTTTTACGTGTGTCCTCTTGCTTCTACTTGTGTCCTCTTGCTTCTACTTGTGTCCTCTTGCTTCTACGTGTGTCCTCCTGATCTCACTTGTGCCCTCTAGCTCCTGTGGGTGTTCTATAAATCCTACATGTGTCCTCTTTATCCTACGTGTGTTAGGTCAATCGGTGTACGGACAACTGCCATAGTGGACAACTGCCATGCGGACAACTAGCATGCAATATATTATAATTTTAGATTGGGTGAATTGTAATGCACTTGTAAATCTAAAATTTCTTGGAATTAATTTGATGTGAAGTATATTATTATTTTAACCTAAAAATTAAGTATAATATTAATCGCATTGTCTGAATTGTGCATAAAGAAGTATAAAAATTAATATTGACGGTAGATTGAGAATTTTAAGTTGAAGTTCACTAAATTCAATTCTTTTTTAAATCATTTTTCCTGAAACAATCAAATGGTTGACAAGAAGAGGAAAATCTATAGATGCAAAACTTTCTTTTCAAACATTTCAAAATACAAAGAATAGTACAAACACAAGCTTTACAGATTAAAATTTTCAGTGAGTGTGATTTTGCATTTTACTATTTAAGAATTTTCATTGGGTTAAATAATATTTTTTATTTGTATAAACGAACTTTTCTGCTAGATTCAGGATTAGAAACTGAAGTAGTATTTATCTTACTTCTATGTTAAAAAAAATCTTACAAACTCAGTAACTTTGAAATTTGAATTTTTTTTTCTATATTTTCTTTGTTTCTAGCTCCCACCGATCAGAAACATGTCTTATAAATATTTGAATGAAAAGTGTCAAAATATGAGAATAATTATTACTGAAATATGATTTATTAAATTTGTTATTATTCTAATAACAAATCAACATTTTAGTTTACTCATATATTCCCAGTGTTGTGTGAAAGCAACTCTAAAATAGTAAGATACAAAACCACACTCACTGAAAATTTTGGGAACCGGAAATTTCGCCGTTAGGAAGATTCGCCGTGAGGAATATTTAAATAATTTTTAAACAATAATACAACTGAATATATTTATTTCTATGTATGTTAATAACTATATGGAAATAATATTAATAATAAAATATGACTAAACATATTATATTCCTATTTGTTCCTCATATTACGTTAGAATCGCAGCAACGAAGATTTTTGTAGATTCTAAAATAGAAATGAATGGAATTTTGGTTTAGAGATAATGCAAACACTCACAAGAGAGATATTTTAAATGTAGCATTCTTATCAGTGTAGGTACTACCTTGAAAATATATTTGTGCCATGCACAATAATTCAGATTTCAAGAGGTAAACCGTACAATGTAATACCGAATAAAAAAAAATTAGGTAGGTATGAAAATAATTAGAAAAGTACAATAATTAGAAAAGCTTTATCTTAAATTCACAATATTAAACACACAAGAACACTTAATTAACACATTTAAGAGGAAGTGACGTAAACCGACTAGGATTAGCCAAAACAGCTGACTATCACTAGTGATCTTCTTCATCTTTACTGAACATTTTTTTTAACTAAGAAATTAGCTTCGCCTATTTAGTCAACCAATCAAAACACTCCAAATATTATAAAGCGACCTCTCGTGACACAAAATTATACGATTACTGATTAAAATATAAATTGCATATATGAACAGTTAACATAAATTTTTGGCATCATAGTTTCATCAGATATACAATATTTCATAATCACCTACAATTAATATTTATAATTATAAATTCTTATATTAGTTATTTAACAAAATGGCTTACTTTATAATTATCAATATTTTTTATAAATACTTATACGTATTTGAATTGTTATGTTATTTATAATTTCTTCTAAACGGCAAATATTCCTCACGGCGAATTTTCCTAACGATGAATTTTCCTACGGCGAAAATTCCCCACGGCGAATATTCCGACGGCGAATTTTCCCACGGCGAAAATTCCTAGAACCGAAAATTTTAACCTGTTAAGGTTATGTTTGTACTATTCTTTGTATTCTAAAATGTTTGAAAAAAAAGTTTTGTATCTACAGATTTCAATCTTTTTGTCAACCATTTGATTATTTAATTAAGGCGTAAAATGTGAAAGAAAATGATTGTAACAAAAAAATAAATCTACTATTACTTCAGTATTAATTTCAATGCTTCTTCATTCACAATTTCTTACTATACAATTAACATTTTTATACTAAAATTTTAGGTTAAAATAATAATATACTTCAAATCAAATTAATTCCAAGAAATGTTAGGTTTACAAGTGCATTACAATTCACCCAAAATAAATTTATAATATATTGCATGGCAATTGTCCACTATGGCAGTTGTCCGCATGGCAGTTGTCCGTATGGCAGTTGTCCTAGAGCCAAGTCAACCTCTATAGTTATGTATCTATTTCTATCAAGCTATAGAGGTGCAATTGAAAACAGTCAACCTCTATAGCTATGTATCTATTTTTATCTGACTATAGAGTCGCGATTGAAAACGGTCAACCTCTACAATTATGCATCTATTTCTATCAAGCTATAGAAGCGGGATTGAAAACTGTCAACCCCTATATCTATGCATCTATTTCATTATATAAAATGATTCTTATCTTCTACGATGCCAAACATTTTGATTTTGTTCCTAAGTGTGTCCTCTTAATCATGTGTATGTCCTCTTAACACATGATCAAGATTACACACAGAGGATTAAGAGGACATACACATGATTAAGAAGACACACTTAGGAACAAAATCAAAATGTTTGGCATCGTAGAAGATAAGAATCATTTCGTCTTTTGACCACTCTGACAGATTTTGTGAATGCGATATTGAGAGGAGAAGTTCCTGATTTTGCTTTGTCAACTTTCTATGGAGCCACATTATGTGCTTTACCCAAAAAGGATGGTGGCATCAGACTCATAGCAGTTGGTAATACCTTGCGTAGGTTGGCTGCCAAGGTTGATGCGCGCCCTTTATCACAATCTCTTGGTGGTGAATTAAGACCGGTTCAGCTTGGGTTCTCTACGAAGGGTGGCTGTGAAGCTGCCGCACATTCTGCAAGACGGTACTTGAATGACTGTAACCATAGGAGGGTGTTTCTCAAGGTGGATATGAAAAACGCTTTCAATTGTCTGAGGAGAGATACCTTCCTTACTGTTATTCGTAACCGTGTGCCGGAGCTATATAGACTCCTTTGGCAAACTTATTCTTCGCCTTCAGCTTAGTTTTTTGGAGAAGAGGTGCTGAGGTCGGAGACAGGTATCCAGCAGGGTGACCCCTTTGGACCGGCTATGTTTGCTCTTGGAATTGACGAGGCAGCTCGCATGGTTGAGTCAGAGTTCAATGTATGGTATCTGGACGACGCAGCCCTGGGAGATACACCGGGGAGAGTTTTGGAGGACGTAAAAACCTTGATAGATGGGTTGAGTGCCATCGGACTTGAAGTTAATAGCGCGAAATGTGAGCTGACCATTCTCGATGATACTGCCCCTGGTGAAACAGAATTGTTGTTCCGGGCAGTGCTTCCAAATATCAGAGTGGTTCATAAGGACAATTGCTCCTTGTTGGGTGTGCCTTTAAGTGACTTGGGTATCCCCGAGGAGATTTAAGGAAGAAAGAAGATATGGATCTCATGGTCTCTCGATTGCGGATGGTGGATAAACATCAAGCCTTCTTTTTGTTGAGAAATGTTTTCTCCATTCCGAAGCTACAATATGTTTTGCGGGCTTCTCCAGCTTACAAGCACGTAGTCGAACTTAGCTGCTTTGATGAATCACTTAGATTTGCCGTTGCCAGTGTGACTAATGTAGAGATGTCAGCTGATTCTTGGGTTCAGGCAACTTTACCGGTTGTCCTTGGTGGACTGGGTTGTAGGAGAGCTGGAGATATTGCCTTACCTGCTTTTGTGTCTTCAATGTATTCTGTGAGTGATTTGGTTGAAACTATTATTTCTAATATCAATGTAGTCGATACCGGAGAGCTTACGGATGCAGTTGGGACATGGAGGCAGGGTTTACAGGCTGGTCTCCCGGTACCAGTCCATGAGTCTAGTCAAAAAGAATGGGATACATCACGGGCTCATTCATTAATGGAGAGTCTGTTGGCTAGAGCTGATCAGGTGGCAAGGGCACGACTGTTATCTGCATCTCTTAAAGAAACTGGAGTGTGGTTGAACGCGATTCCCATACCGTCATTGGGTACACAGCTCGATCCAGAGGTCCTGAGAGTAGCCATTGCTCTCAGAGTTGGTGCCAGAGTTTGTGAACCTCATTCTTGCCGCTGTGGTAGTGGGATAGATGTCAGAGGACTGCATGGCCTGTCTTGTAGGTACAGTTCTGGGCGTCACCCAAGACATGCAGCAATGAATGATGTGGTAAAAAGGGCTTTGCAGAGAGCAGGACTCCCTTCAGTACTTGAGCCTCCTGGGCTTGACAGAGGTGATGGTAAACGCCAGGATGGTATTACTGTGTTTCCTTACATGAATGGAAAGAGTCTGATTTGGGACTGCACGTGTGTCGACACATTTGCCGAGACACACCTCAATGATTCCGAAGTTGAGGCCGGATCAGCTGCCGGAGCTGCGGAGTACCGTAAGCGTCAGAAATACTCCGCCCTTGGAGATTGCTATGTATTAATATCTCCATTTATGGCAACACTATATTGTATTGTTATTACTTAAATAATTGCCTAGTTGGCATCTCCTGTATAAGATAGCCAATGATATGTATGTACCATATGTAAATTGTCAGTATTTAATAAACCGCTATAGAGCTAACCAACTTGCTCATTCACCTGTGTTCAGTGTTATATACATACACTATAACTGGCGACGAGGATAAAAACTTCTTCCCTGTCCTAAAGGTGAATATGGCGGATGCCATTAAAGTTTTCCAGCCTACTATAGAAAACGTTGAAGAATTTCTAGATAGGTTTGAAGTTCAAAACGCTGCGGCGTTACTGAAGGCTGGTGACGATGACAGTAAGAAGGCATCTCTACTGTCCACTGTTCTACCTGTCAATGTTCTGACAGATATTCAGCGCCGTTTGAAACCAATTAGACTAACTCAAGCTACGTACAACAATATTAGAGACAATCTAATATCTTCTTACACAATTAAGAAGAGTGTAATTGGAGCAGCTGTGAACTTCGTGAATCGTAAACAAAAAGCTCACGAAACTATTGAGGAATACTCTAAGGCACTCAACGAGCTAGCTAGCAAATGTAGCTACTCTGACTGCTGTAGAGATCGACTAATCAGAGATGTTTTCATCAGTGGATTAAAAAACACTAAAATCATTTCTGCTTTGATTTCTGACTGCGAAGATAAAAAGTTTCAAGAATGTGTAGAAAAAGCTAAAATTATCGAACAGATAAATCAAGACGTTGAGGATATTAGCCCTGTACCCTCGGCATATCCTGCTAACAAGATTTCTCCTGGTAAGAAGTCTTTCGATCGAAATTACAGAGGCAAATTCAACAAGCCAGGTCCCAAGAATTACACCTGTTTTCGTTGTGGTGCGAAAGACCAGCACTTCACATCTGACTGCTTTGCCATCAAAATTAAATGTAATTCCTGTTCGAAAGTGGGGCATTTAGCTAAAGTGTGTCGAGCTCAAAGGTCAACTTGCTCAAGTTCAAACTATTTGAGACCAGAAGAGGAGGATCATTCAGATTACGTGACTATTAACAACATCAGAGAGGGGAAAAATGAAAATGTAAGTGAATACAAAAGATTCTTATCTCAGAGCAATGTTTCTTACAACTCGTTGGATGATGTTAGCTTACCTTTGACTCCAATAGTACCACGTGCATCTGCAAGAGTAACTCCTGTCTACAATCAATTTGCAATATTTCAAGATATTGATTGTTCAGAAGATCAACAACAGTTTCCTGATAATCAAGATTTTGAGTATCGAAACCAAAGAAAGGGTTCATCAGTTCGAACAAGGCTCCATGTGAACAACGTTCATCAATCTCGTACATCTGGCAAGAAAACTCCTAACCATTCTTTTTTAGGAATGCGTTCACGCTCACTAGAGTAAATTCTGATCCTGTAAGTGTCTCCTGTAGAGTCAATGATATTTCAATGAGTTTTGAGTTAGATACTGGATCTTATTTATCCACTATTAGTGAGGATAAAGTTGATTCAATAGATAATATTGTAATTAATCCAACTTCTAAATGTGCTAAGGGGTATGGAAATAATAAGATTAAATTTATTGGCGAAGCTAATTTAAATGTTAAGTTCAACAACAAAATTGTCAATCATAAATTTTTGGTAGTTGAACGCAGTTTTGTATCTCTGATGGGTAGAGATTTGTGTAACAAATTAAATGTTCATATTGCCTTTTGTTCGAATAATTCAATCTGTGAAACTGTTCATTCAATTAAAAATTGTGATATTTTGTCCAAGTATAAAAATTACCTATCTAAAGAATTCAGGTCGTGCATCAAAAGAAAAGTCTCATTCAATATTAGGAAAGATGCCGAACCTATATTTTGTAAAGTTCGTACAGTTCCAGTAAGATTTCGTGAATTAGTTAAAGTTGAGTTGAATAGGCTTGAAACTAATGGTATTATAACTAAGGTGTTCAATTCTAAATGGGCATGTCCCACTGTAAATGTTTTAAAGTCGAATGGACAGATAAGAATATGTGGTGACTATTCACTCACTGCAAATAAGTGCATGAACGTAGCTCAGTATCCGTTACCTTCTATCGAAGATGTAATTAGTTCAGTAGGTAATGCAAAAGTTTTTTCGAAAATAGATCTTGAATCAGCCTACCTACAGTTGCCATTAGATGATTCTGCTAAGCAATTTACTACTATCAATACTACCAATGGTCTATATCAGTTTAATTATTTGCCTTTCGGTATTTCTAGTTCACCAGGTATTTTCCAATCATTCATATCGGAAGTTTTAAGAGATATTGAAGATGTTGTGATATATCAAGATGATATTCTTATCATGTCATTGAATAAAATCAAGCACGATATAGTTTTAGATCAGGTATTGCATGCATTATGTTCGGAAGGTGTTAAGTTAAATATAGGAAAATGTTCCTTTTATACCAATACTGTTGCATACCTAGGACATGTATTTAGTGATCAGGGTGTTCGGCCTAATTCCGATAAAGTTCTTGCTATTACCAATGCTTCTGTACCTAAAGATGTGAAGCAAGTTCAGTCTTTCATTGGTTTGTGTGTGTCTGTTGCCCTAAATAGTAGAGTGTACGTTACAGTTAGAGAAAGGGTTAATCCAAATTTTGTACCTAGTATTAAAATTAAAGATATTAGATCTTTTTGTATAGGCGATAATGTGTTGGTTTTAAATTTACGTCCAGGTCCCAAGTGGTACCAAGCTATGGTAACAGAGAAGATTTCTATTAACATGTATTCTGTGTACATTAGAGATCTCGATGTGACTTGGAGACGCCATGTCCAACAACTGTTACCGTTTTCTGCTGATAAACCATTAATAAATGACTCTGTTCTAATTCCTGTTCTTGAGGAGGAAAATACTATTGCTAATAGTAATGAATCCACACCTCCTGTTCAGTCTAGCAGAAGTCATTTGCCTAGCTCAACTGAAGGAACTCATGAGAAGTCTAACTCTGGAACTAGAAATCCCACTCCTACTGTAGAGTCTTCACTCCTACTGCGACGTTCTACTAGAATTTGTAAACCTGTGGATCGCTATGGATATTGAATGTATTTTTTCTGTGATTATTATATTTTCATCTGTAATTTTCTAGGGAAGGAGGAGTTGCTATGTATTAATACCTCCATTTATGGCAACACTATATTGTATTGTTATTACTTAAATAATTGCCTAGTTGGCATCTCCTGTATAAGATAGCCAATGATATGTATGTACCATATGTAAATTGTCAGTATTTAATAAACCGCTATAGAGCTAACCAACTTGCTCATTCACCTGTGTTCAGTGTTATATACATACACTATAGAGATGCATACATATTTGAGCCAATTGCTATAAAGACCACAGGAGCGTACGGCAGTAAGACCTCCTTAATCATGATTCATGAAGTCCATAGATAGACGCCTTGTTGAGACAAAGAATGAACCAAGGGAGTCTGCCTGGTTCCAACAGCGAATGGCTCTTGCGATCCAGAGAGGGAATGCCTTCAGCATCCTCTCAGCCGCGAAGGAGAGGTTTTAGAGGGTTGGGTCTACCCCTTCAGGGAACTCAACCCCTCACTCGTAGTTCCTGAAGGAATTTCCTCATCTGTAAAGATTTATCCTTCTTATTTTTAATTGAAAAATATTGTCTTTGAAAAAAAAAAAATCATTCTTATACTGAAATAGATACATAGCTAAAGAGATTGACCGTTTTCAATCGCGCCTCTATAGTCTAATAGAAATAGATACATAGCTTTAGAGGTTGACCTAACACACGTAGGATAAAGAGGACACTTGTAGGATTTATAGAACACCCACTGGAGCAAGAGGACACAAGTAGAATCAGGAGGACACAGGTAGAAGCAAGAGGACACACGGGAAAGCAAGATGACACACTTAGGATCAAGAGGACACACTTACATAGGATCAAGAAGACACACAGGGGATTAAGAGGTCACACACAGGATTAAGAGGACACACACAGGTTTAAGAGGACACACATAGGATTAAAGTACACACTAAGGTTCAACATGACACACTAGGAGTACAGGACACACTTAGGATTAACAGGACACACTTAGGATTAACAGGACACACTTAGGATCAGTAGGACACACTCATGAACAGCAGAACACACTTGGGATCAATAGGACACACCTAGGATCAATAGAACACACCTAGGATCAACAGGACACACATAGGATCAACAGGACACACTTAGGATCAAGAGAACACACTTTTGATCAACAGGACACACATAGGATTAATAGGACACACATAGGATCAACAGGACACACTTAGGATAAACAAGATACACTTAGGATCAAGAGAACACATATATATGTATCAAGAGGACACGCATACAGCAACTAGTAGCGCATTAGGAACAGAGGACATACTTAGAAACAAGAAAACACCTGAAAACAATAAAACACATTTGATTTTGTTACAGATATATGGAAAGTAGAATGATTAAAGTAATATTTATTCTAGAGAATTACTGTAGTCAGAGATAGCTATATAGGTAGTAACAATAAATCTCTAATTTTTGTCTCCTATTATAATATTTAATAGATTAATTAATATTAATAAAATATAGGATAGATAGCTGAAATAGAGAGACGGTATCCAACATACAACCATTGGTCATAAAATTCATTGTCAGGTCCAGGTTTTCCACCCTGGACCTGACCTTCTAGTCGAAAGCTTGAAAACTGAAAAAAACCTTCAACGCAGAGTTTAAATAGCCTCTAATATTATGGATTTCCCGTTGAGTATGAATCTTTTCAATCAAAACAGTTACATTTGAAAACACATATTATAATAAGTAAAATAACGAATTAAACCGAATACTCACTTTTAATTTCCGATGTCCATGTAAGCCAAATATATTTTGAAAGAACATTTTAAGTCTTCAATTTAGTACTGATTAAAATCTTTTAATACAATGACATTATTATATGCGACTCAACTTTTATAAAAGTATGTTAATTGTTTTTTTAGCACCCTATTAATTATTATCAGGCCTCTTAATTTAAAAGGTAGTAACAAAATGGTCATATTATTTGAATTCTTAAATTAGTAAGCATTGCCGCCAAAACATACTAAAAGTGTTCTGATTGGTCGTCTGTCAATATACATTGCAATATAAAGTTATTGAAAGTTGAAAGGGACGTTATATTAATGTAAATTGGTCTCAGACATGGATTTAGACGACTAAAATTGATTTTATTTAGGTTTACTACAAATAATAGTGTCAAATCCGTTATCTTCTAATATATATGTTAAAATATATGTTTAAATATACAAATTAATCGAGAATTATGGACAAAAAATGGAGTAAGTCAAGAAAATTCACAATAGACATGCAACAATACAGAAAATGAAGCTGGTGAGCAAGAATAGTTAATCAGATATTTCTGAAATTTTGTATCTAAAAATATATATAACTTTTCACATTCGTACAAATAGGATTATTGAGTTAATCACGTGCATTTACCTTCATACCGTTTTTTCTCAATTATTCTTGTATTTTAGTATGTGAGACTATAGCAGTATATGTATTCGTTCATGCTGGAATTAATTTTTATATCCATAACTCTTGAAATACCTTAATTTTTGATAAATTTTTCATTTTGACGCCAAAGCAAAATGTTATTATCCCCGCACTGTAGTCATTATGCTCACCCTGCCACCATTTGTAAACGGTTGGTGATAATTTATGTATTATATACTTTATATATTATATATACTTCAAGTGATCATTCAAATAATATTTTTCATTTTAAAGGTCTCTTCCATTCTAATTTGTTTATTACTCTATTCATTAGAGCTACAAGGTTGCTGGTTATAAAACAGCAAACCTATTCATATTCGGTTAGATGACGTCATCACAGCAACACTCTATAACCAAAATTAAGGCAATTGAAAAGTGCTAAATTATGAAATTGTTTATTCATTGACAATATACGAAAAGACTAATGGATATAAATTAAGTTATTCAAACTACTTAATCATAGTTTTTATTAAATTGCCCTTTTCCTATGGGATTGATAGTAAATTATCACCTATTTTCTAAGTAGATGAGGCTTGTTAATAAACTTATCCCATAGAGCAAATTAAGTCTCCGGGTTCTTTAACAATTATTTGTATTATCTTAACTTGAAGAGACTTGGAGGTAATTGATTGAATTCTATTAAACTGACAAATGACTAAACGGTAAAAGTTTTTAGGAAGTAAATTAAACACAAGGAAGTTTTAAATGGGTGTACTTATAGTAAAGTTCGAATAGTACAGAGTTCTAAGACTTACGCACAAGTCTTTAAATAACACAACACAAGTTTTGTATAAACTAGCGGTTGAGTAAACTTAAGGGTTTAAAATAAACAAGGGTTTGAGTTGCCAACTCACGAAACCCGTGGATGGACAAGTCCGACCAGACTTGGTCCGACCAACCAGTCTTCAAGAGACCATCGCGAACTATGAACACTTTAGTTAGGTGCCAATGGTATTTAAAGGGTGAACTGGAGAGTCCAACCTTCCAGTGAATGAATAAACTTCTGTTAAGGTACTGATAGTACTTTTCAAAGATGTTTTTCTACTCACTGCAGATAGAAATAACACACAATGCATTATTCAAATTTAACACGCTAGTGTTAATGGCTTTCTATACGATTAACATATAGATCGATCAGATTTACTAATAGTTCATTTTAGTGAAACCTGATTTGCTAATAAACATCCAAATTTAAGCATACTATTTCAGAGTCCTGTTTAACCTAATACATGATCAGAAATGTTACAAGTTCCTAACTATTAATTAAGTATTTCAATTAGAATAATTGAAATACTTACTTAATTTCTTTTAAATTAATTAAGTATTAATTTCAATTCTATCTATAGAAAAAGAACTCAATATTCTAAGTTGTATAACTGATTTACAAAGTTCATAAGTTATATAACTTAGTACAAATTATAAAGTTATATTCTGAGTTACAAGTTATAGCTCTGGGTTACAAGTTATAAAGTTATGTTCTGAAGTTACAAGTTATATAGCGACTTCCATCAAAGCTATTCGTTTATAATTATATTCGAGCTCCTAGCGAGAATAACATGACCATAAATTTAAATAGCATTTCCTTCTAATGAACAGTGTACAAGATTAAAAAGATTATGTCTGATTAAATGATTATCAAATTATAGAAATTGAAAGATTAAGTAAAGATACAAGTTCAGCGTATTAACAATCTTTCTATTGTTAATATTTTTGGATTTAAGTGTATTGTTTTGAAGACGTAACAATGACATATCACTCGATTGTCACAACTAAGTAATTTTCGTATATTGGTTGGTACGTATACTAGGTAAACTTATTCAAATAAACTTATTCAAAGCATTTTAAAATAGTTAATAATTACTAAAAGATTGATAAACAGTTAGCAATCAACTAATTAATTAATTCTTACTATTAAAGATAGGCACTATATGTTTTATGTTTATACTAAACAAATGATATCAAAATAAATCTTATAAGGAGAATTTTAAAACGTTTTAGGCTACATACATCATACCAATGCAATTTATTAAACCTATTTAAAAGTAACAGTTACATATATGGTTACTATTCAGTAGTCCAACGCCCCTTGGTCTTACACTTTTATAATTTATTACTAAATAGACATAAAATATATGTATATAGGGGGACGTGCCGCTCCCTAACAACTCCCCCCCCCCCCCGCCAAGTCATTGCCACACACCGCCAAGTGCAGTAAAACAAACTAGTGGATACGACAAACTACATTAAATGATGAAATCAAGTGAGGGATTGCATCATAAATTAATATTAGAAATAAAGTAAAATATAAGAGTAATATAAAATCTTATTATTTAGATTAGTTATCAATTAGGTATACCTATTTAATCATATTTTTTTATTTTAATCAAAAAATAAAACGAAAAATAACACAGAAAGATGGAACTGTCGGACTTTTGGGCGTCGGCATGGAAGTACTGGCGTCGGACTATTGAGAAATCCCCACGTATATAGGTAGGTACCAATATACTATTTTAGCCAGTTATTGGTCGGTTCAACATTTCGATCATTTAAGAAAAAATAAGTTTACAATTTTACATATTAAATGGCAATTTTAATAAATTGAATTAATAGGCTTAGCATTTGAAGTGGTAAATTATATAATTTTTCATGATCGTAAATGAGAAACTGCCCGATAACTCTGAAATTACCCTAGCCTCCTATGTAGGTACAATGTTTTCTCTCTGAAATTAACCTCTTTACTTTCAAAGTGTTAAGTTATAAAGTTGAATGGAGTTATAAATCATATGTACCATATATTTTTCATCCACAAAAGTCTATGTAATATTCTCTTGACAAAAACAGATGGACATTTGATGTTTGTTTTATTAAATAAAGTTAATAAACCTCATTCAAAGTATTTTGAACCTGTTAATAATTGTTAATCAAACAATCAATTCTTCTTCCCTCAGTCGAGTTGTCAACTGGCGGGATTGTGGAGAAAGTGGAAATAATTTGTAATTAACCCCGCGTTGAGAAAATGTGCGGAAATAACTATATCAGTGCGGGGATAATTACGGACAGTAGTGTCTAGCAGCCAAATGCACGTTTGCACCCCTTGTGCGGCAATGAGTGCAAACACGAGTATTATTATTATAGTGGGCATTTCCTTTATCACTATACCCCGCAGCTTATTAAATTAATAAAATTCGAATATATTGCATATTAGTGAAGCCGCATGATAACCTATTGTGCATTTTGTAATAAAAGCACCAAATTCGGCATAGTTGTAGACAAACACATTTTGAACAAATTTAGCGTGCACGGACATTTCGTCCACGAATTGCTTTATTTTGTATTATATTTATTGTGTGCATTTATTTTATATGTTATATTATTTATATATATTCTGCAACATTAAAAGTATTTAACACCCTTATTTGATGGTAATTAGAAATGTATGGTCTTTGCCTAAATTCTTATTGCAATCTTTTTATCCTGTTGGCCGGCATTAGTAAAATAATAAAAATGAATTTTTTTTAATTATATACGCTTTTATTACACCCGAGTCTTATAAAATCTGTAATAACTACCTTGCATGTCTCGATGTTATTATAGTAAACGGAGACATTTTTTGTGGTGTTTATTTAACAGTAACTACAAAGTTTACAATAATCATCAACAATAGTATTCAGATTAGGTTATTAGATGCACTAGTGGTTCAGAAAATAGTATTTTATTACAGAATATTTTTAACAGTGACTACCTAAATTACATACATGATAATACGCAGGTATAATATATACTATTAAAAACTATATAAAAAACTAGCTAGATATTGATACTTTTTAGTGTAACGTTTAATTATTTAAAAGTAAAAAGGTCCGTGTTATTGGACTGTTTCATATTTTCGGACTTAAACTTATATAACAATAATAATTATTTACCTCTATTGTAATTACTTTTATTCCTAAGTGTCCACACATTCATTCTTGTTGAACCCTGTTATTTCAGTTCTAAATTTTAAACACTCATAATTCATTAATTAATGCAAAATATTAAACGAGATAAATAACTTAAAAATACAGTCCACCCGTTTAGCATATTTAATTTTATAACTGTAATCGATATATAAACATTTTTATGTGTTAATTCATATACGGCTTAAATCACTATTATATTATTGTATCTTTACACCTACCTATTAATGTAATAGTGAAAAATAATATAAATATATTCCATAAACACTTTAAAATACAAAATATAGCCATTCGTGGAAAAAATGTCCGTGGACGAGATGTCCTAGACCCCAAATTTGGATATACGGCCACCTCAATTTTAACCTATTTAAGGACCGTGGCTGCCATTTTACAAAATTGCTGCCAATATGCTACACTGATGCTCTCAACACAATTCTCATAAAGTATATTTATAAATAAAATTATTCTGAAATGATTTAATTTGTTTTTAAAGTGAAATAAAAAAAAACATTTCAAATTTTATAAAACACATATTTTACCATTATGCTACAGATATCAAAGAAAATGTAAAACATATACAAAATTCAGTACAAAAGTAGATAAATTTCCTGAAATATCATACATTATTATTAAATATCAATCTGCTGTTTATAGGTATATAGAGCAATTCTTTCATTAAATATTCTAGCTAGACTCTCATTCATACTCAGAATGAGCAGTACACTACACTCAAGTGCAACATTTTTGCATTTACACCTCTTAATGCAACCTTTTTTTTCATCTACATGAAAGAAGTTCGTGGCAAGTGTGTGAAGCGTGTGGTAATTTTGTCCACTTTGGTTCATACACTCCCTCAGCATTCTTGTTCCAGCCCCAACTAGTTGCTGGCGGCAGTTCCAGTACTGGAATTAAAATTTGACTATAATTATGTCTTTCCTGGTAGGCGGTTCTCTTCACATACTCTTCCAGAGCATCCTTGGTTGGAGGAATTAGTTTCACATTGTTCTTCTTCGAGAGCAGTTTTTACGTGCATTGATAATGCTTGTGCAAGTGCTGGTTCTGTCATATAGGAGTAATGCAAATCTCTAAATAATGTTCTAGTCCTTTTCTGATACGTCAATTATTATTGGTTTGAAGGATAACGGTAAAAGAGCTTCTGTCAACTCGGGCCTTACGTTTCAAACAGCCCAGACAGACTTTTTCCCGTGACTTGAAAAACTTGAAACAGTGTCACATCCTGTCAAGGAATGGAACATGGGAAGTGATTGTGTTATTTCTCGCAATTTCATTCGAGAGGGCCACTCGCAATGATAAAAACGGAAAGGTAGTTCCTGTATGACGATCCTCCACAACATCGGTGAAGGATCAACAACAACATCGGTGAAGCGGAAAGCGAGTGACCCTCACTTTTCACTCGCAATATCATGAGCTGTAAGTATCTGTACCGATTCCTAGCTCCAAATGGGATCCACAATTCACTGTCCAACGGCAAATTGTGTACAATAGAGATAGCCAATACAACAACATCTGTGTCCACTGTTCTAATTATTACTCTTCGGTGACCATGGTGAGCAACATGGAAAACATGAAGCAATATTCTTGTCTCGGCTTCCCCATGGGATCATGGTGATAAAGAACACTGATCTAAGAGGGGAAGATTGTTTAGGACATTATATTCATCAATGATAACAATTTGTTTGTCTTCCGTGGCAAATAACATAAGTAAAGTGTCTGACAGGTACTTGAACAGTTTGCTCTTATTAGAATCTACTCTGGCATAATTAGAATTATGCCAGTTGCGGGGCATAGCTCCTTCTCTTATGACATTCCTTCTTAGACCTTTCAACGTTTTGTTCTTGCAGAGGATTTAGGTGAATCTGGAATGTAACTCATGATATAGAATACAACTTAGTAGATATATAAGGAATAAATATCTTTTGTGCACATTCCATGTAATTTTTGCATGAACCCGGGCATTAACATATGCACTACAGTTGCTCCACCTAAAGTCAAACAAGTGGTGTTTGAATTTTTTGATCGTTCATTTGAAAGGTTTTCAAAACAAATGAGCACTTTTTTTACCTATTCAGAAACTACGTCCATCTGACAGGGATAGTGAAAATGCCTGATTTTCATGACGAAAGAACTCATTCAGGTTACTATCTTGTCTGTCAACTTATATAGAGACGTGGAAAAAATCACATTGTTTTCAAACAGACAAGCTTACATCTCTCCTTGTTCAAGCTGATAAACTCTTAAAGAACTTTGAGATTATTGCAGTGGATAACTATATCAAATGACGTGGAACTTTTAATAATCAGAGTATGAGTGAATTCAATAAATTTGTTAAGACCAATTTCTTTAACTGAAATTGCGGTATTACCAACAATTTCTTTGGTATTTAGAGTTATGATACTTGGCTGTCTTCTTCAAAAGGATTTCCCAGTTCTTCCATAACCTTGATGACGTATATTTTCTTGCTTTCCAGAGTCGTGATTTAAATTTGGAAATTCTTCAATAACACTAGCTACTTCTGGTCATCGGTGCGACCAACTGCATCACCATCTCCTTTGATACAGGCTTTAAAGTTCTGCTCATGTGCTCGGTCAATGCCTATTGATGAGGTCTTCTTTGACTTTTGTACTGTGAAACCACCTTCTTTGAATCTTCTGGCCACTTCAAGATGTCTTTCAGTAAATTCGGTCATGTCTCTCAAGGGTGTGCAGACGTTTAATCGAATGATATTTCGTTGACGAATTTTCGTAACGGGGATATTAAAGTAAATGAAGATTGTTTAATATATAAATAAATAAAAACTTATATAAATGAAAATTATTTTGAAATTTTCAACATAATGGCCGTTATGAGGTTTATTGTCTTCTTATTATCTATTGGTGATAAGTGATAATCAATCTAGCCCAGTGAAAAGTTATAAATCATGTTAATATCAGAGCCACCAGATGGAGAATCAAAGTTGAGTACAAAACAATGATATCATAAATTAACAAAAAGTTAATAGGTTCCCTGTGCAGTAGAACTCCCCTATAATAACCTTCAACTAGTTCACAATACTAGAGAGTTTACTCTATTATAGAAGATATGGAGACAATAGAAAATTGGCCTTTCATGGCAGACTATACATAATATTATTTTCTTTTTGAAATAAATTAATTATAAAGGGTTATTCATTTCACAGAACTCTAAAAATCAGGATGGTTCACTGCACGACTTCATTGTAGAAGAGTTCCACTGGTAGAGCTCCTCTCTCATGAAATATAACTAATTTACTATATAGATATTCTTACAAAACTTATAATCATTTGTGGCAGACTGAACTAAATAAGTTCACTATAGAGGAAGTTCACTATTAAGAAGTTCTACTGTATATCAAATACAGCTTTTTAACATTAATTTAAAACAATTCAAGTTAAAATAAAAATAATTCAAGTTTAATTTCAATTAAGTCAAGTTATATTTGAAATAAATCGAATTATATATAAAATAAGTCAAGTTATATTTATAATAAGTCAAGTTATATTTGAAATAGTTCAACTTTAATTTAAGATAGTTCAATTTTAATTTTAAAAAGTTCAAGTTTAATTTAAAAAAATGAAGTTTAATTTAAAAATAAAATTCTATGGGCCCTCGAAATCACACATAGGAAGCTCTGCACTAATATCATTATATTAGTAATGGGAGGGAATGAGATCATGGGAGTATACCTTTTACAGTTCTTTCATTGCCCACCATAATCTTTCATTGCCCACCATAACCTTTCATTGCCCACCATAATCTTTCATCGCCCAACATAATCTTTCATTGCCCATCATAATTTTTCATTGCCCACCATAATCTTTCATTGCCCACCATAATCATTCATTGTCCACCATAATCTTTGATTGTCCACCATAATCTTTCATCGCCCACCATAATCACTCATTGCTCACCATAATCTTTCATTGCCTACCATAATCTTTCATTGCCCACCATAATCACTGATTGCCCACCATAATCTTTCATTGCCCGAAATAGTCTTTCGTTGCCCACCATAATCTTCCATTGCTCACTTCTCTCATTTCACTCACTTCTCTCATTTCATTTTTCTCATCTAACTAAATTCTCACTACTGTCATTTCATTTCTCTCATCTTAATTCTCTCCTCTGACTAAATTCTCACTTCTCTCATGATCTCATTCCCTCCCATTACTAATACATATAATGATATTAGTGCAGAGCTTACATAATCATTCTCTAGACTGCTAAGGTGCAGCTGAAACAAACGAGATGTTGATTTGAATGTATTGCAGCTAAATTTTTCTTCCTATGTTGATATCGAGGGCCCATAGAATTTTATTTTCAAATTAAACTTCATTTTTTTAAATTAAAGTTGAACTATTTTAAATATAACTTGATTTATTTTGAATATAACTTGAATTATTTTAAATTAAACTTGACTTATTTTAAATTAAACTTTAATTGTTTTGAATTAATGTTAAAAAGCTGTAGTTGTCTGCTGGATTCTTAATTTAGTATTAAATTTAAATTATTTCGTTGAAATCCCTTATGATTTTTATAATTTCATTTTCGAACCATTCGAAGCAGTAGGGAATAAAGGCTTTTTCAAGCATATCAGTGATGCGTATGGGACGTCTCCGGTGGTCCGTCTTCTCTCAGTGCTTCAACGGACACATTCACACAGTACCGCCTCGTTTCGGTGCTAGAAAAAATCACTGAGAGGTGCCGGAACGGACGGAAACCTGACATGTGTTAAGCTGCCTAAATTAATTATTACTTAATTCTTGTTCCACTTTCATATTTTAAATAGGTATTTTATGAAAGAAAGCAAACAATTAAAGGAGTAAATTAAACTGAATTAAATGAAATCATAAGTGAATCTCAATTAATTGAAATAGGTAGTTTAGGGCTTTATGCTGAAGCCAGAAAAGAGTGACTATAGAAAATTAGAGGTTCTCAAACTGCGGTACTCGGCCCCAGTGGGGCCTTCATGGGGCCATGGAAATGAGAATAAAAAATAAGCACGCTGTAGTAATGATACCGTCTACTAGCATATATTGATAAATTTTAAAGTAAATCTCCCCCGCCACTCAAGATGTCTGCAAGAAAAAGAAAATATAGAGAAGAGTACCTGCAGTATGGATTTACAGGAATTACTGATAATGATGGTGAGAAACCCATATGTGTCATCTGTGAGAAAGTCCTGTCAACAGAAAGCATGAAACCGAATAAATTACTGAAGCACTTTGAAAAATTTCATGGGAACTTTCACAATAAGACTCTTCCCAATCTTAGAGACTTGCAGAAAATATTAAATATAAATATAAGAAAAATGAGAATTCAAATAGAATAATTGAAACATCATACAAAATTTCTTACAAAATTGCCAAAAAACGAAAACCTCACACAATTGGAGAAGAATTGATAAAACCTTGCATTTTGGAAGCAGCTGAAGATGATGCTGGGCCAAGATGCAGAGACTGAAATGAAGAAAATATCTCTCTCAAATAGCACAGTTCAATGTAGAATACAAGATATGAGTGTGGATATCTTATCACAGCTTGTTGCAGCTCTGCACAAAACTTCATGCTTCGCTCTTCAACTTGATGAATCGACAGACGTTGCTCAGTGTTCCCAATTCAATGCATATGTGAGATATGTGACTGATGAGAGCATCCTTGATGATTTTTTGTTTTTGTAAATGTTTGAAAACAACAACAAAAGGTGAAGATATTTTTGAAATATTGAATAGTTTCTTCACGGCCAATAACCTTGACTGGACAAAGCTTGTTGCTGTGTGTACAGATGGCGCACCTGCCATGACTGGATGCAGGTCAGGACTTACAGCTAGAATTGCTGCTATAGCTCCTCACGTGAAATTCACACACTGTTTCATCCACAGGTATGCCTTGGCAATTAGACTTCTTCCCAATGATCTGAAAGTGACATTAGAAACAGCTGTTCAAATAATTAATTACTTGAAAAGTAGTGCAACAAACAGCAGAGTTTTTAAACAGATCTGTGAGGATTTAAGTGCTGAACACACTTCACTTCTACTACATGCAGAAGTTCGATGACTGTCACGAGGAAAAATTTTACATCGCTTCTTAGAATTAAAAGAAGAGATTATTCAATTTTTCAACTCCAAAAATGATCCAAAATCAATGAAGTTCAGGGATATTATGAACAATGATAACTTTATGGAGAAAGTAGCTTACCTAACAGATTTCTTTGTTGATGCTAATTTTCTCAATCTCTCACTGCAAGGTAAAGGTGCTCTTCTTATCCATGTTTCAGATAAGATAAGCGCATTTAAAAAAAAGTTGGAGCTGTACTCACGATTAGCTGAGAGTGGTAATTTGAATATGTTTCGTAATTTGACAGAAAGTCTGTCACGAAATATTGATGACAATTGTACATTCCTCGCTTCTATTAAAGAGCATTTATTCAAAACTGTTGAAGCTATTGATAAATACTATCCTCGTTTGAACGAGAGAAGCACCGACAGATGGATTCTACAGCCGTATCATGCAGAAGAAACTGCCATTGAAGACACTGATATTGCTGCAAAAATAGAGTACATGACACTTCGTGAAGATCTGAACTCCGAAGATGAATTTCATCATATGTCTCTTCCATCCTTTTGGGTTAAAAAAATACAAAATTACCCTGTACTCTCAGAAAGAGCTATTCTAAGTCTGATCCAATTTCCTTCCACATACCTTTGTGAGGCAGCATTTTCAAACATGGTATCAACTAAAACCAAATACAGAAATAGATTGCTGCTTGAGAATGATTTGAGATGCTCCCTATCTGCAGCAACACCTCGATTTGCTGTACTAGCCACTAAGAAACAGCAGCATTCTTCACATTAATTACTGCCAGGTACTACTTGTTTCAATGTTATTAGATATTAAAAGTTTTTAATAAGTTTTATAATGTTGTTATTTCCTATTTCAATTAAAATAAGACTGAGTAAATATCATTGTGTACAATTATATTATCGTGGAAAAAAAATTGTGAATATAGTAATTTAAAGGTCCTTGTTCTTCTTAATGTAGTAAAAGAAAAAGATGTTATTTAGTAAAATATAAATATTTACATAACAAAAGATACCATAACTAACGATACCAATTATGAGAGTTGGTAGAAATTAAATTCTATAGTTTTGCTATAAACTTTACAATTAAATTAAGAGTAATTCAGGCTATATTAAGTCTATTTAATAATTATCAAGTAGTTATTTGATTCTACTTCGTTTTGATAAACCAAATTAATATTTGAAATTCAAAATCAAAGAATTTACTTTAACTATAAGATAGTTACGACAGTCTGATATGTAATTCTGGTACATCAACAAGTTGGTTTTCGAATTAAATAGCACTATTAAATTATAATTAATGCGTGACCGGAAAATTCGTCCACGGAAAATTCATCCTCGGAAAATTCGTCCATTAAACTAAAATAATTAATTTAAATGTAACAAAATGTTATGATAAATGTTTTGTTATAAAGTAATATAACGTATGTAGGTGATAGTACTTAGTTAATGTACTTTGTTGTATTCATTATAAAGTTTGTTGTAGTTAAATATTCATGATTGTTTAATGAAATATTAAGATTGGTAGACATATAATATAATAATTTTATTAATTTAATTTAAGATAAAATGTTTGGTGCTTTAGTGTTCATATAACACCTGAAGATGATGTTGGCGTTAATGAAAATTTATGCGAGGAAGCCAATTGAATTTTTTAACTACTTTAAAGCTACGTACATTGGAATAAAACAGGGAAGACGAAACTAACGCAATAACCCGTTATATCCAATTGAATATTGTAACTACTTTGAAGCTACGTACATTGGAATAAAACAGGGAAGACGAAACTAACGCAATAACCCGTTATATCCAATTGAATATTGTAACTACTTTGAAGCTACGTACATTGGAATAAAACAGGGAAGACGAAACTAACGCAATAACCCGTTATATCCAGTTGCATTTTGGAATGGTTAAGAAAAAGTATCCTAATATTTGGTAGAAGAGTTAACCCAAACTAAAAGAATTCAAACAAAGGCAAATGTCACATACGTATAATCCCAAATATCGAAATATTGTCGAACAAATTTAAAGCTAGTATTGCAATACACTATGAAAATGTCCAGCTATTCAATTTAAATATTTGATTACGCTTTTTTTTCTTTTAAATTATACATAACATAATATATTAGCTACATACACACAGAGAAATCGAAGCATATTTTAAAGAAAAACTATCTTCTTTAATTTATTTTCTTTGGTTGAAAGTGTTACTAGAGCTTTAGATTAAAGAAAGTAGCTTTCTTTGGATGCATTTTGATGCATATTTCTTTCCTATTAACCTTTTATTTATTTCTCTTAAAGCTTTTTCACTGATGAGTCGAATATTTCTTTGTTACAAATCTGTTCTGTTATTGTCTCAAATCGAAATATTGCTTTGAAATTTTCGCGGGCTTTTCTGAAGTGAGCGTCATATCATTAAGTTCGTTGAAGTGATCAAGGTAGGTTCTCAGTTAGTTGCTCAGTTATGAATCCTTTCGTATATAAATTAGATATTTTCATTTATTTATATAATTATACTGAATTATTAGTTGGCAAAGCATAGTTTTTAGAACTTGGTCAGCATTTTTCCTTTAATTATAAATGTTAATACTGGTAACTAGGTATTCATAGGTTCACAGTGTCCTGCTACCTATTTACTTGAGAAATTTAAATGCTATTTCATAGGTGACTTCTTCCTTTCATTACCCTTTAGTAATGAACTAGGCTAACGTAAGTTACAACTTAACTGAAAATCTATCTCACTGCGCCTGAAATAAGTTAGGTAGGTAGTTTTATATCCCAGCCCTACCTACTCTTATTGTTTATTTACCTAACCTAAGCTACCTATACCTAATCGCTATTTGTTGTTATTGTAATGTTTACCTTAACTATTAGTACTATCAATTATTAAATATATTGTATGTAATGACTTAAAGTTTGTTAACTACCTAACTTAGGCTAACTAGAGTTCAGTTAAGATTGTGGCTCCAGTGTTTCAAAGTGCCAGTCTGCAAAATATGGAACATTTTTCAAAGAGTTTCTGAGGTGAACCTAAACAATATCTTAGGGATATCTTAGAACCATTGAAGAATATCTTTAATTGAATCCTATGTTACCATTAATTTAGCTGAAGTAATTTTTATATACTCAAAATTTCAGAGAGATAATCAGTGATAATTTTTGAATTTTCATCTGAGAGTAACTATCACAAATTTAAATCACCAAAAGTCATATGGTCACATTATTCAGAGCAGGGTAATATATTTCTAAACTTAGTGATAATTTAAAAAATCTGAAATTTCATTATTTTAGCTCCCAAGTTACCTATAAAAAATAAAATTTTGAATTAAAAATGGGTGGATATGTGTAGAAAGGAAAAAAACAACTATTTACTATTGAATCAATATAAATTAAATTACCTATTGCTCCTAAACTTCTACCTAATAGCTACTTACAAGGCTTTTAATGATTTGATAAGATCTAATTTATATTTGAAAATTTGAAGATACCTAATTCTTAGGAATTTCTAAGCCAATCTGTTGAAACTGGTAAAGTGTTCACAATAGCAGAGATTACTTTTTTTGTGTTTATATGATTAATATTGGAATCATCAGCTCCCAGAATCAAAAATCAATGATAATAGTTAAATATCACCCTGATGCTGATGTAGAGTAGCTCCCCAGATTTATTTATCCTAACCAAATTATTGGCAATTACTTGGCTAGGATTCTCATACTCTATTAGTTGGGGAAATTGTCACAATTGAGATAGTTATATAACTTAAATTTCCTCTTAATCCTCTGCAGAATATGGGATATTTTAAAAACCTCTTTAACAAATAGTGAAATAATTCATTTGTTTTCAATTTCTTTTAAATTAATTAAGTTGCCTGAGTCCTGAAATTTAATGTTTGATGCAGTAAATGTCTTTAAATTATATGAAATGAAGTTAACTTTGTTTAACCCTTTAATTTTTATTTTCAGGTGGAACTTCACTGCATTATATCTACAGAAAAAAACTGACTATATTCACACAAGTGGGAGAAAGTGCACTGAACTTTATTCTAAAGTCTTGAAAAGGATGAAAAATTTCTAAGAGGACACAAAAATTTCTGATCAACTGTTCAGGTGTGTTATAGCTACCTATACCTAAGCCAACTTATTCAATACATTAGGATCTATTATTGTATATGATATATGAAACAGTTAATTTAAAGTGATTTTTTTTTCTACAGATGATGAATATCAAGTTCATATATTCTGGAGGTATACTTCACCTATACCTGTAGGAGATCAAGAATAGGGTGAATGTGTGGAGACATACATCTTCTGAATGGGAAGAAGATCTTATGCTTCTGCTGAGTGTAATTTCATTGCTATGTTATTTCAATATATTGCATATAAAACTTCATTTATGTTATTTCTTCCCCAATCTATCTACAAAACTATCTTCAAAGAAAGAAATATTTATTGTGAAGCATGTAAGTCTTTAGAAAGAAGAACCTGTTTGTTAGTATAAAAGAAATTATTACTTTTTAATAAATATACATTATATTAGAGTGAAAGAAAGCTCTATTATATGTAAAGAATATTTATATTATAAATGAAGATACTAATTTATTGGTTTAAATAAATATTACTCTATATTAAATCTTTGATGCATTTATACTAAAGAAAGATACATTTATTGCAAAGAAAACATTTATTCTATTCAATGAAAAGTTTTCTTTATGGAGAAGAAATAATATATTTCTCCTAAACCACTCCTAGATTTGAAATAAATAACTAATTTTATTTGTTACAAAGAAAATTCTAAAATTTAAATCGTATTTTTTATTTGACTCAAAGAAAAGAAATCTTATATGTGAATAGAAATTTTATTTGTCCCAAAACTCGAACATTTCTTTATCAGAAAGAAAATAATTAATTAATGCATATATAAAGTGACTTTTTTCTTTGGGAGAAAGAAATTTTTTTCTGTGTGTAGAATACATCTTTCATCAACAGCTATAACTGCTGAATATATGTGTTATTTTCATCTAACCAAATTTTATGTGACTGCAATTATCTCTTATATATGAATTGTCAGCACTCAATAATGTCTTTCTTTCTATTCCAAATTTAAGAAAACGGACCAATTTTCAGTTGATGAATTTTCCGTGGACGAATTTTCCTAGCACCAATTAATGTATTTCATTTCATCAATCACTACACACCATACTTCTTTGATCTCTGTTACTTTCTAGATTCCTACAATGAATAAGGTAAGTTCTAATTTATCGGACAGTTCCATAACTCCAATCATATAAGTAAAAAGAACACAATATTTATTATTTGACATTAATTTCATTTTTTATTTAAAAGTTAAATAAAAAATATTATACACTATTTCCTTTATGATAAAAAAAGCGGAACCCTCAGATAATTCATAAATTACTATAGGAAGAGGGCATTCCCAATAAAATTTTTGATATCTACCTGCTACAGCCGCAACATTGAACCACTCCTTCCCTCGGCTTCTGTTCTCTCCTACAGCTGTTTTGGTGCTTTATCAGTTAGGTTTCTGATCTGAACATCTTATTACATTTGTCACATGAGAACTCTCTCCTCGCCCTTTCGTTCCCACTCGTATTCGTGAACCTAATTATTTATTGAGTAGTCTCATGTGTTTTATTCTTTCCCTCACGCTTGTCTTCCATCTGTCCCAATCCTGTGTCTTTACTCTAATTTCGTTCCAGTAGAGGAGAGTTTTCTTTTTTTCCTTTTAGTCTTGCCCCAGCTTTCTAGCCACATCCACAATAATAGCCTTGCCCTCTTCACCAATCTGCACCTCTCCATTCTCATTATACAGTATGGGCCACAAAAATGTTTCTGCTTTATCAAATACTTGTAAATCGTTAGCCGATGGATGAAAAAACGGTATCTTGGTCTCTTTTTCCCCGCCTCTTATTGTACTCAGTACTATTAACAGGTAATTTTGACTGGACAGGTATGGACATAATTCCAGAACAGGTAAGCAAAGAGTGAGGATGATTATTTTTGTCATTGTGCGGAGGTTATTCTTATAGCTAAATCTGTGATTTTACTTACAAAAGGCAGTGAATAAAGGAAATATTATTTTAATGGTAGACATTATAATACAGGGTGCTTAAACTTCTTACTTAGAAACTATTTTGAAATAGAACAAATTCAGTTACATTTTGATCTCATTCACTATTAATAACAGCGCAGAAAAAAAGCTCTTCTTAAAATGTTCACACATGCGTTTTTTTTATCAATGAAGTGAAAATTTAATGTTATTCTTCCATCAGAGATAAAAAAACACGCAAGTTTGAACACATTTTAAGAAGAGCTTTTTTTATGCGCTGTTAAAAATGGAAGTGTGAAACGGGCCTTAACCATTCAATGAAGAAACGAAGAACGAATATTCATAGTGAAAACTTCAATGATATTAAAATGTAACTGAAGTTGTTCTATTTCCAAATAGTTTCCAAGGAAGAAGTTTGAGCACCCTGTATTATAATGTCTTTTGCTCCTGACGGTATCTGCAGTAGCCATGTAATTATGAGCAATTTTTACACGTGTGTGGTCCAAGCTCTTATGTGTATGTTTGTTAATGTGCTTCTCTTCAGTAATATACTTGATGGAAGCATGAAAGATGACGGAAATTTCAATCATGTTCCCAGGCTAGGTATGTCACATGACGGAAATTTCCGCTCTGGGCCTGCGAATAGCATACTCAATGTATTTTTCAAAATTTAGTACATACAATGTGATATTGTAGATATGAAGATGATTACTAAAAAAATTAAATAAAAACAAAAATAAAAAGTTTCATGCGCGAAAGGGTTAAAAATTGTTTCTACCTGTTAATAGTACAAAAAGAGGCGGAGAAAAAGAGACCAAGATACAGTTTATTCGTACATTGGCAAACGATTTACAAGTATTTGAAAAAGCGGAAACATTTTTTTGGCCATTACTGTATGTCTCATTCTTGGTTACTATTCATTAGTCCGACGCCCCATTAGTCCGACGTCCCACTAGTCCGACGCCCCATTAGTCCGACACTTTAGTAATTTATTACTGATTTAACATAAAATATATGTATATAGGGTGCCGCCCCCCAAACTTCCCTGCCAGGTTATTAAAGAATCATGAAGTGTGCAGTACAACAAACTAGCGGATACAACAAACTACATTAAATGATGGAATGTAGTTTATTACTGATTTAACATAAAATATATGTATATCGGATACATCGAATTGTTAAAAAAATACTGTAATGACTGACGACAATCATCGTGACTTTTGGTTCCATTATGACACTGCAACTGCATAAACATTCTTGTCTGCAGTAGACTGATTGAAAAATCACTTCGAGGGCAAGATTATTTAGCACCGAATCGTTTTCTCAGGTCAATTAAGTCCCTTAACCTTTCACCTTTGGATTTTATATCTGGTATATGTTAAAGAGAAGGTGTTTAAATTGAAACCAAACATGATTGGAGACTTGAAGCCATAGATACGTGAAGTAACCAAAATATATTAGTTGCAGTAATCGCTAATTTTGCAAAAAAAAATTGATCTCTGTATTAAGCACAGTGGTAAGAATTTCAAACACTTGTTATATACTGAATAAAACTTGAGAATATACTCTTTTATGTGATATTTGTTTTACCTTTCTATATCAATTACTTTTGAAGTTATAAGCATTTACTTTCGATCAGTTTTTTATGGGTCACCCTGTAGATTATAATTATTATAATAATATCGTTCGGTAATGAAACTAACAAAACTATTCTAAGGAAATGGTATATTTTCATTATTTGATTCAATATTCGGAAATGCTCCAGTGCGCACCTAGAAATCCTCTGGGGCGCACAAGTGCGCCTAGTTCGATTTTGATTTTTCAAGATAGTAACTGACATAGTTGGAAATATTTTGTTGAACAACCCTGATGTTCAAAGGAAAATTCCTGTCGCACCGATCAGATTTCGTCGTAGCTCCTCCAGATTGTCCAGTTATTCATACGAAGAGGCACCATTTGAGAACCACTGCTTTAAAGATTGGTCCCACCTCTTTTGGGTTAGTTATTCAACATGAATTTTATCATATCCCTTACAACTCTTTTTGTCCCTTGTATAGAAGTGTATAGGATTAAGATATTAAAAAGAGCATATCATTACCGCGGTGACAGGTATATTCCACCCAGGTAAATTCAATCTCAGTATATTCCACCCCGGTAAATTCAATCTCGGTATATTCCACCCCGGTAAATTCAATCTCGATATATTCCACCCCGGTAAATTCAATCTCGGTATATTCCACCGCGGAATATTCCACCCTTGGTATATTTCACCCCGGTTAGTTCTACCACGCTGTTTTTTTTCACTACACAATGTACACATGTGATAGAACAGTAAAAAGAAACAGTTTGAGAATGCACTTTATAAGTAGAATATATTCTGTAGCTGTCTTTGGTGAATCGTCATCACTTATAAATCATTTTGACATCAACCTTTGATCCGTTCGTTCTCTAAATCTGATAAACTGGTAACTGGATAATGATCAATCGTCTTACAAAGTTTCATGCAATATGGTTCAATACTTTTTGAGTAAGTGAGTTATAAATGACCTTCAGCTTTGACCGGATCACTCCCAAAATTCTACCTGATTGTTCCTGGACATTGACCCATCCTCCCAATAAATTTCAAACAATTTGGTTGAACAATTTTTTAGTTGTTGAGTTATAAATGGCCTTGACCTTGATCTTTGACCTGGTCGCTCCCAAAATTCTACCAGCAGGCGCTGGATATTGACCAATCGTTTCACCAAATTTCAAAAAATTTAATGAACACTATTTCAGTTATGCGAATAACAACATGATAAGTAAATAAATACCGGGTAAAATATGATCTTCCGCAAATTTACGAAGGTAATGAGTATTTATATTTCGTTAATTACTTAATAGTTTGAATTACTATTTCCGTAATGCAAAGTTTATATTAATATGATATAATTTAATTGGCACTACAGCTTTTTAACATTAATTTAAAACATTTCAAGTTTAATTTAAAATAAGTCAAGTTTAATTTAAAATAAATCAAGTTTAATTTAAAATGAATCAAGATATATTTAAAATAAATAAAGTTATATTTAAAATAAATAAAGTTATATTTAAAATAGATCAACTTCAATTCAAAATAGTTCAACTTTAATTTAAAATAGTTCAACTTCAATTTAAAAGAAATGAAGTTTAATTTAATATAAAATTCTATGGGCCTTCGATATCACACATCGGAAGCTCTGCACTAATATCATTATATTAGTAATGGGAGGGAATGAGATCATGAGAGTATACCTTTTACAGTTCTTTCATTGCCCACCATAATCTTGCATTGCCACCTTAATCTTTTTCATTACCCCCCATAATCTTTCATTTCTCTCATCTCATCTAACTAAATTCTCACTACAGTCATTTCATTTCTCCCACATCTCTCATCTTAATTCTCTCCTCTCACTAAATTCTCACTTCTCTCATTTCACTACTCCCATGATCTCATTCCCTCCCATTACTAATATAATGATTTTAGTGCAGAGCTTCCGATGTGTGATATCGAGGGCCCATAGAATTTTATATTTAAATTAAACTTCATTTATTTTAAATATAACTTGATTTATTTTAAATTTAACTTGATTTATTTTAAATATAACTTGATTTATTTTAAATTAAACTTGATTTATTTTAAATTTAACTTGATTTATTTTAAATATAACTTGATTTATTTTAAATTAAACTTGATTTATTTTAAATTAAACTTGATTTATTTTAAATTAAACTTGATTTATTTTATATTAAACTTGATTTATTTTAAATTAAACTTGAAGTGTTTTAAATTAATGTTAAAAAGCTGTAGTATCTTTGAATATTGAACTAGATTCACTAATTGATGCCATAATAGTTAATTTCTATTTGCTTATTGTCATCTATTCAGTTCAATAAGTAAATTATCCAAATCAATTTTGTCAAATCTCAAAATAGTGACAGATAATTAAATGATTTATTTTCTTCAAACATTTCATAATTATTCACAATTCTTTTCGTGATTATACCTGGTATCCAACTTACATGAAATTATGGCTTATGGGGTCATATTAGGTGAGCGGGGCTCTAAGTTTTTGAGTTTGAGAAACACAAGTGGCTTCTGTATCATCTATAGTATAGATGATACAGAAGCCACTTCACTTAACTGTATGTTACCACTTCACTTAACTATATGTTACCACTTCACTTAACTGTATGTTACCACTTCACTTTAATATTACCACTACACTTTATGTTGCAGAGCATCAAACCTTCACTCTACAGCTGCCTTCACTGAACTAAAAAAAGCCCAGTTGTCGACAATGGTTTCAGCTGTGATATTAAAAACACTTGTGACACAACGTAATATATGTATATATACCTGAGTGATACAGCTAGAGATATCTGGGTGATACAACTAGAGATTCCTGAGTGATACAGCTAGAGATATCTGGGTGATACAGCTTAAGATACATAAGTGATACAGCTAAAGATACCCGAGTGATACAGCTAGAGATACCTGAGGGATACAACTAGAGATTCCTGAGTGATACAGATATAGATACCTGGGTGATACAGCTTAAGATACATAAGTGATATAGCTAAAGATACCCGAGTGATACAGTTAGAGATACCTGAGGGATACAACTAGAGATTCCTGAGTGATACAGATATAGATACCTGAGTGATACAGCTTAAGATATATAAGTGATACAGCTAAAGATACCCGAGTGATACAGCTAGAGATACCTGAGGGATACAAGTAGAGATTCCTGAGTGATACAGATATAGATACCTGGGTGATACAGCTTAAGATACATAAGTGATACAGCTAAAGATACCCGAGTGATACAGCTAGAGATACCTGAGGGATACAACTAGAGATTCCTGAGTGATACAGATATAGATACCTGAGTGATACAGCTTAAGATACATAAGTGATACAGCTAAAGATACCCGAGTGATACAGCTAGATATACCTGAGGGATACAACTAGAGATTCCTGAGTAATACAGATATAGATACCTGAATGATACAGCTTAAGATACATAAGTGATACAGATAGAGATACCCGAGTGATTAATTAATTAGAAAGGGTTTTAGTGTCTGTTTCGGAAACAAAGGGTCCAAGTGATGCCAAAAAGTGGCGCCATGGGCGTGTCTAAGCCCCAGTATATAGAATATGTAGTGACAATCGAGACGTTTAGTGTACGTGACGTCATCACAGCAACACTCTAAAATCAAAATTGTCACTACTTAACACTATTGTCATTACTAAAGGCCCTGTTATACGGTGCGAGTAAACGTGCGAGTTGGCCTAGCGAGTTACTGTAGTGCAGCTACTCGCACAGTGTGAACGCATCAGCCGAGTAACTGTCATGTTCAGGAGGTTAGTAACTCGCATGCGAGTTACTACAATTTTTTTTTGTTTTTACTCGCCCCTCATGAGCGAGTCAGCCACTCGCTTGCGAAACTCTGATGTCAACTTGCATGATGTTACAACATAACAGTAACTCGTACGTCATGCAGATATACCTAGGTTTTTTCTATTCTAAACTCGAATAATTTTGTATTCAATTAGATAGCCGGTTTGTCATATTTTCGTTTGAATTTCGGCTTCATATTATTTGGGGTTTTATTTGATGGTTAATAAAGCACGTATATCTTATATAAGTTTTAAATTGCTATATTAAATAATATGAATAAAAAAAAATTAATAAAATGTTAATTAAATTAATAAAGATAGTAATTAGGTATTTATTAAATTAATAGAATATTAATTATTAATTAAATTAATAAATTGTTAATTACATTTATAAAAATATTAATTAATAATAAGTTATTTATTTATGGAATAAATATTATAATACACCATGCGATACGTGTAGGTTCAGTAACTGTCTATTTTCAAGCCATCAGCTCGCACTTGTGTGACCGGGTGAGGCGATTCGAGCTACTGGCATGCGAGTACAGTGGGACAGCTGCTGTCCACTGTCACGATAGTAACTTTCACCGTGTAACAAGGCCTTAAGTATATTTTTTATACTGTGGTCTAAACCAAAGTCGCCCCTCCCACTCACATCAGTTTAACAGAATGCACGGAAAGGAGAGGATGTGAAGCTCTCTCTACCTCATACACTTCTCGAAACTCTACTTTTTAAAGATTTAATAGTTACTTACATGACGATAACAGATAATTTCTATGATGAAAAAGTGCATGATTAGATTACTAACTTTGCTTTGACATCTCACTAAAACTATAATTTTATAACAGTAATAACAAGATGAACAGAGAGAATGTATGCTCAAATCATAATAAATTCACAACAAAAAAGAAACTATTATACCATAAAAATTATAAGAATTTATCCATGGGTCAAAGCATATACTTCTCAAAAAAGAAGACAATGCTACTGACTATTTTCGACTAATTTATTGCACGAAACTTTGAGATTAAATTACATTATAAAGAAAAAAAGCAATGGCCCATACACGTATAGCCAGAAACTTAGTGTGACGTCACGACTTGATCATTCTATTAGATTGAATGCAAAATATAAATATACTTATAACTCTTGTTGACATCTGATCAGCATGGAGAAAATATATGTATTAATTACAATACAACGGAAGTAAATACCAAATAAAAATATTTTATGTACAAACACAATCAATATATGTGTAAGGGGTTTAAATTACCTATTTTGTTATATATGTTACATGGTGGGATTAAATATATCCCACCTTATAATGTAGCTATCATTCTCATTTACTTCAGTATTATTGAGTTTAATAAATCTTATGACTCAAAGAATTGAAGTCTGTTTTGGAACAAAAAACTATATTGCTAACATCAAAAGGAAGTTAAATACAAGTGTCTCGAAGAGGAGGTCAGAAAGAAAAGTGACTCTTTGAACAAATTCATCTACCATGATTCATTGGCCAAGATCAGGTATGCAGAAAAGCAGTTACTTAATTAAAAAGAATGTGGATTGGGAAAAATGGAAATGACCGATGGAAGAGGAAAATGAAAAGTTGATGTTAATACGTTCTCCGCGTATTGTACCATATGTGTACCATGGAATACTATCCACAATCACGTATTGGTACACATGTGGCCCAAGTCAGCAATTTTACATACATCTGAACAAATGGAAAAAACATGAAAACTTATGTTAATTTGATTATTCCAGGGTTAGGAATACATAATTAGATATCAGATGTTTCAAAAAATGATAAGTTTATCTATCAAAACAAATACATTGTCCTCTTAGAACATTTTCTAAATTAGAAATTTATTTTTTCCTAAAATTACAAAAATAGACAAATTCATAAAAAATGAATAAATAATTTACTTTAGTCGTTTCCAATAGTACAAATATATTCATCCTCTATTGTATGAGAAAAATCAATCAGAAAATGAAACATTTTGACAATTCCTAAAGTAGAAATATGAACAATACTCACTACTCAGAGAACAAAACAGAATAATGTATAAGATATACATAAATTTTTACAAAATAAACATATTTTTTTACAAAATAAACCAACAATTGTTCATTTCCTAAGAATGAGAATAGACGATCTCTTGAAGTCACTGATTGCCATTCATTTTCTTCATCCAGATTTTGTGGCGCATCATCTTGGGATGAAATAGGATTCGCAGAGATAGTATTTGATGTATCCTCACCAAAATCATCATCAGAATCACTAGATTCTAGTAATAAAGGTTCTTGCGAAAATTCCTCACCCGAAGAATCACTTTCAAATTCTTTTTCATTATCTTCCTCAGGAAAAAGATCAGTGATATTCTTGCGAGGGAAAATGAACCATTTTACTTGTCTTTCGTTGTTTTCTGTAAAACGACCCAGCTTCCATGATGGTGACACCAATGGACAAAGAATTAATGGTTTATTTACCCAGTTTATAACACGAAAGGCAATAAAAAATATAAGAACACTCTAGTCATCGCGAGAAAAGCCTATAAAACACATGGTACACATATGGTACAATACGCAATATACTTTAACAAGTTCCTTCTATTTGCGTATTGTTCCATATTTGTACGAGTTTTTACGTTTCAAATTACTGTAATGATATATGACAACACATTCACCTTCTCTCTTGACGCTTCCAAGATGTGAAATGGCTAATGCATCAATAAAATGTGACGCAATAGCGGATTTGATTGCAAATGAGCATACGCGGGGCGGGGAACGTGCTAATTAAATGAAACCTAAATTCCTACCTAGCAAAAACTCTAAAAGTAAATGAAGCATGCAAGCCTACCTTAGCATTATCCTCTAAACCAGAAAGTAGTGTTAAAAATGAGTTGTGATTGATTAAAACGATTAGGATAGTTTAACATTTTTAATTTACATAAAAATAAAATTGAATGAGAAGCTAACTATAAAAAATAATGTTTTCATAAATCTCACCAATTACGACAATTAGCAAACAATATGTTTTCAGAAATAAAATATCACAATTGGTAAATAATTTGTTATCAAAATTGTGATAGCTACAAACAGTATAACCTCCCTCGACTGTTATTTTATTAGCATTAGATCATTGAATATAGGAAGATGTTTCACTGCTACCTGGACGCTAGTGGCCAAATAATTATTTAACTGAGAGCGTATCAGCCAATCAGAGAGAGGGGTACCGTGACGTCACATATGTACTACAAACGTACTAGCAAACTAGTATATGTACATATATATTTAACGGTCAGTGCTACATTTTCTTTCACTACCAATAAGGGGAAACCAAAGTAGTAATGTAAATTTTAATTTTCAGGAAAAAAGGTTAATTTAAGTTTAATATTTTAACGTATATTTATTATAAATAGAAAACAAGAATCGAAGTCGGAACTAAAATATTTCGAGCAAACTGAATAGTGCCTTATTAACAACTGTTCAGTCTCAACGAAATTGTGCAAGTCTTTAACCTCAGATTGTAATCATGTTTTCTGGACAAAAACAACCGATCTTTAAATGTATTGATACAATTATTGATAAATGAACATTTTCGTACGTTGCCCATTTCTCACTAGTTTAATATTTATGAAAGATACAATAATTATTAAATTTAGTCACTGACTACAACGCACGTCCGCATGCTAACGATGTTGCATCAGAACCACAGACCAGTAAAGTAGAAGATGTTCCAATACTGCGTGGACACCACTGCACAATAATTTGAGTGGAGTGAGACCGCGGGAAAATGAGAACCAATCAGAGACGGTAGGTGCGTGATGTCACTGAAATTGGAAGTTAATAGCGGGGACTAATTCAAATATTGCTCGTTTTCTATGATGTTCATTTTTGAGGGGAGACTTAACCAAAAACTATTTTGAATTTGATGGACTATTTTAATCATAATTGCAGTAATGTAATATAGTTTCCATTTATTATATAATATAGTGAACATTTTCTATAATATACAATTCTTCCCACCCTTTCTTATTAACAGTAAAGACCATATATAGTATACTATACAGTATACATAATGATTTACCACACCAAATAAATTATTTTCACAGTAGGTTAATTAAAAAAAAAAATGATTTGAAAGGTATATTTATAACATATACTTATTATTGAACATCAATTGGCATCACTGATTAGTGAAAAATAGTTAGGGATAAGAGTAAGCACTTTAATGATTATTTAAAATGTTAATGGTCACGTATCTACCTAGGTAGTTAGGATAAGTTCCGAATTATCGGTCAGTTCCACATCTTCGGTAATATAAGAAAAATAGTTATTTTAATAATTATTTAATTTATATTTTAGTTGGTATCCATGATACCTGCAAGTATCATTGATACCAATTAAATAAAAATTAAATAATTATTAAAGTATAGTTTTTTCTTATATGACCGAAGATGGAACTGACCGGTAATTCGATATTACCCTAGGTATTTATTGGAATAGGTAGTTATCTGTCCCAAGATTTCAGCTGTTATTTTAAAACTAATAGATTTATAACACTATGAAGTTATAAGTACGCATTGATTGAAATAGTTTTAATTATACACACAACTCTATAAGATTAAGGGAATGGTTCCGGGTATTTAGGATGTACCAATAATACTTGTCCGATTGAGCTGAGATTTTAACATAAGGTGTAAAGTGAAAAGAAATCATATGCTCTCTTTTGAGATTTTTTCATTTTGGGGCCCCCCTCCCCCGTGGGGGTCGAAAAACCTTCTTTTTCGACCCCCCCCCGGGAAACTATAGAACGGCTTGGGGGTTGGTGCTACAGAAAAATTTATTGAAGCTAATATGTTCTCTACTACTATCCTAAGGTCGTGGTGCAGCTTTTTTTTTTGAATTTCTATCTTAAAAAATTTTTATTTGAATTTTAAAAAAAATTGTCATATTTTTTTTTTTTTTTTCAAAAAAAATTAATTTTATAGAAAAAGTTATAGGAAAAGGGCTTCACCACGACCTTAGGAATTTCGGTCTGAACATATTAGCTATTATACATTTTTCTGTAGCACCAACCCCCAAAAAGTTCTATACTTTTGAACGTGGAGAATTTGAGAAAAAATGGTACTGAGATAATGGAGGAAGAAAAAAATTTATCAATAAATTTTTTAAATTTAAAAAAAAAATATATGCTTTTCGTCCCAGCCAAAAAGACTCATCAGGTCGCTTCGGGGGTCAACCCAGGCAGCGACGAAGCCTTCAACCATAAATGGGACCCATTTATGGTTGAAATGGGACCCATTCAACCATAAATAAACCCACTCTCTATAAGAGAATAACTCCCTAACCCCCAAACTGAGAAACGCGTTTGACACACGCACAAACGTACTAGGTGAATGGAATTTTTTATGAGTTTTCTTTGGTAGATTTGCAGGGTAACTAAATTAAAAAAAAAAAAATGGAAAATACCCGGAACCATTCCCTTAACGACTGTTGTAATTTCGAGAGCAATAATTACAGACAACCTCTTCTTCCCACACTCTGCAGCAAAATGTTTGGTTTTTGGCGTGAACAGTGAACAACAAAACGGAACAAGTTCAAATAAAAGAAAAATGAATTATGAGATTATATATGAATATTTTGAAACAATAAAGGAATATGAACATTTACAATCACAAAAATATAATTTTCGCATTAGGAGATATCATAAAATATACCTAATAATAACATCAGAAATAATGCAATAGCGAATGTAGTAAGAATGATTGAAACGTCACGCACTTACCATTTTGACGTGCCATCAGTCGCTAGATTTTTAAAATGACTGTATTGGGACATCTTCTACTTTACTGGTCTGTGATCAGAACTAAACCGACGCTCCGCCTCCGCGGCTCCAAATTCATACTGATCACACGTACAAAACATGTACAGAACATAAATAATTATATTATTTAAAAATATATAATTTTATTATCAGTTTAATATCATAAATGAATATTTTGATTTTAAATAGCATATTAAGTTAAATACTATTCTCTTTATGTCGTTTTTGAATAATTAAAAATAAGTAATGTATCAATCGTAGGCAACTCCAAGTACACGTCACGGTACGGACGAACCAGGTTCCAAGTGTCGCTAGAAAGATGAAAATACTGTAGTGGTACATCTTCCTATATTCAATGATCTGTGGCATTGAACATTGGAGAAGGGGCATACAACCCCAATGCACCGAGTGGCCCAATGCAAAAAGTGACACGCCAATGGCGCCACTTTTTGGCATCACTTTTCCTTGTAAGGCATGCTACCTCCATACCTATATATACTCAATGGCCTCAGTTCAAGTGGTGAGTCAGTGGCCAAAATAATATAGCGTCTTGCGTGACGCTTTCAAACCTTAGCAAATCGCGCGATCTGCCGACAGTGCTTACAAAGACAATATAAGATAGACGTTCAACTATATGTTATAAAATACAGAGTATGTTTGCACTGACGTCAGCACTCTGACCCAACTTCTAGCCAATCAGCGTTAAGGTATACCTGCAACTTAGTGTCGTCTAAGACAATATCCTACCTATATAGGTTTATACTCGCTTGGTAGTACCTAGTTATGACTATTCTCCAAATAGAAGGTAGATAAAATTAAAAATTCTAAATTGTTCCACATATGCGATCTTGTAAACTTAATTAATAATAAAGGAATTAGTTCTCTGATCCCTAATCAGTAAAGAATCTTTATACATCTAATGACTTCACACGTTAAGACTAAAGATTATCCTTCTGTGAATTTCAAGGGGGGGGGGGGGAGTCGTACGTTAATTATTGTTTGGTGTGACGTATGCTACTGATCGCTTCTGATTGGTTGTTATTATTTTTGCATGTGCCCATCAAGTTGAGCGTCTATCTTAAGGAGCGTCTATCCAACTCCAACCCCGATCTACAGCCAGATCGTGGTTGGGGTTGGAGTTGGCGGTGTGCCCACACACGTTCCAATCGATTTGTCCAATCTTTCTCACTTGAATCGCTTATCTGTGCTGTGAACAATGTCTGACCTCGACTCTGATGACCTGGCGAATGTTGCATTGTTAATAGAGGCAGATAGAAAACGTAAAAAACGATCTAAGTGGTGCAAGTCGTGGCTTCAAAAGAGGGATAAGTTATCCCATAATGTTTTGCTGGAAGAACTGAGGTCAGAACCAAAGGATTACTTGAATTATTTAAGAATGGATGAACCCACTTTCCTAGAACTTTTGTCCTTGGTCACACCAATCATTGTAAAACAAGATACCATGATGAGGACGGCTATTACACCACATGAACGTCTCACTTGTACTTTGCGATATCTAGCAACTGGAAGGTCATACGAAGACCTCAAGTTTTCTACCTTCATATCCCCCCAAGCACTAGGAAGAATAATTCCGGAGACCTGTGATGCAATTTATGAGGTTCTTAAGAAAGATTATATGAAGGTAAGTAAAGACATCATGTACCATCGGCAGAAAAATAAGTATCCAGTGGTGAACAAAAGTTACGAAACAGCTCATATGGGGCAATATAAAAATAGTATTTTTCTAATCCAAGTGGTCATACAAATTTTGTTTGCATATCTATGAGTCTAACGTATTCTCGACCAAATGAATATAGTGCAAGCATTTAATACCATAACTCATATCAACATTGGTTTTCAACATTGATTTTTCTGTTCACTTGAAAATTTTAACAATATCTCTAACTTATGCACACCCAACTTGTGTCATTACAACGAATCACGGAGTCCTCAACATTCATTCAAATTGAGCATCAATATACCTCTATTTCTCATTTTAAATTTGAACTTGATCGGATTAAAAATAAAGAATTTATAATTAAAATAGTAATACAAATTATTCAATATTTCAATTGTACCCATTGACAAAATCTATATAAAACAAAACGGATTTCACACAAAGATGCGTTATGAAACCCTTGTTGCAGTGATATATAGTGAAGTAAAAATAATTACAAATAAGCAGAGAAAAATATACAAATATTATGCTGTCCCATATGTGCTGTTTCTTAACTTCTGTTCACCACTGTACATATTTCAACACTGCTTAGTATTATTTCTCAAGGTCAAGGTGTCCAATGTACAGATTCCTTTGTAATCAGGTCCGTCTTATTTATCTCAATCTCAATCCGTACTCACAATTAGTTCTCCGCCCCGACTCATCAGGGAGTCAACTAATGGGGCATCTCCCCGTCTCTCTTTCTCTGCGCTTCCACATCTCATGCAACACCCTTCTTTTCTCCCTCCCATCTCCTCCTCCAATCAAAAAGTTCCCCAACACCTCATCTCCACTCTCCTGTCTCGGCCTCTGCAGCTCCACCGCCTGCCCCCTTTCACCTTCCAACTCCTTACACTCCAAGATAAAATGCTCCTCATCCTCTCTGTCTGCTCCACACAACCTACACCTGTCGCTCTCCTCACCCCATCTTCTACATTCCAACCTCAAGCATCCCGTCCTTGCCGCGAACCACAGCCTTGATGCCATTCCCCCCTCATAATCCTCCTCCTTCATCTCACTCTTAAACCTCCCGTACAGCCTCAGACTGCTCTTCCGCTCAACCTCCTCTCTCCACTTCACGTGCACCACCTCCGCGACTTTTCTCTTCACTTCTTCCTTTGACATTGCCTTTAACTCCCCCTCATCAATCCCCGCCCAGCTCATATACTTCCTCGTCTCCTTCATCCACTCACTCCCCTTCACCTGTGCGTTTCTCATCACTCTAGCCAACAACTTATTCTTCCCCTGCTCCACTCTCCTATAGTACTGTAGCCTTCCTCGTGCCACTCTACTCTTCATTGTGCCTATTCCTATGTCCCCCCTCATCCCTGCTATTGCTACATTCCTCAGTGCACCCAACATTCTACGCATAGCAACATTCTCCTGCCTCTGCAGACTCTCCACATCCTCCACCCTCAGCCTCACCACCTCCGACCCATACAACACACTTGGTAACACCACACCCTTCCAGTAACTTTTCCCTATCATAACCTTATGGCATCCCTTCTCTATGACTGAGTAGGTCATACCACTCAATCTCTTCGCCTTTCCGACCATATCACTCCTCTGCTTCTCAAACATATTTCTCCTGCTCTGCACTCTCACCCCCAAATATCTCACCTCTTCCACAACCAATATTCCCTCAATCTGCTCCACCTGCCTCTCAACATTGAACAAGAGTACCTGGCTCTTTCCATCATTCATCTCCAGTCCATATCTACCAGCCACCCGTCTCAACTCCCTCGCCCCCTCCTGTGCCTCACCCACACTCCTTGCCAAAATCAACCCGTCATCTGCAAAAAAACAAACTCCTCAACTTCACATCCCCCACTCTGACTCCCTCCAGCTTCATCCTCAATAATCTTAAAAGTTATCAACTTAAACAACACCGTTGATGCCGTACAACCTTGTCTAATTCCGCTCTCCACCTCAACATCCCTCTGCTCACCCATCACCAACCTCGTACCATCCTCACTATACACCCTCTTGAACAGCTCCACAACTCTCCCCTCTATCCTATACTCCTGCAAAACCTCCAGAATCTTTTAAAGTTGAAGAGCGTTTGAAATAAAATATAATGATAAGCAAATGCTCAAAAACTGCTCTTGCACAAAAATAAGAATAAAAAAAAAACAGTGAAAATGAATATACATTATCCTTGAGAATATGTGAAAGAAATAACTACAATATAGAACGACAAATCATTTTATGCATTGAAATTTGAAAAATAATCCGCTAAGGAGTATTGGTTCCCTTGTGGTTCAGAAACAGAAGGATGAGTGCCATACTGAGCAATATGGGAATTTGGAGAAGTCATTGGAGTCGAGATAATAACAGACTGATCAGCGGGAGAAATTGAAGGAGTAGGAGCAAGGAAGTTATAGTACTAAGGAAGCGGTGTAACGGCTAAACCAACAACGTTTAAGCGGAACCATCGTGTTAACACCTTGTTGTTAGCAATTAGTCAAGTGAGCTTCCTGGTCTCTCTTCGCTTCAGTCAAAACAGCTTCCTTGGCGTCTTGTTGTTGTTCCGCTGTGTCGTGTGGTGACGTCACAGCACACATATGACGTCACCCTAGCAACAGACTGACAGTACAGGGAGCATTCGCATACGGCCAGTGACGTTTGAGAAACGAGGAAGAGTGCACGCATCTAGTACGCGCTCCACCAAACGCTTATTCAAGTCTTTAACATTGCATCTGTTGCCTAAATATTCATCAATTAATCTTCTTACATCAGTTAAATGTCCAAAAATGAGAAAATTATTGAGCAAAATGATCAGATACCTAAAGTATTTTGAAGAATAATGTGTAAGTTAAAGGTCCTCTCCAGGCTCCGGGAAAAAAATGAGTTTATTAAATAATATTTTAGACCTAAGGTTTACGATAATTATCCCGCAAACCGCATACAATTCGGTTCAGTATATATTTTATTATTTGCTTTTAAAGTTTTTTAATACTCTGTGAGCAACAATCGAGCGAATCTCCAACCTGACGCTGAGAAAGAAGATTGTACACTCTTTGTTTTGATTCAAATTTAGACTTTTAAACAAACAATGCGTTTTTGACCTTCTTTCAAGATATTAATTGTTTCTAAAAGTATATAAACGTTTCTATAAGAAGTTTATCCAAATTTAAATCTTTAAACGAATAGTAAATAGATTTATTAAACCAAATACCTAGTTGACAATCAAAACAAATGGTGTACATTCTTCTTCTTCAGACTGAAAATTAGAAAGTCGGAAGTAAAGTAGGTTTTGTAGAGTTTGGATTATAAAAATCTTTAAAAGCATATAAAATTAAAAATATGCTATCAAATTTGATGGGATTTGCAGTAAAATAATAAGAAACATTAGCCTCGTTGATTTAAGCAATAAAAAAATTTGCTTGGAGGGGACCTTTAACATCAGCTGTTGTGCTAACGAGAATCGTTACTCAATTTACTCAGTCAGGTCTGAGATAGACGCATACGCGTGCACTCACCCTCGTGGTGTCTAAAACAACACTGAGAAGATAACACGATTGTAACGGCTCGGAACGGCTAGGTCAAAGACAATATAAAGCCCCGTTTACATTGAGGCTCTTTTGCACACTCTGAGTGTTGAAACAACGGGCAAACGCGCAGTGGAGGGGCAAACCAGCGGGCAACTTGAGGCTCACTTCAACATTCACACCGGCCATTCTTTTCGACACTCTGAGTGACACTCACTGTGGCTCAGTCAGTCCATTGATGCACCAGGGGGAGGTTGTAAACATCGAAGCTCCTGCAAAATAGTTGACAACGAGTAGAGCTGCTGTTGAACAGCCAATTGAATTATATAGGACTCACGAATGCCTTCGGAAATCATCCAGTAAAGCATACAAAAGTAGAAATTTAAGAGAAAGAGCAATAATGACATTAAACAACATTTATTATTATCCCTCCCTATAATAAAGAGCATTGTGTTTATATATACCTATACAGCAAAACCTCGTTGTAGACCAGAGTTACGTTCCAAGTTTGTTTAGTCTAGTAAGAAACTCACTTTATTAGTTTCCAACTAGACCAAAATCGTTTTCGTTAAAAGTAAAGCGGTGCCTTTAATATTTCGATAGCTCTTATTTGTTTATTATAACTTTAATGCCAAATTAATGGTGACTAACATACCAATGTTAAAGGGAAACAGAATTAATTTTTTTGCTTCAATTAAAATGAATATAATATTTTTTTTTCTATTAAATTATCATCTTATGAAATTATAATAGTCTTCACTGTCTCTAGTTTTCTATTACTTTTCACATCAATTTTTTTTAGTACAGACTCTACCATCAAATCTTAAACCGATTCTGCATTATGTTTTATCCTATAGACAGCATAAATAAATATAATACATTATTCAAATTATAAATTTAACTTTAAAACAGTATTGTAATTATTACTCCCTGTATTATTTACACTAGAATAACTGTCAGGTGACAAAAATTGTGTTTTGTCTAGTACGAGGTTTTTTTCCAGTACAGTTTCAAAAATTTCTTGGTCTAATAGGAGGTTTGTCTATTAGGAGATTTTGCTGTATATATAAATCCATCATGCTCCAGAATTTTTTCCAAAAACTCAAAATTTTCCAAGACTCAAAATTTTTCGAATATATGTACTAAGAAATTTCCGAAAATTCAATATTTTCCGAAAACTCAAAATTTCCTGAAAATTCATCAAATTCAATTTCCAATAAAAAACCGTTATTTTTAACGGGATAGTACACTTGTTATTAATATTAGGTTGAGATGGAGAAGAAGTAAAAAATGAAATTCAAACTATACGGAACCAGCACTGCAGGGAGTGTAATAAAGTCAACGAGTCGAAAAAATCTGATAAAATTTATGAAACAGATGAAATTTATGTACCATCGCTTTGGTGCTATAAATTGCTTCATTTCATGTTGTTATACTTCTCGCCATCGAATCTGAATATTAACTAAGAACTCTCGCACCGTCTCAATCTGCCCGCCATGCGCTTTTTAAATGTGAATAGTCAAGACTCTTTTTGACCGTGCACTTGCCCGTGAATGTGAGCTTCCAATGCGAGTGTCAATGTAAACGGGGCTTTAGATAGACGCTCAACTTGATAGGGCACATGCAAAAATAATAACAATCAATCAGAAGCGATCAGTAGCATACGTCACACCAAACAATAATTAACGTACGACCCCCCGCCCCCCCTTGAAATTCACAGAAGGATAATCTTTAGTCTTAACGTGTGAAGTCATTAGATGTATAAATATTCTCTACTGATTAGGGATCAGAGAACTAATTCCTTTATTATTAATTAAGTTTACTACCTTCTATTCGGAGAATAGTCATAACTAGGTATTGTCTTATACGACAGGTATACCTTAACGCTGATTGGCTAGAAGTAGGGTCAGAGTGCTGACGTCAGTGCAAACATACTCTGTATTTTATAACATAGAGTTGAACGTCTATCTTATATTGTCTTTGGCTAGGTTAGCCGCCTGAACTGGTGACTCGTGTGAAAGGGGCCTTAGCGTTCCGCTTGAATCCCATAAAACAGAAGGCCCAACTCCAAATCTAGTTGCTCTGGGAATAGAGATAGATTCATTGAATATGAAGGCAAAACTTCCTAAATATAAACTAGTTAATTATGAGTATGGTTGTGAGTGACGTTGCATATTATGCATATGCAGATAAAAAGTGAATATGCAAATGAGAAACTGCATATGCATTTCAAAATGCATATATGCATTTGAAAAAACATTTATTCAAATTAATTGCTAAAATGGAAATGAAAGAAGTACATTAAAAAAAAACGAAAAAAAAATATTAAATGAATTGAAATTGACCCTTAAGGCAAGGAAATGAACTGTTCTTGGACGAAGAAACTAATATTATAATTTAGTTTAGAGGAAACACAGACGAGTACAATGTTATGCCAGTATTTCTGATATTAGGTCATTCTCAAACCAGTTACTGGAACTGAAGCACCGTGAAACCTATAAACCCAAAGACCGACCATATCGAAAGAAATAGCTATGAATGATAAAATTGAGAAGCATAACTAAATTTTTGGTAGCGGGTCTTAGTATGAATTGCATTGAACTTACGCTATTACACTCGTAGTCCTAACTCATAGAAGTTTGGGAAATATGTATTGTTGTTGCATAGTAGCAAATTTTTCATTCAATAGAGATGAAAAATTATAAAATAATACATAAAGTGGACAAATAATTGAGACTTCGTAACATGAATTTGAGGAATGCAAGGTCGTTGGCGAAACTCTATTTTGTATTCCTTGTGAGAAAGAGGTAAGTTCGATGAATCATAGTGGGATGTTACGGATGTAGTAGGGTAAGTTCTGCATGGTCAGTCAGTGAAAGCAACAATTGTTTCTGATTGGATGAATTTGGCCAGATTGACTCTAATCCGACAATCAGAGACCTCGAAAATTCATACTAACCTACGTTGTGAACTTACCCTATGTTTGCTTAGAAAACTGAATTGTTTGGAATCGTGAAATTATTCTAAACAAAACCCTACTGATTAGCCGTACAGTTTAAGGGGACCGCCCCTGGATGTTGAAAACATTCTTATTAATGAAGTTATGGTTCTGAAACTTAATACAGATATATAAAATTGAATTTCTAATCGTTTTTGTTCATGTCATTTTTTCGATTAGACTCATAGACAACGAGTTTTCGACAATTGTCCAAAAAGCCTAAGGCGTTTACAATTTTGAAGCTAGAGCATTGCGGTTTTTTGCATTCGATTTTTTATGAAATTACCTACAACATCACGGTATACGATTTTCGAAATTTTCGTGAAAAAAAAGTCGAAAAAATGACAACACATGCACGTGCACTCGCTCTCGTATTTGATATAACTTTGATGTCTCCTTTACGAATGCCCTTTGTCTATTTCTTAGTAATTGCCAATTGACTTCAAATATCAATCAGTTAAACTATTGCGATTCACTCTAATGTTTTGTAGATTTTGATTTTCCCTCATATTTCGCAGAATTGTTAGTCTTTAATTACATTTGAATTATGTATAACTTTTCCCTATATTAAACTCCATTCACGTGTTAAATATACTTATGTATTGAATCAACAGTTAATTATACTATGTTCTTTTCAGTGAGTAATTATTCTTACCTGAATAATAATTAAATTAGTGTTTGTGAGTGAAATTTTGGTGCTAAATATATTTTTATATTCAATTTGATATCATGCATGAATTCATCACGCAATTGAATTATTCGAATTAGTAGTATTGGTGATCTAGCTATGTGAAATGACCATCATCCGTACGTTTTTCATTTCTTCTACTACTTCATTATTCGAATGTTTCCTATCTGTGTATGGATATCTGGTTTTCAAGGTCAAATTCACGACCAATTTTGAAATTAAATTAGAATTGGTAAAAGAACAAAATGAACGTAAATTGAAGTAAGGCAAAAATGAATTTTGTAAAAAACATCAGCATATTCTAGGGATAGTGATCCGGCTACAATTGTTCACCAGTATATCTATCCTACATTTTTACTAATTTAGTAATTTATCATGGAAAAGGCAAGACAGTGATAAAACATCGACTGGCTACCCTGCTATTGTTTAGTCACATAGACCATAGTCATTTTCCTCCAGAAATTATTGCAGAATCACTGGATGCATTGCGTATATTGCAAGGCAATCCGTATGCGGGAGTTTCCTAACCGAGTGATTTCAAGATTTGGCGACGTAGAATGGCCCCCCCACATTCTCCAGGTCTTGCACCTCAAGACTTTTTTCCACTGCGATATTCAAAGAATAAACTGACAAACTCCAATTTTAACAGAAACTTAAATTTGTATGGCCAAGTTTAATAAAGTTTTCTGCTGAACGTCCAGAAGAAATAGGGTTTACTTTCATAAATTTTAAGTTTTCTGCAGTAACTACTTCTATAATCGCCAAAATGGAAACTCGAAGATCCCCTATTTCTACTGATTTCGAAATGACGTATTCTGAGGAAGAAAGTTCAAGTAACTCCTAAGGCAAAAGTTGACCGGGTGTAGGTCATAAGACCCCCCAGTCATGAGCCCCCCCGGTCACAAGCCCCCCTGTTTTTAAATCCTTATTTACCTATATTATTTAATCCTTATTGACACTTTTGTAGTTCATTACTGAATAGACATAAAATATATGTATATCGGGGGGCGTGCCGCCTCCCGAACCCCCCTGCCAGGTCATTAAACAATCATGAAGTGTGCAGTACATCAAACTAGCGGATACAACTCTCAGTTATTTCTATCTAAGTAGTTCTTCATTTGTTTAACTAGGTAAATAAGGATTAAAAATCAGGGAGGGGGGGCTTATGACCTAGGAGGGCTCGTGCGTGAGCCGAGGGGGGGGGGGTTCTTGACCGTACCCCAAGTTGCCCAGCGGTATAAAAACACAGAGGTTACAGAAGGCTGGGGGTAATTAATGCCATACTATTAGGGCAACGTTTATTAGTAAAATTGTTCCATCAGATAGATCTTACTACATATTTGCTCCTCTAGTCCCTTTTGATGTATAAAGGGCCTTTTAGACGGAGACATTTTGTATCAGCAACATTATACAAATGCTGCACAAATGTTTCTGTATGCGGCAAGCAATCTGTTTAGTCGAAAATGCAGTACCAGGCAACTTTAGTGTCGCACAAGCAACTTGTTTACAGTTTAAACTACTTATTATTAGATATATCAAATGATTTGAGAATAGGTACTTTGAGGGATGAGGATAACTTCAGTTGGTAGTTTTTACTTCGATATAAAATGAAGAGAAGAGACTCGTCCAATCATAATTTAGCACACTAACTTGTTTTAGGGCTGATCCACACCATCGCTCCGCTCTCGCTCCAGTCACGGTCCGGTCTCATCCTTGTGCATACACATGTTCGGTCCGGTCATGGTCCGCTCTCGCTCCCGTCCCTTCCGTATCATCTGATTTTGTAGTGATTATCATTGCACTTAATTGATGGTGAACAGGATGAAAGAAAACAAAAAAAGTAGATATTTTGAGTACATCCTATGCTAAAAGACAGGAAGTCGTTGTATCCTCATCTAATAGATGACAAAAATAATTTTTTCTATTATTTTCGAATGACTATTGGAACTTTTGAAAAAATCTGTCAAAAATTGAAAATTATTTTAGAAAAGAAAATAGGCTAAACTGAAAACACAATCACTCCTAGAGAAACGGACTGTTTATCTAAGAATCTAAACTTCTAGAGTCTAAGGTAAGAAGTATTATATATGTCACTCGCGTTTGACTGATCTGCAATATCGACCGATTTCGCTTCACAATCTGTTGATCTATCGTTAGCGCAGCCATCGACCGATAGCGCAAGCAACGATCGAATGATAAAGAATGTATTTAGTTTAGGCATCTAAATGGTATATTCAATAGGGAAACCATCAACCGATTGTTGTGCGTTCGATTGATGTGGATTTTTATAATTTCTATATCTAATTGTTACATTTCATATGGTAATAATCAATCGATTGATGGTCACTCTATGAAATATAACAATTTTATTGTTTAAAAAGACAATATCTTTCCATTAAAATCAAGATAATTAAATGTATAAACTTGAAAATTCCCTATCATTCGAATGCGCAGAAATCGATTGATAGGTGTGCTATTGATCGATATATGCGATAAAATTTGCCAATTAGATGCATAAGCTAAAATAATCTTATTATTCGAACGCGCAACTATCGATAGATGGTTGCGCCATCGGTCGATGGCTGCAATAACGATTGATCAATATAGATTGCGCGGCGAAATCGATCGATATTTCAGATCAGTCAAATGCGCGTGACGCATATATGTATAGTAAAATTCAATAAAAAGTATGCAAATAATAAAATTAGACCGCGACTGGAGCGTTGCTAATCCACTCTGGCAGTGACGCTCCGCTCACGCTCCAGTCAAAATATCTTTAGATTGGATCGCGACCGGAGCGTGACCTGACCGGCACTGCCAGTGTGGATGCTCTACGTGAAATGCATTAAAGAATATTGGACCGGACCTTGACTGGAGCGTGAGCCCTTAGAGTTAACAGATCTTTATGACTTTTTAAAACTTAATGAGTAACACAATAAACTCAATGAAACAATAATAAGTTGCCAGGACGCCAAAACAATAATATTTTATTCCATTTATGTAGGGTTTGCTGTACTTCATGTAATTATGAATTAGTTTGTAAAAGATATATCCACTCAGTAAATGAATAGAAAATTTTACTAAGTTTCGAATTCATTGACTGTGAACTTGATTCGGTCTTCTGAAACGATGTAAACAAATGAAGTCGCACAAAATCAGAGGAAGTAATGTCAAATTAAGAATCAGTGATTTCATGAAAACGGATCATAAGGCTTCAAAACACCGAAAATTAGTGAATAGATAGAATATGTCGATAAACAATATGTTTGGTTAGCTTCCAGTACCTAGATAACTTTTATATAATTAATACCAGGCTGACACTTTTAAAATGGCTTATTGGAAAACTTGTAAAATGTAAGTTGTAAAATGAAGCACTTGAATGGCCATTATTCTAACATATAAACCTGATTGCCTATAGCAAAAGGTTATTTTACGCACAATTTCAAGAATGACATTTTCAATTAAAATTCTTATTTAGTCAGATAAATGCAAATGTATCTTAGATCATTCAGTCACTTTTACTCTACTGGAGATTTAGAAGGCTATTAAGTTAAATGTAATATGTAGGGATGTGACATTGTGCATATTGCATATATGCAGTTCTCTGTATATATTTCAAGATCATATAATATGTACGTGTGCATATATTTTTTTTTTGGCTGCTAATGTTGAATTGGCGATGAGCTTTTAATTCTAATAATTTTAGTGATGCCTTTTCTATTTTCCTAAATTGATGTTTTTCGTCGTTATTTAAAATATTGAGGATGCAGTTGGAAAGCCATTTGGTAAGGAATTTATATTCTAACATTATTGACACTTTAATTTAAGAAAGAGAAAGAAAAAAAATTGCAACGTTTCGAGGATATACTATTCCCATCTTCAGGCTATTTAAAAATTTCTCTGGAAATAAACAATATAGAAAATTACAAAAAACAAACAGTAAGTGTTGAGAAATACAAAGGACTAAAACATACAAAATAGGGACCCTAAAAAGAAACTAAAATTAAAGCAATATATGGTTAGAAAGAACTATGGAACTAGAGTTTTAATTAATTAGTCTATGGACAAATAATGGTGGCAGCAGAGTAAATTAATGATATGGTGAAAATTTAAATTATATAGGCTACTTTAGTTAAGAAATGGATAAAACTATTTATTTATTTTATCACTATATTGATTTGAAAATTCTTATGATATTATTGATGAAATTGGAGAAATGAAATTATAATTAGTTCACGAAAAGGAAAAAAATATATATATAATATGTAATACACAGGAATAACCGAAGTATAAAGTAACTGTTCGGACTATAGGGGTTGTGCGGAAACTGAGTATTGCGGTTGTTTGCTGTAGGTGGATAGACTGTAGTTATCTGGCTGCTTACAGCTTTGCGTTTGTGATAGAACCTGGTGAGGAATTGTACATGGTTATAATTTGAATTAAAATATGCGGAGAATTCGGGTATCTCCTTCTTGTTGATTGTTGAGTGGAGGGTTTTCTTTTTTGATGAAAATTGCTTCTGCCATTTGTAGTTCTATTTTTAGTGGTGATTTGAAGATGATCTGCATATGTGGGATTACATCTGCGGTGATAATCTTTTTGCCAAGGGTTTCTTTATTGTGGTTTTTAATGCTGCCTTTCTGCGTATGTGCAAGTGCTCTTTGTTTTAAGGTGGTAGTTGTATAGCCGACGTAGTACATTGAGGGTTGACACTCCTCACAGACGTACTTATAGACCACGTGGCAACCACTATCATCTTTAATTGTTTTATTTTGGATGAGCAGGTTAGATAGCTTTCTATTTTTGTAGTAAATTGATATTTTAAGTTTGGAGTTTGGTTTTGGAGATAGGTGTTCCTGTAAGATTTTCTTCATATTGTTTTCCTCTTGTTTATATTGACTGGACATTTGGTTGCGGTAATATAGATTGACATATATGTAAACCGAGAAATATGCACTTCTTGGCCAATTTTTAAAGTAAATTATAATAATAATAATAGTAATAACAATAATACTTTATTGAATTAAAAGACATACATTACAAATTTAAAAAGAAAACAAAAGTAGATTAATTCAAGCCCATAGAAGTTCCATTGGAACTTTTTGGGCAAACAGAGTCTAAGAGCAATAAATGTGACTAATACAGATTAAAAAATAGAAATACATAGATAACGAAAGTAGTATATAGGGCTAAAATAAAATTGCCAAACATAAAAAAAAACATTACGGGACAAGGGTTATATTTCATAAGATTCCAGCAAAAACTGTTTATATTTATTCTTGAATATTAAAATCGATTCACTATTTCTAATTTTAATTGGAATAGTGTTCCATACTTTGGGACCAGCATAAAATACTGACCTTTGACATTGACTTAATCTTTGATAAGAAGGGACAGCTTCAGAATGATTTCTGGTATTATAAGAGTGAGTAGGAAAACTGACATTGCCGGAAGAGGACTGCCTGTACATGTATATACCTATCATAAATTTATAGATATCATTAATGCGAAGAACTTTCGTTTTTGCAAATAGTGGCAGTGTAGGCGCTAAATATTCAGAAGATGTTATTGTTCTTATAATGCGTTTTTGAATTATGCTAAGCGGATATAGATGTACATCAGCAGTACCTCCCCAGGCAACAACACCATAAAGTAGGTATGGATACACAATAGAGTAATACATTTTTAACATGATTTTTAGAGGTACATGGTTACTAATTCTATAGAAAATGCCGGCAGTTTTGGAGAGTTTTGAACATATAGCACTTATGTGATGTGAAAAATTTAAATTATGATCCAAAGTTACTCCAAGAAATTTAATAGTATCATTATATTGAATGGGTATGTGATTGATGACTAAATGAGAAGGTAGATTTTGCGTACTGGTTCGGTTAGAAATGAACATTGCAGAAGTTTTACTGGCATTTAAGGAAAGTCTATTATTAACTGTCCAGTCGTGGAGTAATTTTAGATTTACATTTGTTTTATGAATTAAATCATCTACACTAAAATCACTTGTAGCAATAGTGGTATCGTCTGCAAAGAGAGTGAAATGGGCACAAATATCTAACTTATGCCGTTTTCTTCAGGAACCCCTGCATAGAAAACGATTTTAACTGTGAACCCTAGTATATTTTATCAAACTAATTATTCAAATTTAAAAAGGTTGTAGGTGGAATATTGAAACTACAAATGTATTAATAATTTTATATGGCACTTGGTATTTAGTAAATGTTAAGAGTATTATTTGAAATTAAACAGATCATTAATTTCATCATAATCACGAGTAAACTAAGTCATAAAATATACATTTTATTTTGATAGTCAGTCAGTGTTTTAAATCTTGAATATGATAGAGTCAGATAGACAGTGGTGTACTAAACTAAAGAACAAACCTATTTACAATCATTCAAGCTTTGAATGACCAGAAACTAATACAATGAATTACATTAGATGTTGTATATATTTGTAAATAAAATAACAGTTTATAAAGAAATAGAAGTACACAGTTAAAAACATTTTTTCTCTCTGTAATCATTTACCGCCAAACTATTTTCTACAAATCTGTATATCCCTATTTACTATATAGTTTTATTATACGTTCACACGCACCGCCACATCATCTCACCCCCCCCCCCCCCCCTTTATCATTAGTTTTTAGTTACCTACCGTTATGTTTACCAAATTATTGAGCCTATAACTGCAAAGAAAAGCTATACCATTGTCAACTGATAAATCTCTGTATTGTTATAACCAAATTATATTCTAATGTTAAACTAACATATAATTATTATTGGATGTGATTTTTCTAGAATATAAAATAATCATGCATTTTCACAACTATGGTCGTTGTTAAAAAAATATTGAAATATATAAAATAAAATTCTGGATAAAAAGATGTATTATTGTGACTGTTATTTGAATGACGATTTGTGATATATTGAGTAAATTTTATACCTAATGGTAATTTTACATATAATATGGTTCATACTACCTAGTTTAATTATTCGATTGAGGTATTTGTTATTAAATTTAAATAAATATTGATTAGTTATGTACAATTTGGATAGCAGACTTATTAGGGTAAGTTCCAAGTTATCGAACAGTTTCATTTTCGAACACGTAAAAATATCTTATAATTATTATTCTATACTCATATTAACCTTTTTTACTTGTTCGTAAAACTGGAACCGTTCGATAACTACTCGGAACTTACCTATAGATAGGTATGGTTTACTTGGTTGTTTTAGTAACGTGGTACCTAGCAACATACAGTCTTTTAGTTAAAACTGATAGGAAACGTAACAATGTTCGGATACCCATAGTACTCGGAAAGTGAATTTTAACTAAGTAGTTAATAGTAAACTAAGAAATGCTTTATGTTTTCGGTTATATTACTATAAATAATGTAATTATTAAGTTGAAGATTTCATTACTATGATAATAGTGAAATATTGTTGTAACTTATCAGTTACAAAGATCTTATCTTCTTTGTAACTTATAAATTAAATTAAATAACACTAGGTATATAGTACATATCATAGGATATTTTAAAGATTATACTTATCCATTATGGTTAGTAGTGGCGGGATGTGTGCTATCCTCCAATAATCTCATTAATAAAATATTTATTTATTTCCTAATAATAATTACCTTGTTGGCAATATATCATGTACATTTAAGTTTATTTCACTACACTAAATCAGTCACAGTTAACACGTACTGCAAATAATGATCATCATACTGTTTTTACAGGATGGCATATTTCTCTATACCTGTAAATAATATAAATCATTCACTGCAATATAAATTATTATTAATTTATGTATAGTTTATATATTTGTTAATAGGCCCTATAAATTAACAAATAAATAATTTAATCATTTCCCTTCAGTATATTGGTGATACCTAGTAATTAGTGTCTCAGATGATTGACAGTTGTACAACCAGTGACATAAGTCAGGCAGCAAGTGGAAGTGACTGTATTTTCGCGCGCTTCACAAAATTAATACAGTCCACCACTTCACATGAATGACCAATGATTAAAACACTGAAATTAAATCATATATGAAAACAAATGTATTTGTATATGTTGTATATAAAATATCAGCTTATTAATTAGCATACATTAACTTAGAAGATAATTTATTTCTGTGTAATTAACCACTCGTTCTTTTCTCCCTCCACCCCCGATGATAAGTTACACCTCTCCTCGCCCTGTACCTCTCCCCCCCCCCCTAAATCACAAAGTACCTTCCTTAGTAATGCAATGGAACTGTAGAGAAAACCTTCTTAGGTAAAAAAACGTTACTGAATTTTTGAAACCTTTTTTTACTCGTCTTGTAATGTATCATAAAATGAATTATTTTATTACTAGGTTCTGATTTTAACTTATTTTATCACCTTCGCAGATTGCAGAAGGTTACACTTTAGGCAGATTCATTTATTTGTAATCATGCTAGGTTCTCGCATAACTCAAAGGTTTCAATCAAATTGCCTGAAATTTTTATAGGTATTTGTCATTATCCAGGAACCAGTTGGTTAGATTTTACAGATTGTTACAATAATTAGTAACATTATTTTATTATCATATAATTCTTTAGTGACACATTTTAGTTAGGCTGTATATTTATTGTTATTTGAACATATTATTGATTAGGTAGGTGGGAAAAATAACTTTCATCGTAAAATAAACACTAAATTAACTATCATTGATGACTGCACTGTAGGTACTGTCGTACTGGTAGTTGGGGCTGGTAGTGATATTTCTTCTAGGGAGTTAGGTACTACACCTTTTTAAATTAAATTTAAAACATTTTAAAATTGATTTGAAAGAAGTCAAGTTATATTTAAAAAGTTAGAAAAAAAGTAATTCGAGTTATATATGAAATGGTTCAACTTAAAGCTACTCCGTGAATGCAATGGGGTACGGTCAAGAGCCCCCTCGGTCATGAGCCCCCCCGGTCACGAGCCCCCCGGTCATGAGCCCCCCTAAGTCATAAGACCCCCCGGTCACGAGCCCCCTTCCCTGTTTATTTAATCCTTATTTACCTAGTTAAACAAATGAAGAACTACTTAGATAAAAATAACTGAGAGTTGCTAAAGTAGTTTGTTGTACCCGCTAGTTTGTTGTACTGCACACTTCATGATTGCTTAAAGACCTGGCAGGGGGGTTCGGGGGGCGGCACGCCCCCCGATATACAAATATTTTATGTCTAATCAGTAATGAACTACAAAGGTGTCAATAGGATTAAATAGTATAGGTAAATAATTAAGATTTTAAAACATGGGGGTTCGTGACCGGGGGGGCTCATGACCGGGGGGGGGGGGGCTTATGACCTAGGGAGACTCTTGACCGGGGGGGCTCATGACCGGAGCTTATGACCTACACCCGAATGCAATCACTATCCAAGTGACGAAAAGGGTCACAAGCACCGATGGCTGCACTCACGGATGGAAGAGGAAAATGAAGAGGTGTTACAGTTTTCTGTGTTATTTCTCGTTTTACTTTTTCATTATAATAAAAATATTTTTTAAATAGATATGCTCCATTAATATAAATAATCCTAATCCTAATTTTTTTTCATTTTGAGAATTTTATATTCCTTTCTTAGTTTACTTTATTTCTAGGTGGGCAATCATCTAGGTGGGCAATCATATGATGCAATCATTCATTGTATTTCATTATATAATGTTGTCTGTTGTATCCGCTAGTTTGTTGTACTACACACTTCATGATTATTTAATGACCTGTCACGCCCCTACATATACATATATTTGATGTTAAGCAGTAATAAACTGCAAAAGTGTCGGACTGTGTTGAACTAGAGGGGCGTCAAACTAATGGTGTTGTCGAGCCAATGAATAGTAACCCTATGAGTTTAACTAAGACCTCGCAGTTGAAGAGCATAACCCAAGCACTGTTTTCTTAAACTGCAAGTAGTTTGAAAAAATATTAAACATGTAAAAATTAAAAAAATATATAATCCAAATTACAACAGTTCGGGGCCGAAGGGACGCCACCCCCTTCTTTCCCATTCACCAAAGACAGCTAACGGATAGAGCCCTTGTGTGCTAAGTTTTAAAATCACGGTATGTTGCTAGGTACCGAGTTTATTTAGGGAAAACAATTAAATAATTCATACCTATCTATAGGGTAAGTTCTGAGTTATCGGACTGTTACAGATTTACGAATAAGTAGAAGATGTTAAAATGAAAGTTGAATAAATAATTATAATATATTAATTCGCTTACTTGCTCAAAAATGGAACCGTTAGATAATCGGAACTTATCCTAATTAGTCAGGTACCTAAAGTGTAAATAACTAATCAATATTCTCAAATCCAATTATTTATTTAAATTTACATCTCAATTGAATAACTGAACTATAATAAACAATTAATTCAATCAATCATACCTAAAAATGCTATCATTATCACTCAATATATCACAAATCTTCATTAATGTTTCTTTTAGAAACACAAAAAGTGATCAAACTGTATGATTCTTATAGATAATCAAAATTCATATCCTATAATAATTTTATATGTCAGTTCAATATTATAATATAATGTAAGTATAATAATATACATTCCTATCATTTGACAATGCTAAGTTTTCTGCAGTTCAAGGCTCATAAATAATTTTTTAAACATTACGGTAGGTAGCTACTGATAGAGGGGGGGGGAAGGTGTGAGATGAATGAGGGGTGGGGAAGGTGTGAGATGAATGAGGGGTGGGGGATTGTACGTAAACACTGATATACAGTTTGGGGAAAATAATTTGGCAATAAATGATAACAGAGAGAAAAAATAACCCATTTAACTGTGTACTTCTATTCCTCTATAAACTTATATTTTTTTACAACTAAATACAATACATTTGTGTTAATATATAGTTAAATTTCAGCGTATTAGTCACTGGTCATTCTTCATATCCGTGAATGTGTGTGTACGTATGTTTGTTCTCAGAAGATCACTCACACTAGTGGACTTACATATTGATTTCTCAATCACTGTCTATCGTATTCAAGATTTAAAATACTGATCGATTGACTGTCAAAGAAAATGTTGACTTTATGACTTAGTATACTAGCTCGCGATTATAAGGAATAAATATTTTTTTTAATTTCATATTATACCGATAGCGCTATAAATAGTGTAAAAATATTGAACTTCAAATTATTTTCGGTCATAGAAGTTTATTGAAAGATAGAAATGAAGTTGAGTAGTTAGTTACTCGTTAGGTACATAGAAACACTATTTTGGATAGTAGAAATTACCTTGCTACATTAGTTAGTTAATTACTAAATTTGTACATAGATACTATAATCAGGTATAAGTAAGTTAGGGACCTACATACACCAATTGGGATATCATTAGGTACCTAGATCCTATAGTTTGGGGTACGGTCAAGAGCCCTCCTAGGTCATAAGCCCCCCTCCCCGGTCACGAGCACCCTCTCCCTGTTTTTTAAATCCTTATTTATCTAGTTAAACAAATGAAGAACTACTTAGATAGAAATAACTGAGAGTTGCTAATGTAGTTTGTTGTACTGCACACTTCATGCTTGTTTAGTAACCTAACAGGGGGCTCTTGAACTAGGGGGCTTACGACCTACAGCCATAGTTTGACAGTCATGAACTGAGTACCTAAGGTTAGATATCAAGATACACTTGTTGAGTTAATACAAATCAAATTAGATTGTTAGATACATTAGTTGGTTAATCATGAGTTAGTTTCAAGATACACTAGTTAAATTAGGTATGTAAAAGTTAGCGCACTCACAAGTTGTGACAGTTACAACTTTCTGTGTTATTTCTCTTTTTTTTTTATTAAAATAAAAATGATTGTTAAATAGATATACTCAATTAAAAAATAATCCAAATAATAAAATAATATTTTTCTTTCGTTTTTTTTAACTTTACATTCCTTTAATCCTTAATAAGTTGACTTTATTTCTAATAGGAATTTGTAAGATGCAATGATTCATTGTATTTTATCATTTAATGTAGTTTGTTGAATCCGTTAGTTTTTTGTACTTCACACTAAATGATTATTTAATGACCTGGCAGGGGAATTGGGGGGGGGGGGACATATATTTGTTGTTAAATAAGATATAATCTGAAAAAGTGTCGGACTAATGTGGTGTCGGACTAAGTAGTAGTCGGACTAATGAGTCCCCGAACTAATGGTGCGTCGGACCAATGAATAGTAACCTAAACTAAACTAGTACTTATATATCATCAATTTCAAATTTCCTGACCGTATTATTTCGTAAATAGTAATTGCAAATATTCTTCAATCTATTGGTTCCTAAGTATACATAATATAAATATAATATAAATAATTTCCATCAGTACAAAAAAACTTCAATTCAAATATTTAAACCAATAGGAAGGTATTCTTCGTCAATTAGTTATTAAGAGATGAAATCGCCACTGAAAGTGACTGTACAAGAACATTCGTACGTACATGTGCTCACGCCTTTAACTGAATCAAAACTAGACACGAATAGCATTTGTAATATACTATTTGTTATAAATAAATTAGCAGTTAACAAAGAAATATTAGTACATACTTTGATTGTAGATTTGTTTTCTCAGTGTACCTATCATTCACTACCTTTTTCTTTATATATTGTCAACCCCTTCCCCTCCCTTATATTTGTCTTTTGAGCGTATTTATATTATTAATAAATAATAAATACCCACTTTATTTGATACATAAATAACATTATAATATTGCAGTATTTTTTATTTATTATTGGGTATTTATCATGCTAACATTACCATTTATTTTTAATCACTTTTTCTTTGCATTACATTACTGAAATTTTGAAACCTAATTTTCTCAGATACCTAGGTTTAGAATAATCAATATTTCAATGCATCAAAAGATGACTAGTGTCATTGTCACTATGCACTAAACATATTTAAATTACTTAAACTGATTCATTATATTTATATTATTTTTATATTACCTAATTCATTTCTAAATTATCAGTAAATGCAACACGTTATTATTATCTGAACATATCAATGATTAGGTAGATTGAAAATATATATACCTACTGAAAAGTAATCGATAAATTATTGGTTGCTAAATTAGTATCTATAAATGGTTGAATACATCCAGAACCTATAAGTTTTAGTAAATATATCAAAATAGTATTATGGCTGCACTAACAGTAGGTAGGTAAACTACCTAGGTAATTAATATTTTATGAAAATTTTCATAGGACCACTCGCCTGAACTAGAATCGGAGGAAATGAGCTTTCTAGAAAGTGAAGTTAAAGCTGCCTGCAGTGACCTATTCACAGTCACCAACAGCACCAGTTGGAGGCTTCTTCCATTCCATCGCATCTGAAAATGATTGCAGCTACTTTTACAGAATAAATTGTCATAAAAATTGAAAAATATCACAGCAAGATCTCGAATCAAAACTGGCTGATCGTGAAATATGCAGCAGTATTTTAATCTCCCATGATCTGAATATACATTTGTTTATATTCTTCCTAGAAAAAATACATAATATAGATTCATCATAGGGATTAAAATATTGCTGCCCATCATTTATATCCTTTATTAAGGAATTTCTTCTCATTTTTTCTTAAATAAGAACTGCTATTTTAGAATTTTCTTAATAACTATCAGAATTGAAGTACAATTAATATTGCATGCTCCCTCAGCTATGCTGTGATCAAATGAACAAATATTTAGTTAAGTTTTATGTCCTAGAACGTGGAATCAGAAGCTTAGACATGTAAATGAAAAGAATAAATTAATGAAAATAACTATAATAATTAAATTTGTCCATTAAGTTTCCAATGACCATTTGAAAGTATATTCATATAAGTGGGATAGTTTTAATTTTTAATTTTGATTGAATAGAGTTAACAATTAAAACTATTCTGCTTCAATGAATTTTAATTTTTTTTTCTATTATTAATTTTGTTTCTGGACGATTCATTTTGCAGCTGAAAAATTATGCTTTAATCTATAAATTTTGAAATTGTATCCATTGTATCCTATTAAAATGGATACAATTTATTCTATATAGCGACATGAACTAGTTTAGTAGTTTCATTTTTTTCATACTCATAAAAATACTGTTATTATTAAAGTTATTTATGTGTGGAATGAATTATGTCTGTCAATGACCAGTAAATGGTTCAGACTTCATTTACTATCACCTCTACATTTTCCTCTTCCATCCGTGAGTGAAGCCACCGGTGCTTTTTTCCCTTTTCATCACATTCCTTGGTAAGTGATGGAGTAGCTTTTCTTCATCCATGAGCTTGTCACTGAAAGTGGTAGGTGACTTTGTTCATTGAGCCACTTTCTTTTCTGACTGCTTCTTCCAGTCCCTTGTATTTAATTCACTCATTTTCCTGTTGGATATTTGTTCTAGGTAGCCAAAGGAGACCCTATAAACATCGGTCTGTCGATTCGATAGAACTATCCATCGATTTAATATCCCAGAAATCGAATCGATATACGTTGTTTATAGGGGAGACTTAAATCAACCAATAAAATTCGAGTTTTTTTTTCATTTTTTAAAACCTTAAATGAACTATAATACTATTGTATGATTATATTGTGTTTATGATACAGCTCTTTTTTTTAAATGATTGTTCCTGTACTTTAAAGAATTCAAAATTTAGTAGAAAATAGTAATGGAAATATCAGATTATTTGTAAATGTCAGTTTTGTTGATTCGCAATAGTCTGTGGTAACATGTGATAAGTTCTAAATATGGATTATAAATATTTATCATCTATTTAATGCTGAAAGTTAAACCATAATAATATTCGGGGTATAAATGATCCATCCAATAAAATCTGTGAATATAATAATACTATCCTTTAATAATAATACCTAATTATATGTTTTTATATCAAGTTCAATATAGTCTATCCGTATGAATATAAAAAATATTTTTAGCTTACATTTTTGAATGTAACCATCTTACATGCATAGTAATCTAGTATCAGGCTCAATAAGCTGAAATTGCTTCTTAAAAAATTGATTTCTAGTGCTGTAAGCTACTAACGAAAAATGCTTAAATAAGAGTTTATTATATGATCAGAGTGCTCTAAGTAACTGAATTTCACGTAAATAATCTATAATGGTAATTATTAACCTCATTATGAAAAGAAGATAATCGAATTAACCAAATAATTAAATTTTTTCAAGTATGCTATTTTGATTTTTTAGCTAAGGCATCGCGCGACAAAAGCAATACTTGGCAACTGCCTGTTACGTCACTGGGTCCATGCTATTTGACCCGAATTTGTACCCGTAGACTTGTCCTAACTACCTTATTCTATGAACTGTGATAGCGCTAGATTTGAGCTTTTCAACTATGAGGTCTTAGATTTCCGTGCTAGATAGGCTCTTCCATATCCATCTTATATTCATTAAAAAAACTCTTTCACGGAACTTTTCTGCATCCATGAGCATTGTCACCGACTTATGTTATGGGACTTCTTCTAAAATTCACTCTCCTTTCTGACTGCTTCTTTCAGTCTATTGTATTTCAAAACGTCAGCGATATGACCATTTGTTCTAAAGCAGATACTAAACCCCCAAGTGAATTAAAAATATCGATCTAAATGAATAGAGTTTCATATGAGCAAATTAAATTCAAGCTCCCTATTAGAAATTAGTAGTAATAATAGATTTGTTCCGTGGAGACCGAATTTTAATAATGAAGAGAAAAACAAGGGTGGTAATAAAAAAGTCAATATTTCTTCAAGCTTTCGATTTTTTCAAAAAATCATCCTCAGGAAAACCTAAATATATCTTAAGTCTACTATATAAATACAAAATTCTCCTATATAGGATACATAAATGAATAAATATCACTAATGTTACAATTAATTAAATAAACAATGAACTCAGAAAAAACTATCTACATAGAAAAGAAAGAAATCATTTTAAAATAAATAATTCTGTAGTAGCCCCTTGTGAATTTAATTGGGGCTTCTGTTCATAAATAAAAATGGATTCCAATGTCCTCAAATCGTAACTATTGCAGGTTGATAAAATTTTGAAATCTTTTTCCGAAATCTGATGGTTATTATCATATGAATGGTTTAAAATTTTGCTATTTTCTTGATTAGTTAAAACAGTAAAGGGGTTTGACAAACTCGAACCTTTAATTGTTTCCTTGTCTCGCCCGTGACCGGAGAATTGCCACCCACGGACAATTGCCACCCACGGACAATTGCCACCCCCGGACAATTGCCATCCCCGGACAATTGCCACCCAATTATTTATTATGAGGCCTCTTAACTTTAAAAATGGTGATCATTTTTTTTATTATTTTTGTACGATTAATTATTATTAATTGTATACATAAGAAAAAAAATTAATTCCACATTTGATATTTTTTATAGAATTAATAATCTGTGAAAAAATTAATTGGCTTAAAATTGTAGATGCGTGATGTTTAGAGGGGCTGTAGTCATTTTTTGTTTAAAATTTTTTAATGCCAAACGATTGCTCAGAAAAAGTAAAGTATTCGTGTAAAATTGCAATGTTCAATAAAATCTAATAATTGAAATATATCATTTTATATATAATTAATTTCTTAACAAATGCTAACGGTAGATGGCGCCACAATCAGTGGCGCCATCTTGTAAACAAACAACTGATATAAGTTTCTACCCAGATTGTAAATCAAGTGAAGAGATGGCTTTATTTTTAAAACTATGCCTTCTTATCTACGAATTCACATAATCTTTTCATCATTTTGACGCAACAAAGGTTGATTACTGCATACATAATTAAATTAATATGAAAACAACAAACATACTCACGTACATACTAATAAGTGCAAATGCTTCCGCTAGGTGTCGCTAATTTTATTAAATACTTTTTATATGAACATTTCAAAAATAAACGAGCATTCAAATATTCCTTAATGAAATATTCTGAATCGATTTAAAACCAATTTGGCGATTGTTTTATTTTTACTTTACTATCCCTTTAAGAAAATTGATTAGTGTAAATCCTGAAAATGTTATAGACGAAGGGAATTAAACAATTTTTAATCGTTCTAAACTAGTGGTATAAAGATTCGATAACATAAGACTTAAAAAATATAAGATTTAAAAAGCACATAAAGAAACCAAATAATAATATTTTATTATCTTATAATGTATATAATTATTCATTAATCGTACAACAATAATATACATATTTTATCACCATTTTTGAAGTTAAGAGGCCTGATATTAATTATTTGGGTGGCAATTGTCCGGGGGTGGCAATTATCCGCGGGTGGCAATTGTCCGCGGGTGGCAATTGTCCGCAGGTGGCAATTGTCCGCGGGTGGCAATTGTCCGCGGGTGGCAATTGTCCTAGCACCGTCTCGCCAATGTAGGCCGCGGAGCACTGTCCGCAAGTGAATTTATAAATGACGTTGGAAACAAGTAAAGGTGGGAGCACAGTACAGAGAATATATAGTATCCCAGAGCTATAGGAGGATATTACGCGTGTCACGGTAGGCTGTGACGTCACATGTGAACAATGGTGCGTACGTTTGTACGTACAGTACAAACACAAAAGATGGCTGCAACACACCCAACTTTTGTTAAATAACGTTTTCGGTGATATTTTTTTTAATTCCACATTACCGCATTCTATAATCCAATCTCTACAGTCATACGGACGAAAATTAAAAAATGACTGTTGATGAAATTGCTACTGGTCTTTTCACACCCAAAATAGTAACAAATTTTTAGTCTTGAAGAAGACGATTTATTCAAGATAATTAGATCATTAGTCAGATCGGTCGCGTTGGCCGCCATCTTAATTCTCTATTCCACGTGACCCACAGCAATTCTGTTTACTATGACGTGACCTCTTGTTTACATACATGACGTCACAGCCTACCCAGAATAAATTTGAATAATACATGTAACTGGGGTACTATACTATTCTGTTTACTATGGGTGGGAGTTTGTCTTTAAACTTAAACATTTTGCCAATAGTGTTAGAAGAATTAAAAATGAATTTAGGATCGATCTGAGGAAAAAACTTACTAATTAAAGATGTTAATTTACGTTTGAGGACATTGGAATAATGGCCTAAATATTCTAACTTAACATAAATTGGTTTCCTAGAACAAGTTATTTTAGAAGGAGGTGGTTATAAAAATTATCTATGGTCTTCCTAAACATACTATCTATAATTTTGCTTGTGAACTTATTTTTCAAAAAATAATCCCTAAGATAAGACAATTCATTTTCAAACAACGTTACATTAGAACAGATCCTAAAGGCCCTATGAACTAAACATGAAATAATATTGAGTTTAAAACTAAAAGGAATAAAAGAATTAAATTTCATACCAAGGCCAGTGAACGTTTTCTTGCGATATACAGAAGTAATAAATTTATCATTTTCTCTACTTATCAAAACGTCTAAGAAATTTAATTTGGAATTAATTTCAGTCTCACAAGTGAATTTAATATTAGGATGTTGAGAGTTTAAATAATTTAGAAATTTTGTAATGTGAGAGCTGTGCCGAAAAAGAATGAAAGTATCGTCAATGCATCTTTTGTAAACTATTGGTTTTAATTCAGAAGGACAATTATTAAGCCAATTCACTTCATGATAGCACAAGAAAACGTTCGCTAGCGTTGGACCTAAGGGATTACCCATAGCTACACCGTCAAACTGAGAGTACAAAACATTATTAAAAATAAATAGCACCTCCTTTACAGCCATTTCCAGAAGATTCTTAAAATAAGATTTTGAAAAAGAAGGGACATCACAAACATTGTTGTCATACAATGAATCAGAAGCAATATTAATAGTTTCATTTATGGGAATATTTGTAAAAAGGGACTTAATGTCAAAGCTAGCCATTACATACTTATTACTATTTGGAGTGTTGATTATATCTTTGACAAAAGAGAAACTATCTTGAACAGTATATTGATTAGAAGTAAGTGGAGTTAAATATGGAAGAAGAAATTTAGAGATTTTATAGCCAGCTGTGCCTATTGATGATAATATTGGTCGTAAAGGGACATTATCTTTATGAATTTTGGGTAAACCATACATTACCCCCGGTGAAGAGCTGGACAGCCTCAGATGGTCGTGTACAGCTTGACTGATGTGCTTTTCTTTCAAATGTTTTGCCAAAAATTGATTAATTTTGTCTTCGTGTCGTAATATAACTCTGAACCAGTCTTCATTTATAATTTTGAATTTGGTGGTGTCTGAAATAATCTCTTGCATCTTTGAGTGGTAATCTTCTTTGTTCAAAATAACTATGCCATTTCCTTTATCAGGTTTCAAAATAACGATATCCTTATCCTTGCTCAAATTTTGAAGTGTGCTAACTAGTTCCTTGTCCGGATTAAGGCTATGAGGGTTGAAGGAGTAAAATGTGCTGTAAGCAAGGTGTTTCAATGAAGTCCTTACTCGATTCAAACCATCGGGAAGAAGTGGTGAGATGTCATTATTTTTCAGATCAGTGAATAGTTTTTCAAAGGAGAGGAAAAATTTGTGATAATTAATTTTCTTAGGAGGAAGCCCAAATTTGAGTCCATTAGCTAGTGCATTTACATGACAAAATTAGTAGTACCTACAAAAATTACTTATTTCGTTTATATGAAATCCGAAACTACTTAAAGTTGCATTGTTACGAATCAGATAGTTATCCAATTTAGTTTTCGCCTTGCAGTTGTACAGTTAAGACGTAATAGACGGGCTATAAGAGATAGGAGTTAAATTAGTGCCAATTCAAGAAAAAAGATGTTAGTATTATGATTGTAAATGTTTAACGATTGCACACCATTGTTTCATATTTTATCAACAGCAGTTATCACTCAACTATAATTAATTTTGGTTTAAAGTTAAGTATTGATATTTGGTGATAACGGGATAACTCCGGGCTCTACTAATAACCATCATGGCTTGAAAGCACTCTTGAAACGAATAAAATCTAGCACAAATTGAGCTTATTATGATAGTGAACAATTGAATATAAATCAATTTCTGAAGGATTTCGAGACTTTCTTAATAGGGCCTCAATTAGAAATTATTGGACCGTAATTCTTCTGTCTAGGATAAGTAGTACTAAGTTTCTGAAGGATTTCGAGACTTTCTTAATAGGGCCTCAATTAGAAATTATTGGACCGTAATTCTTCTGTCTAGGATAAGTAGTACTAAGCCTACTAAGTAGTACCGGAGCCCGGACTTAGTACTACTTATCCTAGACAGAAGAATTACGGTCCAATAATTTCTAATTGAGGCCCTATTAAGAAAGTCTCGAAATCCTTAAGAAATTGATTTATATTCAATTGTTGACTATCATAATAAGCTCAATTTGTGCTAGATTTTATTTGTTTCAAGAGTGCTTTCAAGCCATGATGGTTATTAGTAGAGCCCGGAGTTTTAGGACCTTAAAAAAGGCATTTAAGGACCTCAAAAAAGGCAGTTTAGGACCTAAAAAAATCATTTCAGGAACTAGGGATGGGACGATTCCAAAATTTTCGCCGATACCGATACTTTACAGAATCAACCGATACTTCTCAACAAGTGCCGATACCGATACTTTAAAAAAATGCCGATTCTTGCTGATACCGATACTTGCAGTTTTTTAAAGTTAATATTTATAAAACTCATTGATACTTAAGGAGTTATAAAGTATAAATTAATCTTGTAAGTTTAATAAAGTTATAACTAAAAACTAACACAGTAATGCTCACATTAATTGAAAAACATTTGTATTGAATAGATAACTTTTCTGATGCGTGTTATAATCTTGTGGTACTTGTAATAAATAGGTGCAAAAATGGTCAACAGTAGCTGAATAATTCTTATCTTGAATTTATAGTCTGACTCAAAAACCTATTGGTAGATTCCGTATATACTTTAAAAATTTTATTAATAATTTTATGCATGTCATAATAAATAAATAAAAATTATACTTAGAACTCTAGTAGGTAGTTGGACAATTATTGGATTGGTACTTATAATGAATTTTTTAAATTATTTATTTCATTTATGGCTATAGAATAATAGAAATTTAATTAAAAAAATATTTATTTAATTTAAATGATTAAAATTTAAATAATCATACAAGTATCGGCTAAGTATTGCCGATACTCCCCAAAAATGCCGATACTTACCGATGACGATACTTCGTCCCATCCCTATTATGAACTATGAAGGCATTTTTAGGACCTACTTATGCATTTTAGGACTTTAAAAAAGCATTTTAGGACTTATACATACACTTTTAGGATTAATAAGTAGGTATTTACAATGAATAAAATAGCATTTTGGAATATAAAATCAACCGATTTTAGTCTGTTTAAATAAAAAAAAGGACGAAAACAAATAAACAATTCATTCCTTAAGAATTGAATGAATCTAGTTTATAGTATATTTATTCAAATTTAACCTAAAAGTATTATAAAAAAAAGGTTAGATAAATTGAAATTCATGAAATGTAACTAATTCCAATATTTTTTTGTTTTTTTTTGTTTAAAAAGACAATATTTTTCCATTAAAAACAAAATATTAAAATATTAAATTCGAATTTTGTATTTACAGCAAACCCTCGTAGTTGACAACCTCAGACTTAACAAACCAAATATTAAATAATTAGACCAATTAAGATATTCTGAAACTGTTGTACAGGAAAAAACAACATACAAGACAAAACTCAATTTTTGTCACCTGACAGTTTTTCTATTGTATATATTACAAATATTACTAGGTTCTACATATATCTCTCTTTGAATAGTTTATTATATTGCTAAAAATTTGATGCGAAGAGTTACAGAAAACTAGATACAGTGGTGACTATGCTAATTCTTGAAGTGATAGAAGTACAGTAAAACTCCTGAGTTATGAAGTTTTTTTTTATGAACCACCCGAGTAATGAAGGACCTGAATTATGAAATGCACCTCAGTTATGAAGTAGTTTTCTTTGTTTAAATCATAGAGAACTATAGTCCTTGAGGTATAACTATACCTTTTCGAAGTCAAAATGGCAGAAGTGAATAATGAATTGGCAGAATTGAAAAATAAATTGGCACAAGTGAAAATCATAATGCAGAAGTAAAAATGAAAAATGCAAGTATGACAAGCAATTTCAAAATTAAGTGTTTTTTTATGAAAATTACAACTTCAATACAATAGTGGGTTTATTTTTTGAGGTTTAAATGATGTGTATTTTTGTTAATGATTTAAATTTAGGCATAAATGACTACTAACATGATATATATTAATTTTTGTACAATAATGAGTTGCTATATTTATTTCCCACAACATTAACCTAATATTTGTTTAATTACCTCAATTTTGTATAAAATATTAGTGCACATCCATATAAGAATTATACCATAATTATCCATCAATGACAAAAATTTTCTTTTTTTTTTTAATCACAGAAAACTATCACTGCACACGAGTTATGAAGTGGCTCTGAGTTATGAAGTAACCATTACTTCATAACTCAGGAGTTTCACTGTACTAGTTAATTTATATAATAATTTGGGTCGAAAAAAAAAACGGAACCCAACTTTGATTTGATATATCTTAGAAACTACAAACGTTATGATTTTTTCTAAAATCACCATTGTGTTCGTCTTATTTTTTTACATAAATGGTGAAAAATTCAAAACTATTCAAATATCGATATTGGTGCTAGTGATTATAGTACGCGGTGTCAAAAGTATGCTTGCGCACAAACATAAAGTTACGAAGATTGTTTTTAATTACAGAAAAACACGATAATCCTTTTTATTTATATTATATCATTAACCACCAATTATAAAGTATATATTTAATCAATATTTTTTCCTCACTACATGACCTCCACTTTTTCCCGAATTATCTAAATCAATCCATATTCTCATTGCTGCCATAACGATTGCTGTGCGACATTTGCTAACTGATGTGTTCAGCAATCGCATTATTGCAATAATCTATGCAAGTGAGTGGTCCCCAAGATTACTGGACATGACACCAGTTGATTTTTTCTTATTTGGATATTGAAGAGTAAAGAGTACTCAACTCCGCCTGTGAACTTAGACGACTTGAATGAGAGAATCACGAGTGAAGTGAATTTACTCTACGAAAATTCTGCATTAATTAAAAGAGTAATGGTAGCAACGAGAACAAGGATTAAATTATTTCAAGAAATGGATGACATGCGTAGAAATTAAGACTTAATATTTATTTAATAATGGCTTGGTAATGATATATTGTGAAGAATTGTTGTGTTAGGTATTTTTATTTAAAAAATAATTTTAGTAATTTTTTCTGTTTGTGCGCAAGCATACTTATGACACTTTTACTATAATCACTGTAGCATCCATACTAATCTATGAATCGTTTCGAATTTTTGGCCATTAGACAAACACAATAATAGTAGACAAACACAATATAGTAGACAAAAAGTAGACAAACACAATAATAATTTCAAAAAATTCATAACGTTAGTAGTTTTTGAGATATACCAAATCAAAGTTGAGTTTCGCTTTTTTTTGAGCCACCCTGTAACGTTCTATAAATTTGCCAATATAACCCATCAACTTTACCGACTTACCAAATTATTAAATAGTATAAACAGCCCAAAATAAAACTTTTCATCATTTTAGGAGTTTATTATATTTAAGGACTTTATGGCATTTATTGACTTTATGACATTTTATGGCATTTAAGACTTTATGGCATTTGTCTGGGTTCTAGTTATTAGTGTTTCTGAGATAAGAGAACGCAGTTAGTTAAAGTGCCGCAATTTACCTCTAAAACAGTCATTTCGTGCAAAAAAAGGGTCAACCTCAGACAAATTGCAACAGAAAGTCTGTAAACTGTTTTATATTCAGAAAAATGCCCTCTATAACATATCAAAACTCTTAAGGAATCCAGATGGTGTAAGGTTCCATAAAAGCTTTCCAAAATGACAGCCATAAAACTGATATTTCCCTATATCTCTTCTTCGAAATGACTCAGTACTTTGATTTTAAGTGCAAAACTTACATTTTCTAGCGCCAGAAACCCAATGAAATACATTTAAATAAGCTAATTCTCACCAAAAAGCCTAAATGCCGACCATTTTCCAAAATGGAAAATGGGAATGGTAAAATAATAATAACTTTAATTCTAAATCAATTTGGAAGCTGTGTCCTCCAAAAAAAAAACTTATTTTTTCACATAATTACATAAGATTAGATAAAATTGAAGGTGATAAATGGTGAGATACTCATATTATGATCATTTATTCAGTTATATTAGGAGTATATCAGAGCTCTCTCCAGTCATGAGTTGCATGAAAAAAAAAACATTGTGTGAATGTATTAGCGGTTTAGCAAGATGTGCCAGTTATTTGCGCACACGAAGTTTCGTATTGAGTAACTAACAGTAATACATAAGAAATAGCTATTTGTTTCTTATCTTTGCTTGTTACTTTTTTTCAAATTGAAAATGATTCTTTAGTGTTTACAAATGAATATGTAAATATTAAATGAAAGTAATCAAGAAGAAAAAACATTGAAAAGTCTATTCGTTGAGAATCCGTAGATCTCACCATCAAAAGGTCCTACTGAGGAGTATGAAGAGTGAAGACCAGTGGTGGCATGACGAGAGGGCGAGGCATGACAGAGCAAATGCGTCCCATATGGCTGCTCTCCATGCCTGCCTGTGTTGAAGTCAACAATGCTATGAAGCAGCTCCCAGGTGTAAAAAAAAAACACTGGTGAATAAAACAAGGACATGAAAAATGCAAGACAAGCTCGAGGCCTAAAAGACACTCCTGCAGTTATCAGTTATTTGTATAAGAGAACACCCTTCAGATCAGAGCTTGCGTAGTATCTCGACAGGGGTGCATGCCACCAGTCAAGTTAATGTGGATTCGGCCAAAACTGTTGGAACTGCTATCTTTACCAACATGGCTGGACAAACTACTGCTAACTACATATTCAAGAAAAAGAACTAAGCCATCACGTTGGCTTCTTCAAAATCAGCAGTATTGATTGATGGTGAGTTAGTACCGGTGGATCCCCATATTAACAATAGAAAGATTGTTAATACGCTGAACTTGTATCTTTACTTAATCTTTCAATTTCTATAATTTGATAATCATTTAATCAGACATAATCTTTTTAATCTTGTACACTGTTCATTAGAAGGAAATGCTATTTAAATTTAAGGTCATGTTATTCTCGCTAGGAGCTCGAATATAATTATAAACGAATAGCTTTGAACTTGTAACTTCAGAACATAACTTTATAACTTGTAACCCAGAGCTATAACTTGTAACTCAGAATATAACATTATAATTTGTACTAAAGTTATATAACTTCATGAACTTTGTAAATCAGTTATACAACTTAGAATATTGAGTTCTTTTTCTATAGATAGAATTGAAACTAATACTTAATTAATTTAAAAGGAATTAAGCAAGTATTTCAATTATTCTAATTGAAATACTTAATTAATAGTTAGGAACTTGTAACATTTCTGATCATGTATAGGTTAAACAGGACTCTGAAATAGTATGCTTAAATTTGGATGTTTATTAGTAAATCAGGTTTCACTAAAATGAACTATTAGTAAATCTGATCGATCTATATGTTAATCGTATAGAAAGCCATTACCACTAGCGTGTTAAATTTGAATAATGCATTGTGTGTTATTTCTATCTGCAGTGAGTAGAAAAACATTTTTGAAAAGTACTATCAGTACCTTAACAGAAGTTTATTCACTCACTGGAAGGTTGGACTCTCCAGTTCATCCTTTAAATACCATTGGCACCTAACTAAAGTGTTCATAGTTCGCGATGGTCTCTTGAAGACTGGTTGGTCGGACCAAGTCCGGTCGGACTTGTCCATCCACGGGTTTCGTGAGTTGGCAACTCAGACCCTTGTTTATTTAAAACCCTTAAGTTTACTCAACCGCTAGTTTATTTAAAACTTGTGTTGTGTTATTTAAAGACTTGTGCGTATGTCTTAGAACTCTGTACTATTCGAACTTTAATATAAGTACACCCATTTAAAACTTCCTTGTGTTTAATTTACTTCCTAAAAACTTTTACCGTTTAGTCATTTGTCAGTTTAATAGAATTCAATCAATTACCTCCAAGTCTCTTCAAGTTAAGAAATACAAATAATTGTTAAAGAACCCGGAGACTTATTTTGCTCTATGGGATAAGTTTATTAACAAGCCTCATCTACTTAGAAAATAGGTGATAATTTACTATCAATCCCATAGGAAAAGGGCAATTTAATATTGGAATCTTTTCTGTTGCTTTTCCTTCCTTTTTTATGAAGTGCTGCAGGACTTCCGTATGTGAGTTGAAAGGGTGTGTTCTCCCATATGTGATGGAAGAGTGTGTTCTCCCATCGGCATTGTAGAGTTGCTCCCGTAATGTCCTTTTATCGGAAGGAGTGTGATTGGCTAGTTCACTCGCATTACCTTCAATGCTTACCTAGTGATTAACACTGTATAACACTAGGGTTTCATAGTTCTGGTTTTGTACCCTCTTTATCACTGACACTGTCTTTCCAACTTTCCTTTTACTTCTCTAAAAAATCTTTAAACCATTTATATTAAGTCAGTTCTTTTCGTTAATAGATTCTAACCTCTTT